>JASTUD010000021.1:0-131170 GCA_031124835.1 Saccharomycopsis synnaedendra
TTAACTGACTTACAACTTTACACACCCCATAAATACTTACAATCTTATATTACACCAGTAGCAAGCTATAATCAATATTCTGTAATTATGCAAGTATATTTTTAGCAACATAAGTGTACTTAAGGCTCTTTTATCAATATATTTGCTGTTTATTGGTCAAGAACTTTTTATTTGGGAATTGATAAGATCCACTCGATGCTTTCTTTTGAACATCTTTATAATTTAAATCTAATTGAAACTCAATTTGGCTAGAGAAAAACTGCATTCAAAAGTAAGTGGCAGGTTCTGTGTTTTTACTCAGTTGATTGAAAAGGACTTCGCTTCATAGGGGCATTAAGGAAAACTGTGGCAGATGATCAAACCTATTCCATGAAATACTACAGTTCCGTGATAGAATTTCTTGCGTGTTTTCCAAAGGAATTCTAAATAAGGTTCTTGGAGAATTGCTATAATGAAGACGGCACTTTACACAATTGACTGAATTATATTTTTTTATACAGCGATAAACATTTAAGAATAATATCAAGGCTCAATCAATATACTGGGGCTGGAAGAACTTATATACGATATCATATCTGATATGCGATTTTTTGCAATTTGTTTCCCACAATATTGAGTTGAGTTGACAGATAGCAATCCAAAAGAGATCTATGTTGTTGATCAGAGACATATCTTGCTAAACATAATAGCAGATTTACAGAAGATAGTAAGGAGTAATGGATTTATGTAAGGGATAAAGTCGGTAAGGTATATGGGGAAAAGGTCCCCTTTTAATAGAATACTATCTGGCTAAAACATGTGGATAAAGGGAACTAACAGTTCCCTAAGTTAAGACTTGATTATGCTCAACAACATATCTGACTTGACTTGGTCTTATTATTTCTTGTGTTTTTATCTTACTCTACTTATATATACCAGTCACGTGATTTTGATCAGAGTCGTATTTAACATGGACTTACTATTCCCTGTATTTATCTCTACCTATATACATTAGTTACGTGATGCATGGATTCTAGAAGATTCTACAATACTATATAAGGAGGACCTGTTCCCCTTTTCCTTACAGAGAGGATAACTGACGGTATCAATTTGCGCTGAGACCTTCTTGCAGCCATTAGCCGAGAAATCTGTGTCAAATTATTTTTAATAAATGATATCTACATTCTCAATGAAGTCATTGTAGACGAGACTGACAGAATATCGTTCAAGTAAATATATCCTATCTATGAACAAAGTTCCATTGCATTCCATACAGGATCGCCACCCATAAACAGCAATGAAAGCTCCAGTTTGAAGTTTCATTGCTCGTTTATTTGATACCTGTTAATTAGATGTGCTTGATGTCAGATTGCAGATAACCTAAAATTCTGCAATTAATAATATAAAAACCTTTATGATACACATACTCTATACACAATATACTGGGACATCTCTTATTGAGCAGTTGAGAGGGCTAATCTGAGAATCTCAAAGTCTTTAAAGTCAAGAAAATTAAGAAGGACTATCAAATCAATTTCCTTAGTTACAGATCCATATCGCTTTGCTCAGTTGTTTAGACGCCTTAATTTTTCGAGAGCATCAGACAGTTTCCTCAATGATTTTGAGGAACTGGAGGCTTTCAACTTGTGGTTAGCAATCAAAAGCAAAGGCCAACAATTATGTCTTGTTTCCAAAAGCGGAACTACGGACTAAACTTCTGCTTTCAGAGATGATCACTCCAGTGAAGTTCAATAGCTTCACTCATAAAACATTAGTATGAAACTGTCACGGCATAGGACACTACAGTGGGGGAGGACTTGGGACTGCAAGAACAAAAAGAGACTGGAGTTCTCGAAAATCGTCAAAGAGAAGGCGCTATTGCTTGAATTTCCTGATCTTCTATGCATATTTGCAGAAGAAAGTGGTTTTTTTATAGTGTCCGGAAGCAGATCCACCTGAGATTATTCCAGGCTTGATATTAGATAGTGAGTGGGTGCTTCCATTCATGTGAACAACAAAGCGCGCCTTTAGAGTGCCCGTCCAGTCGACGTCAAAATTCAAGGAGATAGTGGCGACCTCTTGATTAGTGAAGAAGAGGGAGGTTGTTCTAGAAATTATCTTTATCAGAGAGAGATGTGAAGCTCATCAAAGAGGCTCCCAAAATCTTGTTTCTGTTGATGTCCGAGTCTTTATCTGCGGGGTTTGCAACTTGGTTTCTTCAGGTGGCCTAATTTTATATATAAACAGAACATATTCCCATATTCCTTACTGACTTTATCCTTTGAACAGTTTAATCACTCGTTATAATTTCTGTAAATTGCTGTTACCTTCAACATAAGCCATTATGTTTGATCGTCACTCACACCCTAAAAGTATGTTAAAATATTCATTGTCTTGGATCATCGACTTCGTAATACTGTAACTGTAACATGAGGAGCATCTGGATCGTTACCTTAACTATTTTGAGGTACTTTCCTATCTGAGAGAACGTCCTGTCACGCGAACCATATTATAAATAACGTTCTTTAACTTGCTACGCTTCTATTTTTAGTACTAAATAAATACTACATAGTTTCGTGTTAATTCAAGCATATTCCCCTTACCAGGACTGCAACCCAACCCCTTCACCTCCCTAATGTTACAAATATGAGGATAAAATGATATATACCAGGCCTACTGGATTCATCAGTGAGTCGTTATTCGAATTATGAGTGATTAGATACATAACTTATCTGAAAGAAAGAAGAAAAAAGGCATCGAGGATAGATTTTGGGAAGGGATCGAAAGGGAGAATTTTTAGAACTTGCCCGACTTTGATTTTGAATTGACTATCTTTTTACTCTTCTCCTCTTATTCAGGCTATTACATTGAGTCTTTTAGTATTGCTTGCATCCACAGCTGCTTGCTCTTAAGTCTCCATTCATCGACTTGTAGAATATTTCACTCTTTATATACATGCATACCCATATCCTATCTCCTTAACCATTGATTACTTATTTTTAAGAGATTACGTACTGAACGGTCGTACCATGTTTTTCCACAACCTGCCCGGCTAGCATAATCGGTAGTGCATTCGACTCTTAAGTCACTGAGTGAAATCGAAAGGTTGCGGGTTCGAGCCCCGCGTCAGGCTATCCTTTTTTTTTCTCCCACATCTTTGCATGCATGGCTCATAACCTAATAAAACATCTATCTGTCATTTTTGGATAGACAAGTATGATAAGCTTGAAATCTTGAAGCACATTAAGACTAGAATGTGCTTGAAACACTAAACCTTTCTATTTAATAAAGCTACAACTAGGTATGTTAGTGAATGACATTGCTAGCATTTTCACAAAGAAGGCTCTCAGTTTGACCGGGATTGACTGGAAAGGGCACCAATGCTTTTGAGCTATTGAAATTTGAAGATGGCACTGATACTCTTGTCAACATCTGTGATGGTCCTGAAAGTACATGGTCTCTAGTTAAGGTGAAAAACAGCTCAGTGGATTCCAGATGAGCGCTGTTTTTCAAATTTATCTCAGGGGTATACTGCTAAGCACTTGTAGAACTAATAATTTTGAAACTTCTTTAACACCATTTTGTGCTTGTTTTGAAAGAGATAAATGGAGGATTGATAACGCATCAAATGGTGATTATACTAACAAGCGACTTTTTGTATATACGGTAGAAAGGGGAATGGAGCTAATTAGAAAAAATCATTTAATCCATCATATAGATAAACGTTAAGGAACGATTTCAACCTGCCCGGCTAGCATAATCGGTAGTGCATTCGACTCTTATGTCACTGAGTGAAATCGAAAGGTTGCGGGTTCGAGCCCCGCGTCAGGCTATCCCTTTTTTTTTTTGCATTTTTTGCGCTTTTTCAGTCAAAATGGCCAGTAACAATACAATATGGTCAAGAAATTATTTTCCATAGTGTTCGTATTTTTTTTGCGATCTTTCGTGTAACACATCATGCTGCATAGCTAAGAGAACCATTACATATAAAGCTTCAAATTGCCAAATTGATCCTTCGGTAGTTTCTTTGATGACAAGCATGGAATTTTGTAGTGATATCTTTGTAGATTTTACTTAGCAACCCAAATAATTGACCACCATCAAAATAAGATGGAACTATCAGTTAGAACTTCACAATCAGTTTCATCTAATTTAGCAAATACAGATCATAGAAGTCTTCCTATAATATTTTGAAGAGAACTACAGGTATGATGTAAATACTTCTGAAAGCTCCACCTTGTCTCGTGACTGCATTATTTTATAAAATAGATTTTCTCCGTAACCAGCGTCTTATATGAGCACGACCTTCACGTACAACAGCGCAGTACCACTATCTGAAACGAGCACCGTAAAACTTGCTGGCTCTTTCAGTAACTGGCTGCAGTTGAATACCACCAGGGAACTGGCCACGCAGTATTTGGTCACTGTGAAGAATGTTGATTACGGCTTGAAGCTGGGCAAGAAGGTGCAATACAAGTTTGTGGTGGACGGAGTATGGAAGTTGAGTGACGATGAAAGTACAACAGGTGAGTTTATATCCATAGTAATATTTTGAAGAGTACTAACCAGAATCTGATGAGTCAGGGAATGTGAACCATGTTCTCGAAATCGCAGAAACAATAAAATCATCGGCTTTGAAGGAGCCAGAGAGTTCTGTAACACAAAGACGTGTCAAAAGAAGCGGTCTGATAAGCTCAACAACCTCTACTGTCATGGTGGTATATAACAAGGGTTCAGCATATTCCCAGTTTTTGTCGTGGGTGTATGCATCAACGTTCGGAGCACTATTCGGTGCCGTTGGGGGTCTTTTTAGAAGATCCTAGTTGTATTCAATGATATGCTTTGTGTTTATTTTATCTCGTGTTGTTTGTTTGGATGTTATGATACCTTATGGTTGTAGTTGTGACGGTGGTGGTATAGTTTAGTTGACACTGCCTAAATTAGTAGTGTTTCGAGTGACTTTGTGAACTATTTGAACCTTTAGAGCCAATATAATACGGGGCTGAGTTGCTCATTAGAGATTGGAATGATACATGGTAAAGGGACACTGGCTTGTTTATTGATCTACCCTTTTAGGGATACTTTCAGTCTTCAATTCAGGCAGAAATAGTCGCTCGCCCATTCAACTTAGATGTTTTATTGAGACAGGAAAAACTGTTGAATTGGATAGTTTTTCATACTTACTGACTGAAGATACTATTGACTTTAGAAGTATGTCCTTAGTTTGGATGACTGACTCTTCGTGACCTGTACCATGTTTGGACCTAATTTGGGTTTGGATGAGAAGGTCGGTGGGGTTTACTGAGACAAGTATTTATGCAAATCAATTTCAAAAAAGTGATACGAATAATACGTGTCTCATTTTACTTTTAAGTCACCACTTTTGGCCTTCAGTGTGTGTGCAACAGTGGACTTAAAATGGCAAGCTAATGATAGTCAAGCTGGAGGGAAGCTTATAAATTACAAAACCCACTCTACAACGCTCAAAAATCATAGTTAACTATATAACCACCCAAGAATTCATGGTATCGTAAAATGTCTTTTTCTATTACTCAATTAGGACTCTCACTTCTTTTTAAACTCCAGCTTCTTGTTAATGAGCTACCCAACGCTTGCGAATCACCACTGAAAATTCATCACTCTATAAACACACCTTCTCCTCACAATGCTGCGTACAGCTGGATTTTGGTGCCAATTTGGGTGCAACTGACCACTTCATTGCTTGATTAATGTGCTTGAAACAACCATCATCTTCAAGGAAGAAGCATACTTACTGCCCACAGTCTCTACTCTCAAGCACTTAATATACTTGTTAAATCACGGAAAATCACTATGGGATTCACAGATGAATATCACAGAGGTCAAGTGGTAGCCTTATATTTGCTTCAATTGAATGTATTTTCTCACAAACTCGCTTAGCTCGCATAAACCTGAAATCACACAACCCGCTTTGGTCGCGATGTATGTGGCGTCATCAAAGACCTCGTCCTCCGATGTCCCCTCGAGTCTACATCTATCTTTGGTCGTGAAACCCACCGAGGACTACTATCCCCCTCATCATCCCCTCCCTCATCCTCCTCCGTCTCAAACCCGTCTGGCGCCTCCTGCAACAGCCTGTACACCGACGTCGACAGTAATGATGCCGGAAGCCGCGCGCTCGGGGTCTCAGGGTAGCTGAAAGAGGCTGACTTCGGAATCCGAATAGGAAGCGATGATGTAGGCATCCCCGGGTCTTCTGCAATTGCCCCGGGTAACGACACCTGTTTTCGGCTCAGCAGCCGTCCAATCAGGTATACGTAGCTATCGGTCTCAGGTGTGCTTTCTTCCCGATTGAGAAAAGAGCTGCTGCGCGAGACGGTTGCACTTTTCAGCCCAAATCGGTAGCTCTGGCGTGCATACATGTCGTCGGACGCTGAGCGGATGTGCCGCAGCATCTCTGCAAGAAGCTGAGTCTCACGCTCTGTGTGACGCAGCGCAGCCTTCGTCGCTGCGCTCTGAAGTTCAGAGTGCTCTTCCTGGAGTGACTGATGGCTCTTTTCGAGACTTTCGTGGCTTTTCTCAAGCGAATTATGTTTTTTTTCAAGCATTGTGTACTTTTGTTCAGCTTCGTGAAGCTTTTTCTCAAGCACAGACACACGGCCCTCAGCTGCTTCATCTGAGGCTAGCCGGGCGTCTTGTACTTCTCTGAGCTGTCTCTCAAGCTCTGCTTTGTCTCTAACAGATCTCGCCAAAATCTCGTTTTCGGTCTGCACCTGCGCAAGCGCCCGCACCTGCTGTCGGAGGCGTTCCGATTCCGAAACTGATTCTTTAAGTTTGTTTTCACTGATTTTTGCGCGTGCCTTGAGTTCGCGAAATTTGAGCGTAAGTCTATAGAGCGCGTCATAGATGCGCCGGTTGCTATCACTTTTCACTGCAAGCTCTAAAGAGAGTTGCCTGCACTTTTCCACAAGTTCTGCATCGTTTGTCTGCTCTTCTTTTGGGGGTGAAACGGTATTTATCTGGCCGCATAGATCGTTAAGAACCGTATCTATCTGCGCGTCAAGCAGGAAAAGAAGCGCTGCCTTCTCGTCAGTATATTCTTGAGACGACTCTGGGTCGGCTTCCTGCTCGAGGAGTGCGGTGACCTCGGCAAGCAGCTCGTCGTCGGAGTCGGTGGTCATTATACCAGTTGGATGGGACAAAATTATTTATTAGGGTAAACAAAAGGGGAGCCAAGTATGTCTTTTGTGTAGAATACGGTAGACTCAACAAATATACAGAAACGTCCTACATCTCATTCTAGATGGTTAAGGTGCTATACTTGCTCGAGTGTATGGAAATTACTTTTTGATATTCTTCGTTTACTTTGAACATCTGATTTTGGGACGCTCAACCTTGATAAAGTTTAGTTTCGTCAAATTATCGCCCACTGCTGACTCCAAGCGACCTATGATCATTTTGCGAAGTTGTTCGACTATCATACTATTTTTGGCTCGACAGAGCCTTTCTGTAGTGCGTTTAGTCTTAAGTTCACATCTGCGAGAACTGACTTAATATTTTGAATATGACAACCGCACGTTAGCGAATTCCAAAAATCATTCAAAAGCATACATTCGTTCAAGAATATCCAACAAAGCCCAAATCGGAGAAAACTTTGAACATCGTGCGTTTAGCAATTTTACACGCTCTGCACTGAGTTCGTCACTGTAGTCGCTGATATACTCCAGCCCTCGGTGCCCTTGTTAACAAACCATCTCTCTATTCTCAGACTCTACAAGAACGTAAAGTGAAATTCATTCTGAAGAAATACAAGTTCTTCTTCAAAATGTGGCAAGTTTAACTAATGGTTCCAAGAACGAGACAGAAAAAATTGATATGATCACCGAAGTTAGGGGGAAATTAGAATTTTGATGTTATTTTGGTATATTAAACGTTATGTTATATACATGCTCATATGTTCATGCTAATTCATTGGTGAAAACGAATGATGCAAATATCTCAGCAAAAAATCTAAACAGCTAAAGAAGTATCGTTGCCAAGCCACTCTCAGTATCAATTATAATTGCACTATTGAGGGGTGCGATCGCTGAGGTTGGTTGAATAAATTATCTGCATCTTTATTTACAAACATGTCCAAACAAAACCTCCTCCTCCAGTACATGGAGCCCGAGGACGAAACTGAGAACGACTGGGTGGACATTTTCTCAGATCTTCCTGGATTTGATGGGCTCAAAAAACAGCGCCAAATCTCGCGTGAGCACAGCAAACAGGAGCTTATAGAGGAGTTTGAGCGCAGCTTTCGAGACAGAGAGGATAAAGAAAACAGGGGAATACCCAAGGAGGGCTCTAGTATAAGTGCCAGAAGGGTGTCTGAGTCACGCAGATTAAGCAGAGATACTAAAGAGAAACCTGGTACAGATAGAAGTAGAAGGCTAGATAGAGACCCCCCCGAAACGCCCAGAAATAAACACAAACCCCACAGGACAGCCTCGACATCCACCCCCCACAGACACACTCCAAGAGGTAGGGAGAGTCCAGAGAGGGGAAAGTATGAAAAGGAGTACAACTCTGAGTCCAAATACAGCACTCCCGAGCTTCGAATCAACAAAAGCCGTCTGGATCGGTCCCCAGACCTTGGCCGATCTCCCGATCTTCGACTTTGTCTGAGCCATTCCCCAGAAAGAGCTGAGCGGCGCTCTGGCTCGAGGGTTGGCCGGTACTCAGAATCGAGGGCCAGTCTGGGCAGAATCTCTGGCCACGAAAGCCGGGTTGCCCTGACTAGCCTGAGACACTCGGGACACAGACGGTCTCTGAGTAGTCGGTCGCCAGAGAGGCTTGTCCAATCTCCAGAGAGAAACAACCGGCATCTGAATTTGCCCGAAAAGGCTGATAAGTTTGATCCAAGACTTGGCTCTGGACCTGGTATTGGACCTGGTCTCGAGCTTGGTCTTGGTGTTTCGCTGGGCCAACACGAGCGAGACCACCCTCCGATTATCCAAACCATCCTCCAACGGTACACCATAAACGAACAGCTTGGAAAGGGTGCGTTCGCAACGGTATTCCGGGCTACAAACAACCGCACTAACTGTAGCATTGCCATCAAACAGGTTCTCCTCGAGCCCGACCATGACACTGCGGCGCTCATGTCGGAAATCGCGCTTTTGAAGAGTCTAAAACACCGCAATGTTGTCAAGTACCACGGCTTTGTACAGCGCGCTACGGTGCTACACATCTTTCTAGAGTACTGTGCAGGTGGTCTGTTGAGAGAGAGATGCCGTTCTTGGCGGCGTTCTGGTGCGGACTCGGAGACCTTGGCCAAGCCGTATCTCCGACAAGTGCTTAGTGGTTTGGCATATCTCCACTCAGAGAACGTGGTGCACCGCGATATCAAGGCGGCGAACATCCTCGTGACCGGCGATGGCGTGGTTAAGCTCGCGGATTTTGGAGTACTGACTAAGGGTAGTGTGCAGACCATAGCACAGGGTGCAGCAGGGACGCCCTATTGGATGGCTCCAGAAGCCATAAAGCTCGAGAGAGCAACCACAGCAGCTGATATCTGGCTGTTGGGGGCCACGGTGGTGGAGTTGCTTACGGGGGACCCACCATACTCGAAGCTCAATCCAATGGCGGCGATGCACGCGATAGTGACGGAAGACAGTCCACCGATGCCGGAGGGGGTGAGTGAGGGGGGGAAGGATTTTTTGGGGCGGTGTTTTGAGAAGGAAGTTGGACAGCGGGGGACGGCGAGGGAGTTGGGGGAGCACTGGTGGTTGGGAGTTGGGAGGTATGCAGAGGAGGAGGGGGACGATTGGGAGGGAGATTTTGAGGGTGGGTTGGAGGATTTGCACCTTTCAAAGCTGTAGTGAAGCATTAGACGAGCGAAGTGAGTCTGATGCTTATAGCGAATCTTACAGTTGGACACAAATACTGCCTTTGCTCGTCTAAATGTTGGTTACACACTTAAAGCAAGTTGAATATGATCGCAAGTGGGTGACGAGATCTCGTCACTTCCCAACGAACTAGCACTTATGAACATGTAACGATCTATAGATTTTTTGTTGCTTTTTGCTCTGTTATAACATACATGGATAGTTTGTAGGACGCGATACTTAGATGTCACTAGACGTAAAGCCATGGCATTTTGAGCTCGAAGCAGTGGTACTGGACGCCTGGTTAATCTAACTTTTTGGGCGTTATCAGTATTTATAGCCGAAGACGTGGGCTTGGGTTAAGGTGCAAAAATTGATACACTATAAATAGACGTAAATCATAGCACAGAAAATTCTTCTGTTGGGAAACGTATATGCGTTCGATGTACTCCGCCTGTATATCTTGATGCATCATACATGACGCGTGCTACCTATAAAAGCTCAAAGTTTGAAAAATCAAGTAAATCTAATTTTACAGACACTCATCAGAAACATCTATTATACACTATCTTCTCATCACAGAAAGACCCAAGCCCCCCACTAAAAACGTTCCTTCAGAAGCTGCACATGAACCTGTATCTGCAATCGAAGTATATACACTATCTACCAATTCCCCTTGCATATTCCACACACGCACAATCTGATCAACACTGGTGACAAGCACTTCATTCTGCGAGATCATGCACATGTCAGTGATTGTGGAAGATGCAGCTCCCTCAACACACCATGCAGTCTTAAGCGACTCAACTGAGCCAGATGTATCAAACTTAAGGGTGACTTTGTACAAGGCATTATCGTCACCTCCAGTAACAATTTCCACAGCTTCTGAAGTGTTTCTAGCAATGCACATGGCTCTGATACCATTCTGGTGAATGCTTATCAGGTTTTGTGGTATAGAGCCTGAAAAATCACTAACATCATACACAATAAGATGTCCGTCTGTGGCTGTGACCGCAAGGTGTAGCTTCTTTCCTGGCACAAAGGCACACTTTAAAAGACAGATGTCTTTGTAGAACCACTCCAGAAGAGCAACAAACACCCTACTCTCCACTGCATAATTATAGAGCTTTACACACGAGTTCAGATACACCAAGGCCAACACCATCTCGGTCTCCGAGACTGGGTGGCATGCGAAGTCCATTATACGCAAATCTGGGTGAGCAGAGGAAGGGGGAAGCAGGTCGTGCCACGAAACAGCAAATGATTCGCCACATGATGTGATACGCCACACGAAAAACTCCTCACGTGCTGCACAGCTTGCCGCATATGTGCTGTTGAGGAAATCTACAGTTTGAACTCCCAGCACGTGCCGACGCTGCGTCCACTGGGGCAGCACATGACTGTCCAAAAGGGAAGAGAATTTTATAGTGTTGTCCTCTGCACCGGTCACAACCACGTGACTTGATCCTATTGGTTCAGGCGAAACGGCTATCCCTCTGATCTCTCTTCCGTGTGTTCCAGCGCCAATAACTGGTATAGAGCTCAAACTCTTAGTTACAAGTACAGAGTCACGAACAAAGAAAAAGAAGCCTTTTGTGTAGCGCCAGAATCTGTGGCTGCCGCCACAGATAGTTGCATATATCTCGTAGTTTTTTGTCTCATTATACACATAGAAGCGCTCAGAACGGAACCCGTGCAAAATAACATCTCCCTCTTCCGTTATGCCTTCCAAGAAGCCACCCTTTGCCACCCTGTTCTGGCACACAACCTCAGCAAAGAGAACGCAGTTTGTGGTATAGAAGCCTTTAACAACGCTTTCTGAGCCGCAACTTTTGGAAATCTTCAAGAGGAAGTACACACCATCTCTCATAGTAAGCCATAAACCACTCTGCAGCAGCACAAGCTGCGAGATTGTATCTCCTGGGTGTATGTTTTTCCATGTCTGGAGTGGTGCAGCTGTATCTGGTGCATACGCACAGAAAGTTGCGTTTCTCGAGCCTAAGAACAACATGCCATTGTGGAAGCAGTGGGAGGTCACTGGGAAGCGTGTCTGTGGCTTCTGAAGGCGTATTATGTGGGAGTATGCATTGGAAACGGTATCGTAGTGTAAAAGTAAAAATGGGTCTTTAGGATTAGGCGATTCTATAAGGAAATAGAAAACGCCTTGTGTGGCTTCGCCGTGGAAAACACCCGTTATTTTTGAGAGTCCTGAGTGTAAATGCGTGTTGATACTACACAAAGAGAGGTGCAGATCAAACGAAAGCACAGCCTGGTGTCCAGAGCTCGAGGTAAGAAACACAAGGAAACCGGAAGTCACAGAGATGTCTGAGATGTGAAAAAATCCGTTTGAAAATGGTTTCAAGTCCATATCGCCGGTAGAAATAGTGCTACTAGCCGCTCTAGTGACCCGAAAAAGCTTACCATACGAAGAAACTGCAATAAAAGCATTCTCTGTAACACATACAACCCCTTTTATGACCTCATTCTTCTCACAAATCAGACCATCCAAAGAAAAATCTGCAAAACCATTCTTTTCCTCAGCCAAATCGATGATTCGTACCCGTCCGTCATTCCCACCTGCTACACCTACTAACCCTGACACGCTGCTGCACCATGCGCTTTTCCCTTGAAAAGCCTCGATAACCCTGGTGCATTTCATATCTCTGCAGTTCCATAAACGCACAGTGCAGTCTTCAGATGCACTTAATACGCTCTGAGCGTCATTGTAAAACGATAGAGACCAAATCCTTGCGCCATGGCCCCATCCTGTGGCTGTATTTACACCTGTAACCAAGTCCCATATTTTGATAGACCGGTCGTCGGAGCAGCTCGCAAGTTTTGTGCCTGTCAGATCAGCCTGTACACAGAATATCAGACCCTCATGACCTGTAAGATGATGTACAAGTTTTTCGGAGCCCAATTCTTCTGTAAACTCCCACACATAGATGCCCAGCATCACAGTGCCGGCAAACACCAATACGCGCTCCTCAAGCACTGCAAAGCTTCCCGAGTATAAAATGCTCTTCTCGGAAATTGTCTTTGTGCCCTTGACTTTATAATGGGAGCACAGAATGATCACGTTGTGAGCTGTGAGAAGATAGTAATCTGTGCTTGAACCGTACGCAAAAGCTGCGGCCACCACCCAGTCATTTGAGGCCTTTTCATGAGACAAAATATCTTTGTTTTCCAATATATCATCAAAAGGTATGATAGAGACAGACCGGGCTCCGTAAAGTAATACAGAGGACTTTGAGAGGGCAATGCCATGTATTTTATTGGCACTGAACGCTTTTTTGGAGAAGACGCGCTCGTTTTTCGCACGATCATGAAGTTCAAGAACAGGGCCTAAACCAGAAAGAATGAGTGTCAGATTCGGAACTACGCATACGGCCGTGACCGGCCCATAGTGCGACTCAAGCTTCATAGTGGTAAAGAAGTTCAAATTTTTTTTGGAACCACGGTGATGGATCTTTTGACAGCTACACCTTTAAATGAGCCTGATACAACTAATTTGTGATACATGTGACATACAGTATTACATTTCTCCTCTTCACAATCCTTTGAGTCGTCTTCAATCAGCTTATAAGCAGAGTGATCTTTCTGCATATTTTTAGATAAAACTATGTCAAAACTACACCCAATTTTCATATGTAATACAATTGATAACCATACAGTCAGCAGGTTCACTAAAGGCAGTATACTTATTCACCATGTCATGCCAATTACACTCAAGGTTGATTCGCAACCAGTTGCGTACTTCCTATTATGTTGATGAACACTGTACACACTATCCGGTGTACGCTTTCTATATATACAATATATAATAGCAAACCAAATCTACAAAAAACCCAACCATATATAACTAACATATCAATCCCAACCGCGATCCTTTCGGTCGTGGCTATCCAGCCGATCCAAAAGCTCGTTGGACTCTGGATCGTCTGTGTACTCGAATGTGCTGCGAAATGCCTGTATCAGTAATGTTCTTTAACGTGTACAAAAATTCAACTTACATTGTTTTTTAACCCTTTGTTGAGCTGGGTCCAGCCAGCACGCTTGAAGAGGGTTTGGTAGAGAAAGCCACCCGAAAAGTAGACGCACAATGCGGCAAAAAGACTGGTTAGTAAGAATTGAAAATCATCATTTAGATATACTTAGACCTGTATAATCATTCTGAAACTAGTTTAGTATACTTAAACTAGTATAGTTATGCTGAACTATACTATAGGCAACGGAACCCTCAACGATATGTCAAGCTTCTAAAATAATACTCACATGAACATGAAAATCCACAAAGCGGCCAAATCATCCGCCTTTTTAGGCGTAACACACGCGTGTGCTGTGCGCACCTCAAAGAAGTAGTCACACTCATTCAAAACCCCGATAAAAGACACCAGAGCGCGCTGCAGAATCTCCTTGTCGCATGTGAAGCTCAACAAAGACAGTTTTCTAACCGCACGTCCCGTAGAGTCCTTTATAACATTACCCTTTTGGTCTCTACAATAACTACCATTAGTGTATGTAAGCAGCATTTTTCTTCCTCTAAAAATTGGCGTGCTGTTGTAGTTCCCAATCAGGTATTTGATACCGTCTTTCCCTGTGTAGAAAGCACCAATCATAGAGGCATTTGCGACAGACAGATCAATGTCATGGCTGTTTTTTATATTAGCACCACTTAAAGGTGAGGCACATACTCCAAGAGTGAAATTCAGTCCGTAGTCAAACCCTCTGGCGGTCCAAGCGGCTGGCTTCTCGAGACCTGGACTTTTCGGAACAGGTTGCGGGCGGCTGAGGCCTGAAAGATCATAAAATGCCTTTGCTGGACTCACAACCGTGCACGGAAGCACCGGCTCGGGCTCGGGAGCCTCAGGAACAGTTTTGTCATGGTGCGTAGCACACAAGACAAGAGGGAAAAGGAAGGGAGATAGAAGAGTTAGGGGGTTCATCCACGTGGGTTAGTGCAGCTTTAGTGTGTATGAATTATTATTTACTCGGGGCAGGGCTCGCAACAGTGAAAAATAATTATTGAGTGCCAAAGTCAAGGCCATATTAAACTTCAAATGATGTTTAACATAACGAGGGCTTTCAAGCCTATACTGCCGATACTGCTTTTAACACGCGGATACAAGACCAGAACTGCCATAAAAAAGTTTTGCTCGGACTGCTACATTGTGAGACGCAAGGGCAGGGCTTATGTTTTGTGCAAACTGAACAAGAAACACAAGCAGAGACAAGGATGATTCAACGATTTTATTGAGGGACAGGGGAGGATTGTGCTGGGTGATTCGAGCCATGATAAAGCATAGTTATAGCCCCAAGCTACAGTCAGCTATGCAATCAGGCTATCTGTAAGAGTGCGAGTATAAATGATATGGCCTCCAAATACTGCACTTGAGTAGAGAATTTTGTACATAGAATGGCTTGTCATCAGTTCCAACTCGGTGACCGGCACTTGAATTTTTTTCAACCGTTATTATGATGGATACTATCAAAATACTATAAGCTAATGAAATGTGTAGGATGGTGCCGAATGCTTAGTATATTTTGCGGAACTGACAAAAGATTACTATACTTGAGTATCTGAGGGGGCTAAGTGAAGAGCATCACTTGAAGATATTCTTAATAGTATAAAGAACAAAACAGCCTTGCTCTTCAGACTTGTGAGTCTCACAAATCAGACCGCGCAACGTAACTATTTCAAAGGGATAGTGAGCACACTGACGGACAGTATTTCGAGTAACATACGTGAGTTTGAGAATACTCTTCTGATTTTCCACGCTTCTTATTCGGTGACAGCTGACTGGTGAGGCGGTCTTGTGATATTCTTCAGTAGCTCTGGAAAGCTTCTTCGGTTCACTGCCATTGCTTGATACATCGTCATACACATGACCAAAGTTGGGTAACGAGAAAATATCGCATAGAACGAGATGGTCTAGAACTGATTATTCAAGTGATAAAATCGTGGACTTGCTGTAACCTGAGACACTTCTCTGCACCGAGATCTTCTATAATTAGTTCATAGACAGAGATCTTGTATACCGTAAGCTATGAATAGAGGAGTGAATGCCTCCTGTATACTTTATGTTACATCTGGCAGCTCTTTGTAGTTCCAACACTCGTTTCAGGCCCTGATAAGTCAGTTCTCTGGTTGAGATTCACTAATAACTCAAAAATCTGAATACTGCTCCAAGAAGGGCCACTTGCACTCTTCAATAACACTACACATCAATCATATCAGCCCATATTGCAAGTTCTCTTCTCTGACATCTCCTTCTTGACATAGGCTTTCGAATTCAGCTCGAGGAGTGTTTTCTTAGACTAAAAGAGGGTCTTAAAGATGTGAAGATTCCATTAAGAGATAGAGTAAGCGAGGAGCTTGATATAACAGATGCTGCTCTCAATACACACACAGGTGAGCTGCAAGCTACT
This sequence comes from Saccharomycopsis synnaedendra, assembly GCA_031124835.1. NCBI lineage: Eukaryota > Fungi > Ascomycota > Saccharomycetes > Ascoideales > Saccharomycopsidaceae > Saccharomycopsis > Saccharomycopsis synnaedendra. The sequence goes on from JASTUD010000021.1 coordinate 16,257, forward strand.
TCTCAAACTGAAGTAGCTTTTTGAGGGATCCGAGTGTTGGTAATAGTTATATATATGTCCCCAAATCTGCCCAGGGTTATACCTAAGAAGTGGGTAATCCTGAGAGATCCCAGCTCGCGGTTCAGCAATGGATTACAGCGAGCGGCCAGCAGTTTTTCATGAAAAAATCTTTGAATACATTAATTTCCACTTAGACACTCAGATGATCGCCCCATCACCACGAAGAACTTATCCTCAAAAATACCGGCTCTACAAGACTAACAACCTTACCAGCACCTTACATGCCAAAGAGCTATCAAAGTGTAAGTCTATTCTCGAACATCAAATAAGAAGGAAATCTCAAGCGCCCCCTATCTGCCCCCGCCCCCTGTTCATGTTGTCACGTGCATCAACCAACATGATTGCACAATGAACGTTCGCCAAGTAGCGACTCTGAACAACTCATACTAATCCGATGAAACCATTGAAACCAAAAACCTTCTCATCTAATATATTTGATAGCGTAGAGCATAATGTAGATCGATGCGATCGCATCGATCAGCGCTGCTAGCATGATCACAGTCATAATCGTGTGTAACTAGCCCACCCAACAAAACAAACAAAACAAATGAAAACATCAAAAACACAAAAATAAAGTATAGGCCTTCTAATCGTCTAAATACTATAAAATCAAAATTCATAGATTTTCTCCTATATCTGGTAATCGTCGCCCAAATAAATAAATAATTGATAACTCCACACCCACACATGTCCTCCAAAAAAACCCTTCTTAAAGTGATTGTGCTCGGTGACTCCGGGGTCGGTAAGACCTCGCTCATGCAGCAGTTTGTTAACGGTAAGTTTCTGCACCAATACAAGGCCACCATCGGTGCAGACTTCCTCACAAAAGAGCTCACCATCGACGACAAGTCGGTCACGGTTCAGCTCTGGGACACTGCTGGCCAAGAGCGGTTCCAGTCTCTCGGGGTTGCTTTCTACAGAGGTGCAGATTGCTGTGTTCTTGTGTATGACGTGACCAACCCCCGTTCTTTCGAGCAGCTTAGCTTCTGGAAGGATGAGTTTCTTGTGCAAGCCAACATCAAGAATCCTGCTCTGTTCCCTTTTGTGGTTCTCGGCAACAAGGTGGATGTTGATGAGTCAAAGCGTGCTGTTTCTGGCAAGAAAGCAGCTCAGTGGTGTGAGGAGAAAGGGAGCATCCCTTATTTCGAGACCAGTGCCAAGGAGGCCGTGAACATCGACCAGGCGTTTGAAGTTGTGGCACGGAACGCGTTGCAGCAGGAGTTGGAGAATGAGGTTGGTTACGAAGAGGAGTATAGTGATGCGATTAATATTAAGTTGGATGGGGAAGGGGGAGGGTGTGCGTGTTAATATAGTATATGTGCCTCGCACATAAACCATATGTGCTCACTGTGTTTCAGCTCTTACTGTTCATCATTGTGAAGGCACACTATCGGTGCATGCTCCTGCGTCAGCACACTATCAGCAAATTTGAATGGCCATTTGGCAAGAATACTCTAACTGTGGTATAAGAGTTATAAGAGTTAGACCAGGTTAAACTATATGTTTCGTTCACTGATGACTATATTGCTGGCTTGTGTTGCTGGTGTGTTTCTCATCTTATCATAAGATGAACAAGTGTGACTCATCAACAGATATACATATACGCAGACGATATATGCAGTTTACTGGAGTACTCTGGTGTATATATAGTCTGTATTTACTAAACTGACTGCTGATCTGCATGAGTACAAATGCTACGTTCTGCTCTTATCAGGTCCATTTATTAACTAATCTCGGCATCCGGCTCATTGCCATTGCTATATTTATGTACAGCACTGCTGTTTTCTCTAAGACAGTCTTAGATTTTTTGTCTTTAATCGATACTTAATGTTTGTTGGTTGTAAATTATCTATTTTATTTCATATACTAAAGTCTGTCAATATATCAATGGTCAAAACTCATATGTTATTAAAAATCATTGCTGTATTCTTAATACCTTTGAGAAACTATCACTGTCAACACCACACAAATAAGTTCCTGTGAGAGCAGCTTACCTTATATTTACACATATTCACTAGACGAACGCTGTTTTCAAATACACCTTATTTATCAAAGTTACGACCTACACCAAGTAAATATACTACACATACGAAACCATACCCAGTCAGCCAGCGACCAGCAATCAAATAGAATGCTAAATACAACACAAAATACGGCAAGAAAAAGCAGTCAAAGTAAAGCTATATAAATCAGATAGTAGAAGTCATATGAAGGCTGTATAATGAACAATTCTAGGATCTCAAAGAAAAAGATTGAAATCTTTTCAAAGTGCTGGTCAACGTCAGGTCCCCCTCCATAGACTTTGATCTGGCACGCTTTTTCCCCCGCTCCTTTACTCTTCTCCCCTCTCTTCTTTTTCTTCGCTCTCTCTTGACCTGCGCACGACTTGCGTACTCCACTGCCTGTTTCTTGTCACGGCTTCTGCTCTTCTTGCGCTTTGGCTTCGTGTTGAGGTCCAAAGTGCTGCTGCTCAGGTTCACCACCGCAAAAGAAGGATGACGGTGTTTCTTTGAGCGCAGTACAGAACGTGCACGCTCTGGAGTTGAAATGTACGCCTCATCGAGCGGTAAAACAGAAGGGAGCACATCTGTAGACTCGACGGGCTGGCGATAGAATTTCTCTGTGCTTAAAATCTGACGGGTGTCATCATATTCTTTGCCCCCTACGGTGCTCGAGTTTGGAAGGTTCAGGAACATCGACATGTTCAAGTACGCTTGGACCGTCCCTTGAAGAGATTTTCCTGAATTCATAGAGAAGGCGGTGAAGTTGCGCAGACGGTGGCTCAGCATTCTAGAGATGGTCTTGTTCTGCGCAGCAGAGAACTTCTTGCCGAGCGAATCCCGAAGCGTCTTGCAAAGCGTCCGAATAGTCTTGAAATGGTGTGTCTTTTTTTGGTGAAAACGATTGTGTGTATGGATTCCATCAGAGTGCATCGAATCGTCATACAGACTCAGTGACACCATGGGGCTGCAAGGGAGCGGCTCTTGCATCGCCAACTCGAGTTCATCGTCCTCCTCAAGGCTGAACGCACTGTTGAGGACGTCCTCGAAGTCCTGTGACACGTTCGTGACTTGGGCGGCCATGGGATGGTACAAAGAGGTGCAGCAGAAAATACGAAAACGCAAAAAATAAGTTAGGGGGTTAAATACTCATGAATTGGATTTCAGTAAGAATGTATATATCTTAATGAGAGTGGTTCTACTACACGTATTCTTGACATTAATTACGCCTGCGTAATTGGTAAGACAGCTGTAGAACTAGAATTATCGTATGTGAGTAGGTCGTGACATGGTGAAAAAAACCAAGAAATTCAGATTTGGAAAGATTCGGAGAGAAGCACCGCGAGGATTTTGGGTTTGGAAAATAGAAGTTAGAAGAGAAAACAATGCCTTTAAGGAAAAATTAAGGTCATTAAGTAATCAACGGAGAATCAAAATGAATGCTTTCATGCTTTAAGGGCGAGAAGAAGAGAATAAAGCCTGAATGTGAGAAATGAATGTTGATGCTTGTCATCTTGTTTGATATGTAAGAGGACGTCGTTATAAGAGAAGTGAATTGAATGCATCACTCAGGGAAAGAAGAAATTGAGTTGAAAAACTGAAAATATTGAATAGTGGTAAGCAATCAAGTCATCGGTGGAAGAAAGAATTGAATACTAAAGAGAACGAATTGAATACTGAAGAGAAATCATGGAATAGAAATTTAAGACTGACGACCAGTCAAGGGGGGGGGGGCAATATTAAAGTGGAAGAAATGGTTTTAAAGATTCCAAGTAGAGTAGAGGTTCTTGCTGTAATCAAGCACAGATCCAATCGAGCTGATCACAGGAGCACCAAAAACCAACTTCTCTGGAGTATACTGCACGTTCAATACACACTGTTGCTTTCCCTTCTTGATGAGACCCAAGCCAGTTGCGCCCTTGGTCACAGGCTTGTTATTCTTCTTGTTGTAGAGACGGGATTGCAAATGGTAGCGGTACAACGCATAGTCCATTGGCTGGAACTCGTAGTAGTCCTGGTTGCTGGTCACACAGTCCCCAACATAGCGGCCCATCTCACGATCATAAGTAAACCCGCTCACAATGTTTTCGAAGATGCTGTAGTCCGGAACTCCCAAGTATGGTGCCAGCGCGTCCAAACTGAAGGAAACCTGCAGAGAAACGTACTTGGTCTCGTTCTGAGAGTAGTTCTTCACAGTCATGGACGCCTTGGTCTGACCAGGGATGAGCTTCTTAGATGCTGGGCGCTTGTCGGCGAGGTCCTCACCAAAGTAGATCTTACTATTAGCGACAAAGACGGTGTTATCTGGTACAATATCAGTCTTTCTGAGATTGTTGGCGATAGACACCTTTGTTTTGTCAAAGCCGATACCAAACGACCCAGTAGATGTCTTGGAAATCAGGAATGGGATTTTGGCAGCAACCTGGCTCAGGTTCGATTTGGTGTCCTCAAAGGTGCCGACGGCCAAAAACTGTTGCCCAGCTGCCAATTTTGGGACAGACCCAAGAGGAAGCTCAATACCAGAGGAGTTGAACTCCACTGGAAGGGTGTAAGCGACCTTGTGGGTGCCCAAAAGGATGGTGGTCATAAGTGGACCAGTGTCGTTCATGTACATTTGAGTATTTCCACTAGTCAAGTATTCAACAGAGTGGAAGATTGGAAGCGTGACAGGAGCCGGAGCAGCGCCAAGCGAGCTCTCCTTGGTAGGAACAGGAGCAGCCACAGCAGCAGAAACAAAAGCCAAAATGAGAGAAGTAGAAAATTGCATTATACCAGAAGAAGTGAAATGGAGGCACCTTTATAGCGAGTTCCGCGTTTTCCAACGCTCGGTATGTGCCCTCTTTTTCCACGGCTCTGGAATGCATATAGTATACTCGCAGGATATCGAGAGAAACTGTCCGAAGGCTTCCAGTTTAACCATAATATAACTTAACAGTCTCTTGTTATATAAAATTAGATGTGCTGTTTCTCATTCTTTCGGGCTAACTTAGCTGCAGCATGAGTGTTCGGGACTGCTCCGATCTGCACAAGCCACTAACGCATTCCAAGGCACGGAAATCCAGGGAATTCTGAGCCATAAAACTGGCATTTTTCACCAAATTTTGACAGGTGGCTACGCTAAATCGCTGATATCGTGCAGCTAATGCCTCAGCTGTGACATGGACACTTCAATTGATCATGGGTTCGAACACTGAAAACGGTTGAGTAGCGAAAGGTTCTTGAGCAAACAAAAAGTACTTGGTCTTCTATGATGCCAGATTCCATTATAGTGCTAGACAAGAAAATGCGCGGATACTGGCATACCCATGACTTGGTATGAGTACTCAGCCTAAGGTGTTGGATTTGCCCGCCCAAGACTCAGCAAGCAGTTGACAGATTTGGAGATTGAACTTGATCTGTATAAGTTTCTTGTCTTTTTAGCTTTATACAAGTGTTGTTGGGTAAATTTCTTCACGCACCACAATAAAGCTTATCATGATTTGGGGATGACAGGTTGGTATACATTTGGTTTACCACATTTGAACACTATTTTGGGTAGCTCTGTATTAGGTTAATCGCTTGCTATATTTCGCGTGTAAACTCCAATCCGGTTCGCAACCAACATCGATTCTCTTCTCAGGGGCCGAACCGAGATAAAAGAGTACCTTTCTGGTGAATGAAAGGTAGAGCCATGCTCAAATAGTGTTTCTGGAATATATAAACTAGTTTGGAATTGACTGTATGTGTGAAGAACTCATAAAATAGACCTTTAGATCAGGATAACACGTACATTTTGTGAGCCATGGGAGCAGTTATATACTTCTCAATAGCTAATGAAATTAGTATTTGTGCTGTCGCCATGAGAATTTTATATAGGCTAGCCTTCGAAGCTAGTAAAATTCATCTCCTTTTGAACTAAAAGACATGTTCTTCACTACTCAAGGCAAGAAAAAAATTAGAGCTAATTCCATCATCTCTGCCAAAACACGAACACAATCGAAATCACGGATCCATCAAATAATAGCACAATACTTCAAATGACACGGTAGTTTCATTTCCATATCAGTTTCATGGGCTAGTAACCCCCTCACTTCTGGCACATGGTAAGGGTTTGAGGTGCCTTTTCACTCTTAGTCGTTCTCGCATTGGATTACCTAAGCCTTCTCTGAGCCTCTTTGAATCCTCGGCTTACGGGCTTGAGGTCGTTGTATCATGTCAACCTCTATTCGTTCTTATGAAATTACGTAAGCATACGAAAAAGGTATACCCCACATTTCGAAATCCGGGGTAGCGATGAGGTTCCGAGAAATCAATCAGATCAAGCCGGTGAAAGACAATTGACATCAAAGAGGACTGTGTAGGCTATGAACAATAGGATCACAGTTATATCAACTCAACAACGATTTTATTCACCCAATGCAGCTGTTAAGAAAATAGTGACATAAACGAATTACATGGAACAAAGCGGATCAAAGGTTCTATCCAAACGAAAAGTAAATAAATATACTTATATAAGCGAGCTTCGATCTCATCTGGAAGGTGTGATTGCATTTTAGAAAGAGGCACTTGAATACAATTGAAACTCAGAATATCTAAAGCTACGAACACAAAGTTTGGACTGAACGTTAATTTATCTGAACAGTATAAACTGATTTTGATGTACCTCATTTGTATAATGTCTACATTATCTCATAACATCGATAAATGCTCATCTGGGCTAATTGTGACACTGGAAACCAGCTAGTTCACATGCTTACAAACTCTTCTCGACCTCGGCCAAAGGCTCAATGTCCTTCAAGTAACTAGCAGTGAACACATCGGTATTGTAGTCGACGTCCAAAGGAGCTCTTCCAGACAAAGTCTCACCAAGCCCGGTAAAGTGCTTCACCAAGGTCTTGGTGGCTGGGATACCCCCGTCTACACAGACCTGCTCAGCAAGAGCAACCTTGTATTGCAACTCCAAGGTCTCCTGAGAGAAGTCCTTCTTCAAGGCCTTCTCAAAAAGCTTGGAGATGGCCTTAGGGAAGGCGTTTCCAAGACCATCAATAAGCCCGCCGCCGGTCACAGAGAAGGCTGGCACAAGGAAGTTAGCAAAACCTGGGAAAATCTCGAACTTCTGGGCCTGAACCTTAGGGTTGAGGCCAACCTTCACGAAGAGAGATGCGTCGGTGTAAGTGAACTTGGCACCAACAATGTTTGGGTGAGAAGCAAGCTTCTCAAAAGTCTTGTCCTTGATGACAATACCGTTGGAAACACCTGGAAAAAGGTAGATCATGATTGGCAAAGCACTGCCATCGGCCACACGTGCAAACCAGTGGTAAATCCCGTCCTGGGTGATAGCGCCACCAAAGTAGTTGGAGGTCACAGTGAGGGCGTAGTCGGCGCCAGCAGCTTTGAGGGCCTTAGTCTCAGCAATGGCCTCGTCAGCGCTGTTCTGAGCAACACCGGAGATGATCACAAAGTCCTTACCACCGACCTCGCGCATCAATTTCACAAGAGTGCAACGCTCGTCACGAGTGAGGTGAGAGTTCTCACCGGTCAGACCGTTGACGGTGACACCCTTGATGCCGCCTTTCACAAGAAACTCAGTGTGTTTCTTCTGAGTCTCGAGGTCGAGCGTCCAGCGGTCAGCCTTGAAGAAGGTTGGGATTGGTGGGTAGAGTCCTGGAGGAGGTGGGTTCGACATTTTAGATTATTCTGGGTTGATTTGAAGGCCAGGGATGCCAGCTTTATATAGTAATGGCTTATGTGGGGTGCATGCAGGTAGGCTATCCGAAGCCGGGTAGGACTCTCTCGCCAGCTTGGACACGCAGATTTTCGAGTCTCTGTAACTCAATACGTTCAATCAAGTAAACGCATGTCTGTATATGTATCTATCAATCTATCAATTCATCTTTTATTGCCTTACCTTTCTCGATATGGAGAATTGGCCTGTAGTAATATGTACGCCCATGCAGGCCCCCACACACACTTTACTTGGGCCCCTAGTCCAATCTGGAAAACAGCCCGTTTTAGGTATTTTTGAGTGACAATACCCAACTATGCTCTATTTCAAAGAGTATGCTCGGAGGGTGTGCACTCTCGATGCCTGATCGTGTCCATCGGTAGGGTCCTGCCGAGCATCGGATGCACGGCGGAACATACCCGGATTGCCTCTTTCAGAACTCCGAGCTCAGTTTCTATGTCACGCGTCAGTGTGAATCACGCTTGACAAGTCTCTACTGAGAAATTAAATAGACTTCAAAATACAAACCAGATTAAAAATTTGAGTAAATGGCCAACACGTACGTCTTATGTCTAATCAATTGGCTAAGCATAAGCAATTCGGGAGATTTACTAGTGGACCCCTAAACTCAGCTACATCTGTGGAGTCTTGAGTGAGATATTAAAGAGTTTGGCATTGTATCTGACTATGTTTACAGTACAAATCTTTAATCCATGTTCCAAAACCAAAATATATAGCAAGAGGACAATACAGTACTAGACCCATAGCGTACCTGTTATTGTTATTAATCTGATTGAGTCTGTATATCTATGGGCTTCTAGAATTGGCCAGAATCGTAATCAACGAAAATTGCAAGCAACAAGGCTCGCAATAAAACAAGTCTAGTCAGTCTTGTTATGCAGAAAATGTGAGATCCCACCGGTCTCTTCCAGGTGGGCTTGTAATATTTGATCAGATCCTTTTCAGGCCAGAAAGGAGCAATGAATAGATCAAGTGAGGGAATTATAACATCACAAGTCCAATCATAATTTCTGAACACTGTCTGTATCAAATCTGCTTGAAGAAATAAGTTTTCACATAATAGAATATTCTAAAGAGTTGGAGTTATTAAGTAATAACTGGTATGATAAGGTCAATGTGTGTGAAGGTTCAGAAGAAATTGATCACTTTGAAAGCTATCATCGCTAGCAAACTATCAAACGTGAGAGAAGGTTTTTTTTTTTTTTTTGATATACAATTCAGCATAAACATTCCACTCTTAAAGGAAATTTCCTTTGTTTGTGTCTATTCAGCTGAGAACTTGACCAGGGCTTGTTGAACCAACTTGTTGAATTCAACCCAGTCTCAGATAGAGAACCAAGGAAGGTATTTGCCTTTGTGTATCAAAACACAGGCGTGACCTGCTCATTATCCAGCTACTTGTGTAAGTTTTCGCTTTGCTTGTATATGATGACAAACAGACTCAATCGAGGCAACTTTCTATAATACATTTTTCAACTTTGTAGCGCTCCCACAAAAGCTAAGAAAGTCAATTCCTAGGCTTGCTAAATTGTTCACAAGTAGGAATGAGTAAATGTCGATCTATAACAGTATTTCGCTAAACTTCGAATGACTACTTCAAGCAGAAACGTTACCCACACCCAAATTCCCTTTTATGAAACATTTTGGAGCAGTTTTTTCGCTTCTTTCGTTTAATGAGTCTTCACAGCTGCTTCGCTCGCAACTGGATTATACGTTTTCAAAAATAGACACTCTCTTCGCTCGTGCATGTTCAATAAAGTGTCTACTCGCCTCTCTCATAACTATTCTCAAAATACTCACTTTTCTCCCCACTCTCCGGCAAATCCAACTCCCGTAAACTCGGCAAACTTTCACCCCTCGGCTCGTTGATATAAAACACAGGTCTCCCTCTCCCGTGCTTCAACGCTAAAAGACCGTCTACGCTTTCCCCCTCAAAAAACGCGCTCCCCCCCCTCAGAAGGCTTGCCAACAGAGTCAGCAGCAGCACCACCAGCAGAAGCACGCTCAACAGCAGCGGCAGGCGCGTGGGCAGCATGTTCTTGAGGTTCAGAAGCAGCTTCAGCAGCTTTGCGCGCTTCTTTGGAAGCAGTTCAAACGGAGCGCGCTCTGGGCGCTCAAAATAGCGCGTGAGCGATGGAAGCAGACGCGCTGGTGCAAGGCGCTCCTTCTCGAGCTGTAAAACAGCGGCGCTGGCCAAAAGATGGAAAGGGGGATGTGAAGGCGACATCTGAGGCGTGTGAGGCGGCATTTGGGGAGTGTGAGGTATTTGGGGGGTGTGTGACATTTGGGGGGTGGAGGGAGGTTGAAGAAGCGTTGAAGAAGAAGAAGAGCGGTGTATTGACCCGAACTGGGGGGAGAAATGAGGAGACAGACTATTTGTGAGACTCGAAAGGTTTCCAGAACTCGATTCTCTACCCATTTTGAAGAGCTCGTCCGAAGAGCCCACACGTGACGAGGAGTTGGACTTTGGTTTGCGAGCTTTTCCTGGATCCTGAGGAATAAATGCAAAAGTAACTCCGGACTTTTTTTCGAGCTTTTCTTGCTCTTTTTGGCGTTCTCTTTGAAGCTTTCTGCTTCTTCGCAGATTTGGGTTTGTGTGTATTTTGACGTGACGAGTGAGTTCGTCGCTACGAGAAAAGCGCTTCAGACACCCGGGGAAGTCGCAGGGATGCGGCTTCTCACCGGTGTGGGTTCTGATGTGGCGCGTTTGGTGCTCGAGCCGGTGAAATGCCTTCGGACAGTAGGGACACTTGTGGGGGCGCGCTGGAGGGGAGGCAGAGGCGTGCGGAGCAGGCACAGGGGGTCTCGCAGGGGGCTCCGACATGGCTGCGTTCGCGCGGTCTCGGTATTATAGGGTTTGGTTAATTGGGATTTATTTTTGAAATCTGGGGTAGGTGGGGGAGCCAGGGTGGGGGGTGCCCCGGGGGGCGCGGTGAAGTGGAGACAGTGAAAGGCTTGGTATATATACGAGCATGTTTGTATTTTTTGTATGGTTGCGTTGTTTATGTATTTTTCGTGTTTATTGTGTATTTATCGTGCTCTATCGTGGGTTATCATGTTCCCCTATATACTTAAGTACAGGTAACTGCAGTTATGTATGTATGGCATTGTTAATAGTCTACAATAGACTATAGCATGTGGTCGGATTCTCTGTATACATATTGGTGAGGTTTGATAGCTTCATATTTTAGTATTTTTTTTTTTAAGCAAATCGGCTAACGGGTGATTTTGTAGATCATACTCACTAGACATACGTACGGACTTTGTGAAGTCATGCATTGATCCAATTAGGTTAGGCGCACAATAATCCTGGTTCTTTGATATTGGTATGTGTATTCTTCTCTTGAGATATTGATAAAGATTATACTGAAATAGCAGTAGACTCTTTGTTTTATAGATGTGTTGATGCTGAGTTCATGCCTATTTGTTGCTACAGCATTATGCCGGCACGCTGATTTGTGGATGTATATAACTTGATCTACGATAGCCTGGACTCAAGGCAATAAATAGATCATCTCAGTCTCTCTTATGACCATCCTGGGTTCGCTCCAGCGGTGGTTTTTGTACACAAATAGCACTTGATGGTGCCCGGAGCTTTGAAAGGGGCAGCCGGATCGGATCGAATCACCGCAAAACACGAGAATAAAATCTTAGGTTGCTACTATCTATTATTGTAATCTTTTGCCATTGCAAGCGATGATTTGTACTGTGTAGGGATTTGTGTAGAGTATATAAGATCAAACATTTTGGAAGATTCCTAACCACAAGGGCTTTAGCATGAATGCTCGAAGCATGAGCCTCGTGACTATTTGATGCATGAGATGTTGTATAAGCTTCAAGATGTTTTAAACATCAAACCATGAAGAGGGAGTCGTTCTTTCATGCTACTCAGCCACCCTACCTAGCGTCAAACGATAGTATATAAAAGATACGACACAAATAGCCACTATATATACATTATTGATCAACTCAAAAGGATTCAAATATTCGCGTTAATAGATTTCAAAGACTCTCTTTGTGTGCTGGCGAACACGAATCCACAATAGACAGATATATCTATATGATGTATCCACCAGCCATAAAAATAAAGAAAGCAACGCCTCAGATGACCAGCAAAAGAAAGTAAAAAGGCAGACCTAAGGGTTAGCGGACTCTGTGTTGATATTAAAAGGCAAGCGCTTCCACCCCCACCCCCTTACTCTCACAATTTACACAAAATGGTACCCTCGTAAAAGATGTGCAAAGACAACAAAATACGGAAGTTTATAACATCTGCATTTTACAATTTAAACAAGTCATATCCATAAGAATTGAACATCGCTACTTGCAAATGCTGGTTCAGAGCCAGTAGCTTTTTAAAAGTCGGAGACCCGAAGGACCAAAACCAATATCCTCATCTAAAAGTATATACACTACTACAGGGAGAGGGCTGTGGAGTTTTTCTTTAACTCTGTCCTTCTAGGAAATTTCACAGAAAGAATGACCCTCTGGTATATCAGAAAAGACAGTGAAAACAATAAATTCGGAAGTTAAAACAGACCTTGTAAACTATAATCATATATCCCTATCCTCGCCCATATACAGAGACCAGTGTCCTCGCACCTGCTTCAAAAGACAATAAAAGTCTTGAAGAATCAGCTTCAGAGAATTGTTCTAAATTAGATAATACTGTTCACATGAGAATCATCTCTTCGCTTCAAACTCATCTTCTGTCAACCCCAAACATCTCAACATCCCCCCAATACAACCCCCCCTTATTCCCTGCATACTTCAAGTACTCAAAAGTATCAATGTCCCCCTCCTCCTCTCCCCCCTCTCCCCCCTCCACTATCGTATACTCACTTGGCGTCACCCCCTCGTCACTCTCACCCCCCATCACTGCACCAAACTCCGGACTCTGGATAACACCCCACAAGCACCACAGCGCATTCACAGCTGGACACCAACGGCGGCACAGATCATATAAGCTGTCCACACCCTCAATTCCCCTCAAATAGCTCTCCAAAAACGCTTTCTGATCTTCTTCAGAAGGAAAACGTTCTTTATCCAAAAAGTACAGCATCGTCGGATGATGGTAGTCCGCCATCCACTCACAAAAGTGATCCGCAATATCATAGGCCGCCGTATTAGGACCCGCATACTCAAAGTCTATGACTACCAAACGCAGATCGTCATCCTCTAAAGGTCCTTCTCCAGAAAATAAGAGGTTCCCATACTGTGTGTCATTATGACAAAAAACCAAGCTTTCTATTGGCTGAGTCTTCATCCAAGCCTTGTACTTTTCTACAGATTCATTGAACTTCTTGAAAGAAGTGTGGAAAATAGCCTTCTCTTCTTCTGGATCGTTTATTTTGCTGAAGTACTCCCCCACAAGCGCCATCCACTTGTCAATGCTTTGCCACACCACAGGTCCACACTCAATCTCCTCTGGCGTGAGCTGTACCCCACTGTGGAGCGCTTTCATTCGCCGCGCAATCGCACAGCTCACAGCGCGCTCCCGCATGCTTCCGGCAGTCAACGGAGCGGTGCCTTCGAGCCACTGCTCAAAACGACCGTTCCCAAAACAGCCCAAAAGCCGAGGCCCGATATTGTGTCTCAGAAGCCGCCCTAAGATGCCGAGTTCTTTCTCGCGGTCCACCACATGCGATACATTTACCCCGTACACCCGCAAAAGAAGGGGATGTGGCGCTACGTTCGGAGGGCCTACGTACTCTACTTTGTACACTGCGTTTGTGAGCGCACCGCTGATGCGCGTGATTTTGGCGAGAGAGAGGGGGGGGATTGCGGGGTTCTTGCGCGTGACGTGGCGCCACCGAGAGATCCCAAGCTTGTTTGTAAGAGAAATAACGTCTTCAGCAAGAAATTGAAGAGGAAGGCTGTTGTCAAGGTTTGTAGATACAGTCTGTATTTCTCTATGGCGCGAAGGGGATCGAGACGAGGAGCGCGAGCGTGCCAGGTGCAGCAGCCGCCGGATGACAATGGGCTTATCAGTGAGTCTAGAAACCATATCTTGTTAGTTGTATTTCATAAATTGCTTTAGACCCATTTTTAGCTCTTGTTTATTCATAAGTGAAATTGACATCTATACGATCATACTCCGTTTCACGGTTATCTCTTCATTTACTTTTCGTCAAGATAGTCTGCTCACTGAACAATCATCTGTTTCTTAATCCAATATCGTGAGCACTCTTCGCAGATCTGAGTAAAGCGTCTTCATAAACAAGCAATATAAGTCTAGCAACCAATACCAATCGACCAGGAACCAACAGCCACCCCAATTCAGAGAGTCTGAATAGCTTCTATATAAACACGCCTTCCCATCAACCACTGATCTCTCAAAAAGTACCGTCGCTCCCCTTTGAATCATGTCAATCACCAATGATGGAATTACCCTTTCAGGCATACTCACGAGTTCCTGTTTCCTTTCAATCGTAGAATGATAAAGCTTTGAGCTCTCTGTCTGACGAATTGTCTTTACAACGCTGAATCAATATTATGGTTTTCAGTTTTGTCTTGTGACTCTCAAAAGTTGGGAAGCATGTGAATGACTTTGATGCAGGTGTACGGATGTGAAAAATGTACGGATGTTTTTCAGGTAGTTGGTGTCTGGGTTTTTCATTCATCTATGGTGTTTGGGTGTTTTACAGATTGGTAGATAAAGCTCTCCATTTACATAGAGGAGCTAATCATATAATTCTTTGTTTAACTCAAAAAATTTTGCTTGTGCGTTCATTTTGCCATTGCCCTTAACTCTCATCTGAACACGTGTGGTCCGGTAGATGCAGGCTGACATGAGGCACGTGGCCTCTTGACACATTGATAAGGCTATTTATAGGAAACCACAACGGTAGTCCTTTTCTCTGCTAGGAAAGTGCAGTGGTTATGCCAATCAGTTTCTCCATAAAAACAAAGATTACTTTCTTTCATTTCTGTCAAAGTTGTAGTCTCTCTACCCCAATTATGACGTACTGGGTAGATGAGAGGCAAGCTATAGTGGCTCGACGCCTTAAATTATCATCGATATTTTGTTAAATATGGCCTGACATATATTTGAGCCACTCGTAAGTATTTTCTTCCAGTAATTTCGTCTTCGAGATCTTTCTCCAGTCTCTAGAAAGCACAGTAGTCAAAAGAAGACTGCCATCAATAAGTCATTGCACACGCACTGCTGAAATATATTTGGGTTTCATTCTCGAGTTTGAGGTAGCCTCAATTTGAGCCTAATTTGAGCTAGATACGTAGTCCTCAGACACTTACACACTCCATCCAATTGTTACATGATTCGTAATACTAATCCTAATAATCCCAAAACCAGAAGATTATGAGTCAACACTCCAAATCCAATCCATTAACATGTGAACATTTCTTTCAAGAAGTGTGCGTCATTTAGAGGGTTTTGTTGACGTGAACAAATGCACCTTTGCCATAATGTGTCAAATCCCAAGTCAAAAAGAGAACTAAAACGTTACAGTACCTCAATGAGTCATATAAACCCCATTAAAATGACTAATTTTCTTATCAAACCACTGTATTACTATATACACGAGGGAAAGCAAATATCAATACAGCTAGAGAACGAGAGGCCCAAAGAATGAAATAATGAGGCCACGCCTTTTCTAGCTTCACAAAAAGTCATGACATAAGTTTTCAAAAATCCATGATGCTTGTAGCCTTCAAAAAACCCCTCCGCTCTCATATCACATCTACGTCACAAGGGAAAATCCACTAAATGGGCCCAGAAAAAGGGAGGCGAAAAAAACACACATTTCAAATCAAAATGGCAACTAAAAATACGCACGCCAAACTCATAACCCCACTTTACTGAGATTCCTTACTAGAACGAAGTAAAACGCGGCAGAAAAAGAGGAGCTTAAAATATTTAAAGTCCTCTAAATTACGCGTCATCGAGGTGTCAAGAAACACGTCAGAACGATAACTTGTACCAGAACACAACACGATGTTCTCTTGACAACGTTCTCATGCAAATGCATGAAATCTAAGACAGTAGACATGCAAGAAAAAAAAAACTGAAAAATTTATGCATATTGTAAAGGCATCAAGAGGTCAATAATCTGCCGGTAACACATTAAAATCTGTACTACTTCGGAATCTACTTGCTACATTCAATAACAGTTCATCACATATTTTTTCACTACAAATTAGAGTTGTAAACGGCCTTAAACTGCCCCAGTGGAACAGCCCTGCTGCAGGCAGCTGCACCTCCCTGATTACGGAAACTGAAAATTTTCTAGCAAGTTCGGAGCAGGGTAGAAAATAACCAAGACTATAACCCCATTCATAGATATAACATACTATCAGAAGCATGCTATAATTTTAGAAGCAACTATTCGAAAGAATTTTGCAAAAAAACGGAAGACACAGCTACTCTTAGCAAAGAGAAATTTGCACTGCATCGTTGTGACTGGCTTTTTCCAAATTAGGCAGGCCACCCCTTTTCGCCCCCCAGGAAAAAATATAAAAACTCATCGTGGTCCTAAAAATTTTTCTTTCAGCACATTATTCAACATGGGTAAAGAAAAGCAGCACGTCAACGTCGTGGTCATTGGTCACGTCGACTCTGGTAAATCCACCACCACCGGTCACTTGATCTACAAGTGTGGTGGTATTGACAAGCGTACCATCGAGAAGTTTGAAAAGGAAGCCGCCGAGCTTGGTAAGGGTTCTTTCAAGTACGCTTGGGTCCTCGACAAGTTGAAGGCTGAGAGAGAGAGAGGTATCACCATTGACATTGCTCTCTGGAAGTTCGAGACTCCAAAGTACAATGTTACTGTTATTGACGCCCCAGGTCACCGTGACTTCATCAAGAACATGATCACTGGTACCTCCCAGGCTGACTGTGCCATTCTTATCATTGCCGGTGGTACTGGTGAGTTCGAGGCTGGTATCTCCAAGGATGGTCAGACCAGAGAGCACGCTCTTCTTGCCTTCACTCTTGGTGTTAGACAGCTTATTGTCGCTGTCAACAAGATGGACTCTGTCAAATGGGACCAGAAGAGATTCGAGGAGATCAAGAAGGAGGTTTCCGGCTTCATCAAGAAGGTTGGTTTCAACCCAAAGACTGTTCCATTCGTGCCAATTTCCGGCTGGAACGGTGACAACATGATTGAGGCCTCCACTAACTGCCCATGGTACAAGGGATGGGAGAAGGAGACCAAGTCTGGTAAGTACAGTGGTAAGACTCTTCTTGAGGCCATCGACTCTATTGAGCCACCTTCCAGACCAACCGACAAGCCATTGAGACTTCCTCTTCAGGATGTTTACAAGATTGGTGGTATCGGAACTGTGCCAGTTGGTAGAGTTGAGACCGGTATCATCAAGGCCGGTATGGTTGTGACTTTCGCTCCAGCCAACGTGACCACTGAAGTCAAGTCCGTTGAGATGCACCACGAGACCCTCGAGCAGGGTGTCCCAGGTGACAACGTTGGTTTCAACGTCAAGTCTGTCTCTGTTAAGGAGATCAGAAGAGGTAACGTCTGTGGTGACTCCAAGAACGACCCACCTTCTGGCTGTGAGTCTTTCAACGCCCAGGTGATTGTTCTTAACCACCCAGGTACCATCTCCGCTGGGTACTCTCCAGTGTTGGACTGTCACACTGCCCACATTGCTTGCAGATTTGACGAGCTTTTGGAGAAGATTGACCGTCGTTCTGGTAAGAAGCTTGAGGAGAACCCTAAGCTGATCAAGTCTGGTGACGCCGCTATTGTCAAGTTCATCCCATCCAAGCCAATGTGTGTTGAGGCTTTCGCTGAGTACCCACCTCTTGGAAGATTCGCCGTCAGAGACATGAGACAGACTGTTGCTGTCGGTGTCATCAAGTCGGTTGTCAAGGGTGCTGCCGCTGCTGGTAAGGTAACCAAGGCTGCTGCCAAGGCTGCTAAGAAATAATCGGTATGTATCGAATATTTAATAGTAAGTGATGTTAATGTAGAATGCACAAAGCTCGCAAGGCATAATTAGCTAAATAGTAGACACTTGATGTGTCTTTGCACTTATTTGCATGTATAGCTACAGATTGTAGAATTTAGTGTTCATGTATACCTTAAGTAGGTTGACTTTAGTAACGATTCATATATTATTATTTTTTTTGGAGATCTCCTCATGTAATATATAGCAATTCCAAGCAAATCTATTCAGTTTTAGCAAGTAGTTTCCTGTCTGTTTTGGTGGAGTGCGACTGTTATGTCACTGTATAGAAGATGGCCCTTCAGATCGTTGTATTTCAGACTGTACAAGGACCAGGCGCGCAGGGAAGGCATGTCTTGTGAAGTACATTTCTTTAACTTCTTGTCATTGCTCAAGCTTTGAAGTTAGGTCACTTGATCATAGAATCAAGATTCAAAATTATTGAGACTTCAACTTCGTAACTATGTCATTAGTCTCCTTTTGAGCATATCTGTTATAAATATGCAGATTGCGTTTGCTTCTTGTTCCTATATAACACATGATCTACTATAGCAAGGATTCGATCAGTCAATTGTCGGCCTTTACAAATAAACACATCAGTCACTAACGCATAGGCATGCACAATGTTCTGCAAACTGACGCGAAACAAAAAATACATTTTTCGCGTCAGTCAAAAATCATTTAGCCTTTATTGCTCTCTATGGAAAATTGGTGAGATTCAATATTCACTTATATGTTTGAGTTTGTATTGGATTATATTATATGATGGTTTGGATGTTGAAAATCCAGTGTAAGAGTAGTATCAATGGAAAAAATGTTTTTAGAGGAAAACTCAAAATTTTCAATACGGAGATCTTTTTTTTGAATCGTTGAATGTAATGCTTTTATTTACTATTAGAAATACTCATAAATGGAGCCTTTCGTCATAGATTTTGAATTAACGTTTAATAATCTTTCATCTTGACGTTATTTGGCTTGGTTCCTCCAGAAGAGGTAAAAGCAAACTTAGAACTTCGAACTTTTTTTCTGTCTTCGAGTTCTCTATTTAAAAAGACTCCGAAATGAACGAAGGAAGAGCTTTGAGATTAGATGAATTATCAGAGTAACCTAAGTCAATAAGCTTAATGAATATAGACCATACCAATTGTAGACGTTTTGCCGGCTTGAATATGGCTCACTCAAAAAAGTTTAACAGCCAACCACAAGATCAATTTTAAATCGCTCAAGTACCTCTTTTTCAGATATAATAACAAAATCAATCGTTTAGAAAATACGTTAAGCTTCAATTTGGTAGAACCATCACTCTTCAAACGCAACTCAAATCTATGTTAAATAGTGAATGCCTAAAAAGCCAAACTACAAAAACCGTCAGTCATACTATTATTACACATCAGTCACAACTCATCGTGCACAATCTCTGTACTCTCACTCTCTGGGTCCACCGGGCTAGTTTCGGGTTCAGAGATCTCAGTAACATCTGGCTTGATTTCAGATACACTTTGGCTTGTCTTTGGTGTTTCAACTTCAGGGACAATCTCTGGCGAAGACTCAGCAGCTTCCGTGACCGCAGGCTTGATTTCTGAAGTTTCTGTCTTGATATCAGTAGATTCAGGCTCAAGTTCAATAGGCTCTGGTTCTGGAGGAGATGTCTGAATGGTGTATTGCTGAGACTCTTCATTTTCCACAGCCTCAGGAACTGGTTCTGGAGGAGAAGTCTGGATAGTATAGATACTCTCTTCTTCAGAAACCGGTTCAGGAGGAGACGTTTGAATAGTATAAATATTCTCTTCATCTCCGGAAACTGGCACAGAAGTGGAGGTTTGAGTGGTATAAATACTCTCTTCTTCTGGAACAGGAACTGGTGGAGACGTCTGAATAGTGTATATATTTTCTTCTTCCTCAGAAACAGACTCAGGAGCAGACTGGATAGTATATATTTGTGAAGGTTCCTCAAGTGCTTCTGAAACACTAGTCTCACTAAAAGGTCCTGTAGGCTCCGAAATCACAGCAGCCTCGAAAGTTGACCCAGATTCAGTCTCAGGAGCAATTTCCGGAGTTTCTGGGGTTAAGTTTTCGATTTCTTCAGAAAGCTTAGCAGAAGCTTCAGATACAGAAGCGGGCTCACTGGTTTCGGGAAGATCAGCCTCAGGAAGGTCAGAGGAACCAGTTTCCGAAGGATGTTCAACCACAGGAGTGATTTCAGGGCTTTCTTTGATAGTTTCTTCCGGAATGTCCCTTTTGATTGCCTCGTATTCAAAGTTAACGAAGCCTGGCATATTATCGTTTTCTACAGGAGCTTCGAGATCTGCTGGTTCAGGAGAAGCATGAGAAGCAGAGGCTGCAGAAGCAGAGGCTGCAGAAACAGAGGCTGCAGAAGCAATAGAAGCAGAAACAGAAGATTCAGAAGCAATGGAAGCAGAAACAGATGCTAAAGAAGCAGAAAGTGAAGATTCAGATGCAACAGAAGCTAAAGATGAGGACACAGAGGACTCAGAAGCAAGAGAAGCAGAAACCGAAGATTCAGATGCTAAAGAAGCAGAGACAGAAGATTCAGATGCTAAAGAAGCAGAGACAGAAGATTCAGATGCTAAAGAAGCAGACACAGAAGCTTCAGAAGCCAAAGAAGCAGACACAGAAGCCTCAGAAGCCAAAGAAGCAGACACAGAAGCCTCAGAAGCAACAGAGGCTAAAGATTCTGAAACAGAAGCCTCAGAAGCCACAGAAGCTTCAGAGGCAAGAGAAGCAGATACGGAGGCTTCAGAAGCAATAGAAGCTGACACAGAGGCTTCAGAGGCAAGAGAAGCTGACACAGAAGCTACTGATGCAAGAGACGCCGAGATCAAGGACTCAGATGCAAGAGAAGCCGACAAAGAAGCTTCTGAGGCAAGAGATGCTGAAATTGAGGATTCAGAGGCAAGAGAAGCCGAAACAGAAGCTTCTGAGGCAATTCTAGAAACCTCAGATGCCATGCGTGCGGCTTCTGAGGCGGCTTCTTCAGCGTCGCGAGCCAATTTGCGTTCCAAAGCCAATTTCTCGGCTGCAAGAGCAGCTTTTTCGGCCGCTTCTTTGGCCGCTTTCTCGGCAGCCAAAACAGCGGCCACTAGAGTAGAAGGAGGTTCCGATTTCTCGGGAGAAGCGCTTGTTTCTGGAGCTTGTATTTGTGGATCAGAGTTCACAGGCTCAGCAAGAGAAACAGGAACTGATTCAGGAGCCTCGAGAGGCTTTTGAGGAGCTTTTGGGAGTGTTTTCAGTTCTGCACTCGTCAGGGAAACAAATATTTTACCAGATTCGGGATCATAGTGGATAGATGTAGAGGAGGAGCTAGCAGCAGCAATAGAAATGGAACTGGAGTCCGCAGTAGGGCTTGAGGTGGAATCAGTAGAGGATATAGTAGGCTCTGTACTAAAATTAGAGATGTCAGTAGAACTACTACTGCTAGAACCACTGCTTGTACTAGAGCTCGGCCTAGAAATAACAGAAACATCTGAAACATCTGAAGCTGTGGAGCCAGGGGCAACTGTCGCGGCCTCGCTGTTTAGCACCACAATCAGACTACTCATGATGTCGTCATATACAATCTCCTGGATGATCAGCTTAGGCGCTCCGCTGCGAGCCACAGAGCCCGTGCTTTTCTGAGCTGTGTCTTCTACCTCATTTATGGTGAAATACAGCAGAGAATCAGCTTTATTTCTACGGATTTGCTCGACCAAATGGCCAAACACACGCTTGTTGATCACATATTGTATCACCAAACCGGCAACTACCACAAAACCAAGACAGAAAAACAGGTAGAGCACCAGAACAAACCAACCGCCCAGCTTAACGTTCAAAGGCACTTCTGCTACGAAAATCCCCTCAGAAACAGCTGCCACATACTCTCCCGAAGGCAGAAACGTCACCTTGGCAATCCCTCCGTTTGCGGCGGTTTTTTTGTCGTACAGCGCGATCTCCTTGAAGTCTGGGTAACGGAGCACGAGGACCGAGCCCACGTCGTCGGCTATCACCACCATCAGAGGCCGTGGGGATACGTGAGGGCAGTAATCCAACGAGGTGACGTTGCGGGCTTTCGAACTGATAGTGCGGGTTTTTTGCACGCAGTTTTTGTTGAATGAGTACAGACTCAAAACTAAGCCTTTAGCCGCACCGCCAGCCAAGAGAACGGCGTCGTTGGATACAAAGCGCACCAGGTTAATTCTACGAATACCTGCTTTTTTTGCTGCGTCTTCTACAGCGTTAAGAGTTCGTCCCGTGACGGTAGAGACGCTCACGATACCAGAATCTGTTGCCCAGCAGACTATTTTGCCATCAGGCAGAATATGAATGTCGTTTACGAGGTCCGACTGGTGCTTTCCTTTGACCATAAGCGTGACGGGATCATACACTACGATAGTTGAGGTCTGACTTCTAGAGGCCACTCCTACAGCCACAGAGCCATCGTCCGCCACACAGGAGAGAGATATGACAAAGTCAGGACCAAAGAGGTCGGCTGGCTGTTGAAATACCATGTGTTCGCTTACCCAGTTGTATTTACGGAGGTTGGAAAAAGGGGGAAAGTTTGAGTACTCTTCCTCATTGTACACATCCTCATTGAAGCCCACCACAATGGACTCGCCATTTGTATCGAGTGATGCTGGCGGAGGGAATGGCTCTGGGAGCGTCAACTCTCGGAACTTCTTGAGCTTCTTCTTTTTTGAAAAGTTAAGCTTGTACGCCGTGATTTTGTTAGGAGGCCCCCCTGCGACGAGAAGCGTCGACTGGTCGAGAAATCGAGCCGACGTGAGGGGGGGGGTGTCGATTTTATAGGAGGTAGGGGGCGCCATCTGGTTAGTATGGGTTGTGCGGGTCTCGTAAAAAATAGATAAAAGACTGTGTTTTTTCTTCTTGTAGATGGCACACGATGCTATATATTCTCATGGACACTTCCAATATTGCAAATTAGGAGCACACCTCTTCAATTGCGATACTCACGGTCTAGCCTGGGCTTGTGAGGTGTTAAATTAAAATGCATTGTGCAAATTGAAAAACGTCTGGAAATTCCGGTGCTGGTAATGTTGAGCCACAGAACCAGAATGGTTGTTGAATAGATCCATAGATTCATATAAATTTAGAAATTGTGGCTTCTCATATTTTGGGTTTTGCCTTGTTGGAAGTGGGGGTATTCCACATTGAGTGGTGACGGCATAGTAAAGCATGAAATTGATGTAGAATACCACAATTTGGGCCTTTCATGGCTATATACACCATGTTGCCGTCTGTTTCCAGAATGTATGTGATTGTAGCGCGCTGTAATATTAGTTTGTTTTGTAAGCAGATGCCCTGATAGGTGTCAATCTTATACTTCACAACAAATTCAAAACCATGAAAAACCGTAAAGATGACTTCAAACTAAGTAATCGAGAATCAAAAGATAGAGATGGATCTTTCTTGGCAATCCAGTGCAAAAGCTACTGCGGACACAGCAGCTCATCAAATAACAGTTAGCCACAGATAATAATGATTTGGAGTTCCCCGAAAGAAGCTACTAACTTTATTTACGCTTTTCGATACTGTAGAACAATACACATCTGCACAGGTTATGCTTGCACCAAACTTGCATCTTATATAGACAATCATAAAACCTGACTTCTAACTAAACGAATAAACTGGGAAAACAACTAGTATTACAAAGATGTGGTATCAGTTCAGATTTCTAAGAATACTTAAATAGGTGAAAATTTTACCATAATGCGAACATAAAGACTAAGTTGCACTTTTAGGCTGGTCACACATGGAGAAAGTCAAGCTAAATAAACAAAAAGCTCGAGCCAAGTATGAATTAACACTATATACATTATCAGCTGAAAATGTCACAAATAATCTTCCCTGATCATATTCAAAAGGAGCATTTCACCACAACTAACCCCCCCTATCTCTCCGCAGCCCCCTACCCCAGCTTTAATCGACATAAACACGGACAATTTCTCTCTCTGTACTGACTTTGTAACATGGTACTTTGGTCCCTTGACTTGTGTTCTTGGCATGTGGCTTCTAGTCCTTCGGGCTTGTGAAGTTCTGTTTAGTATGTGTGCTCGGCTTTTCAGCGAGGTGCTACCCACATCTGTGCCTGCGGTGCTAAGTGATGCAAAGTTTAAGTCTCTCATCTCTACTCTCTTGCCTTTTGGTCTTCATGGGGTTGCTTCCGTGGGCGTATCAGAGAGGCAGCAGCAAGCTCCAACACGCCACCTCGGGGATCCGCGAGCTCTGAAGTGCTCTCCACAAGGCTAAAGAAAAGAAAAGGCTTTTGCACGCTTTAAATCTCGCCAAAGAGGACAAGGCTACATTCTACTAGCCCTGCATGCGCGAAAGAGAGCGCACAACAAAGAGCGCACCACGCTCGAGGAGTGCACACCAAAAAGCAAGCGGCCAATTCATGACGCTTGCTGTTGCTCTTGACAGGAGCGTAGTGCAGGTGGCACAAATGAAGCGCTTTGCATCGCACGCTAAGAAGGTTGGCATCCTACTTAAGCTCAAGAGTGGTGCAGGCTCAGTTGGATGGCGCTCATTCTCTGCTTCAGAAACTGATTGTTTCTTGGAGCTGGCAAAATAAGTTTGATTGTTCTGTTAAATTAAAGGAAATCAGACCATACTTTGCTCTCTTGAGAATTTTGACACCAACTCTTTACAGCACTTTTGTGTGGATGCCTCTTGTTATCACCAATCCTACTAAATAGCAGTTCAGGAATAGTCCCATTAAGAAGTATACCAGAAAAGAACGAAAATCATGTATTGAAATAGAAAAATTGAAGTTTTATAAGCTCAAGGTTTTGTGTGCCATTATGTATCCGTTTTGTGAAGAGTGCAGTTGGCACAAAACATTCATCATATCTGATATCACGTGGTGCTAGTTGCTTTAACTCCAGTACTGAGCAACCAAGGGATGACTGACGGGAGCGCAGGAGATGCTACTTTCTTTTTCCGTGGTAGAGAATAGCTGTGACACTATGACAGCAAGCACAAATACAAGGAAATTCTGATTAG
Source organism: Saccharomycopsis synnaedendra (assembly GCA_031124835.1). Lineage (NCBI taxonomy): Eukaryota > Fungi > Ascomycota > Saccharomycetes > Ascoideales > Saccharomycopsidaceae > Saccharomycopsis > Saccharomycopsis synnaedendra. Next base: position 40,983 of record JASTUD010000021.1, read on the forward strand.
AGACCCAATTATCGCTTCTGGTATTTTAAATTACATATATAGAGTTTCTACCTCTACAGGTAGATACCATCACCAACAGATTGCTACAACAAGAAAGTAACTATTGCTGTGGCTCTAGATTGCACACAGTATCTTGCTTGGTAATTATATAAAAGAAATGGAAAACTAATCAAACGCAGAGCTGATGTTTAACCTAATTTTCACGCCAACTGACTACCCTGAACTTTTTGTCGACCAGCAGCGGTTTAACCTGTGTCTTGAAGATCTCACAGATATAATCAATACAGACTATACATTACAAGATTTTGAAGAGCCAGATTATCAGCTCCCAGAGGAAGGGCAATTATTAGTGGACGAGATCAAAAGACTAGTAACAAAGGAGGTTGAAAGACAGCATTATGCACTTTTAAAGTCACTGGAGGATCTCAAATGGGAGAGTATGGCGGTTGCGAATATAATCAGACTTTTTATGTTCCAGGTCAAAACATTTTGCAGAGAACGCCTAGAACTTGATATAGAAGTATGGTGCAAGGAAATGACAGAGAAAGAGACGTTTGTGAGCAAATTGTTGAAGGATTTTCAGAGATTACTAATTTCCAAAACACCTGAAGTCTATGTGTTTGAACAGAGCCAACTTTTTGAAGATGTGATGTTCTTGGTGAGGGAGAACAAAGACTTTCTAGTATCCAGAGAACGGTCACTTTCTTATGGTCTCCTGGACTTTGTGAAGGCTAATGTACATGCTTTCAAAGATAATTGGGAGGTTATTCATGAGGAGCACCTCTTTGTCATTCATATTATCGATGTGATCATCATGGAGTATCAAGCATCAAGCGAGCGCAGGGCGAAAATGATAAATCGTCTCCGTAGCTGCAAAGAGAAATGTATTATTGCTGGTGATATAGAAACCAACGACTCTGCAATAGAGTGTACTGGAGTTTTTCTGAAGAAAGAGCTCGCAAGATGGAAGTCGTTAAAAAGGCACTTTAAAAACATCAAAGGCTCGAATGGAGGTCCAATGTTTGATGTTTCCAGATCAGAGGATATAATCACGGAGAAATTGAACCCCAGAGCTACTATGAAGAGACTCCAGCGTGTTGTAGCTCGCGTGGGTGGCTGTTCACCCATGTTTTTGGGGGTACTCCACATGCACTTGGACGGTCCGCTCTCTGATAGAGTACAAGAAGACTACGAGCAACGTGGTGGCGATTTAAGGCCTATAGACGGCTTTATTGCAGCAGTGCTCACGATTTGTGATCTAACTCCTACAATACCAAGCACATATTCGACTGTTGCTCAGAAAACAATAAGTGCTCCCAACAAAGACTGGCGTAGCTACGCACTTCAATTCAGCAAAGACTGTGAGCGTAAGAGCCTTTCAAAGCCAGATTACTTTGGTTACGCCAAACACTTTGTTGGTACGTTGGCGAACCATTGCCTGAGAAGATTAAGCTATAACAAGATTTTGAATTGGAGGCACTTGGAAAGTGCCATTGCAGAGAATATCATTGGTCTCGAGGAAGAGAGTATTCACTTTACGAAAAAGCGATGTTGGAGAGAACACTTTTCAAAAGGGTGTCCTCAAAAAGTGCCAACGTGCAAAAAACTGAATGAATACTTTACTTTTGACTTTGACGAAAATTGCTCCTGCTCGCGGTGCTGTATAAATCTTGCAACACACGACTGGTTGAAAGAGTGCGGTGGTGTTCCATGTTTCGTGTCTTCTAACTCGAACAGTGATGTGTTTTCTTAGTAGCCACTATATAAATGCTGGAATGACTCAGTTTACTGATATGTAGAGAAACAACTACAAGCGAATGCTGAATATTTATACAATAAGTATCGCAGTACATGGCAACAAGTAAATGTCCAAGTCATAAGGGTATATTTGAGATGCTGGATAGTTGTTCAGCCCGTATATAAAGTACACTTAACTATAAATACCCTGTGTCAACAACTGGAACTGGTCATACAACCGAGTATACAAGCTTCCTATGCTCTTCCCCACCAAAAATGTCTCCACAAAAACACCGACCTCCTCATCTGACAAGCCCAATTGAAACCGCTGCTTCAATTGTGCTGCTGTCTGTTCACCTGCCTTAAAACAAGGCAAACCAGAGTCTTTCTGCATCAACTCCACCATTTCCACAATGTGGTCGGCTTCTTTGCGCACAACCAAAAATGCATCCTTGAGAAGCTGCTTGAATTTCAAGAACGCAGCCCCCTCAAGCCCCCCAAGAATCTCGATATATTCCAAGGTGAGTTTGAAAGGGGCAGCTTCGAATCCCACAGATCCAGGCAGGTTCAGCAAGAGAAACCCAAAATCGATGTGTATGATGTGCCCCTCGTTGTCCAACATGATATTACCGTTGTGCCGGTCTTTGATCTGCAAGAGATAGCATATCAACAGATAAGCCGCCAACAGAGCAGCGAAGTTGTTCTGGGCCACCTCGTAGCGTTTTGTACCTGGCTCCCCAAATACTGTTTTGAAGTGGAGTATAAGCAGAGCCACAGCCCCCTTGGGATTCTCGCCTTCGGCAATCGTACGCTCTGTGAGAGCTTTCTTGATCAGGTGCACAGAGAGCGCGTTTGTGATAGTCTCCACAAGCCCAGCCAGCGAACTCGTAACCAAAATCCGCATACGCTTCACCCACACCCCTACTCCCGCCCCCCTCCACATCTTCAGCATCGCCTGGATCAACTGGCACGCAAAAGCCTCTTGCCGGAGATCGTCTCCTGTCTTACTAATCACACTGCAAAGCTCCCAATTATCAAGATGACCATGCGGCAGCTCCTTGCGAACACGTGCTTTCTTAGCCTCCCAGTCCTCGCCTAAGTAGGCTGTCAGACCACCAACCTTGATATCGTTCTCGAGCTTACGTTCTCCTGCTTGCCCTTTTACTCGCTGGATTGCAGAGTATCCAAAGTTGTCCTGCAATGCTTGCATCAGGGCAATGATGCGTGCCTTGATTGCGGCGCTTTGGTCCTGTGGAAGCGTGTTACCAGGGTGGTCCAACTGCGTGAGCATAACAGCTGCTATGCGCATATGTGTGGCCAAGTCCTCCGGCTCTGCATCTGCTGGCATATCTAGCGCATCGTCACCTCCTATTTCTTCTCTGTTTTTCATACGTACCACCAGAAGGTCACCCAAGTCTTCTTCGTCCATAGAAGGAAATACAGCTGCAGGAGGGGCAACCGGCGTCGCGAGCTGTGTTCCAGTGTCGAAAATGTACCGTCTATCGGCACGCAGAGCCAAGAGGTTCATATTGGCGCTCGAACTAGGGTCAAAGTCCACCTCATCGCGAAGATACTCGATGAGAAGCAAAAAAGGCACTTTTTCCGCCAGATTGAGTACCGCAGCTTCATTCGGTGTAATCCGCACCACTTTATGGAGTTTGAGCGCTTTGCTAGGCGGAAGAAGCGTGGGTATGTCTACTTCTGCGGGAAGGTCTCTGTTCATTAACAGAAGCTCAGCTTTCAACGTCAGGAGCCTCGCAGCCTTAGGCACCTGGCTTAGGCGCGCAGACACCAGCTGGAGCGCAATCGCAAACTGGGTTTCACATTGAAAATAGTTTGCCTTCAAAAGGCGGATGGCTGGAAGACCAGTCAGAGCAGGAGCAGCTCTCCCGCGCTCCGACCGGTCGCCACGCTCTGCAGCACTTGCGCTCTTTGCCAGGCTTGCGCTTCGAACCAGAGCTGCATCCAGAAGGTCTGGTGTTGAGAATGTTCTGCGAGCAAAAAGAGGGCTCGTAGGAAAAGTGCCAGGTTCAAACGCTCTTGGACCAAGTTCTACGCCCTGCGCAAGATCATATGTGCTTTGGCCGAGGTCACGGTCGTACACCCGCAGCGTCTGAGCGTTGAGCTTTGTGTTTTGAGCAGTACGTGCAGCTCTGACGGCGCGAGCAGCGAGCTGGAACACTGCTGCGCGCTGCCGGCGGGCCTGAGCACCAGCAAGGGGGCCCACGTATTCGCCAATACGTGGCATGCCGACGGCAGCTAGTGTTGCGCCAGCTAAAACTGCAGCTGGGGCACAATTCTCACGTGGAGCGCGCTCGGGAGCGGCGGCGTGGAAAAGCACATACTGGAGCGCATTAAGCACGCGGCGCGCTACTTGAAAGCCGTAGGACTCGGGATCATCGCTGAGGTCGCCGAGATGGGCCTGGAGCTGCCAGAAGGACACGAGCGCCAAGTGGGGGTGGCGGGTGGCGAGCGACACTAGGAGATCTTCGAGAGCCACAGACTCTGTTTCCACAGTGATGAGGATTTGGCAGAGCTGAGGGAGGTAGAACTCTATTTCTTCGTGAGGAAATGAGGGGATCTGCAGACAGATGTAGGCAAAAGTGCCGATGGAGGGGGCATGGTGCACAAGAGACGTGATACACGAGGGGAGAGTTTCTGTAGGAGGTAGAGAGGCCATTTTGGTGCCACTGTGTAGTCACTTCGAAGTGGAAGTAGTGAGATAAAATAAGTCCTGAGAGTGAAGACGGGATTAAAAGGAGGATCTTTCAGACAGGATGAATAGAAACAGATGTAATAGAAAGAATCTTGTTCAAGTTTGGGTTCTCGGCGAGGAACGAGCCACCAACGATGCCAGACCGTTTGTATGTAGGCTTGGTTTTATTATGTGTTAAAATTTAGTTGTTAATTTTGAAGGGTCCACGCTTGAATGGGTTGATAATTCGGGTACGCCCTAAGTTTTTTTATGTTCGATCGATTTTACAATGGTTTAAATTTGTGTCTTTATACAATTGCTTTTAGAGAAGTTCCAATTTTTAGTTTGCCAGGGCAGCTTGTAGATTACACGTAAAACGCATTTTCTATCTGCTACGTGACATTGTGTCAGATTATCCCTTGTTGCGTTCGACTGGCTTGGTAGGTACTTTTGAGTCTGGTGATATCATTGCATATATACTTTAAAAGTTCTGTTATTTCTTGGGTAATGGATTTGCGGTCACTATCCTACTCCGAAACCATCACAGTGCGGGGCATCTACAAAAACCTTTCAATATGTTTGATACACGGAATACATAATCAGCAGAACTTCAGCTATAAACTGGTACTCAGAATCGTATTATGATATTTAAGCAACGTGTCTCTCACACCATTTTTTGTTCCGCTGGGTTGCTGAAGCTTACAAAAAGGTGCATTGGCCTGTCTAGCTTAAGTTCTGACGACACTTTTAAAAAATAAACCCCAAGAAACCCTCAAAATGATCACAAATACAAATCGATCTAGAACAAAGAACAGGCATATATATATATATATATAGCTACAATGAAACTGTATAACTTATTTTAGAAGATGTGCCAGACATCGTGTAGAAGAAACAATCTAGTATAGTATAGAATTAGTTAGTGCTGGTTGAGAGACTCGCCAGGGCAGTGCTTGTATATGCAACAAGCTTTGTGGTGCTCGCGGTCATCTTCTTGGTCACTGCGGTCACGTTACTCTCATTTGTGTTCTTCACCTGGGCCATGCCCACAACCTTAGAAGTGAAGTCCCAATATGTGTATGTGTTTCTGAGGAAATAGTCACCAAGAATGTATTCCTCTCCCCCAGCATCCACAATGCGCAGCAACACACACAGTTCGTTGGATTTATCGTACACAGTCTCACCAGGAACAGATATTGTGAGACCATTGTCGAGAGCGAAGTCAAAAGAGATTTCGGAGTCAGGGCATGGGAAAATCCACTTGCCTGACAGTTGCTGGGCCTGTAAGTAGTTTGTCAAGTTCAGAAACACGCTTGTTGGCGCCATAATGTAGGTGGTACCAGTGTCAAGCAAGGCAGAAAAGGCTCCTGTACTGACATTGTGTCCACCGACCAGAAGACCACGGGAAGCAAAAGACCAGCTTGTTTGTTTGCTGTACTTCATGTCGTTGCCAATAGCCTTGATTGGTGTCAAATCTCCGTCAAACTTTGCGTAGTCAACCCCCCCAAACACAACTTTGCCCTCGAAGTCAGCAATGGAAGGACCCAAGTACAACCCAAAAGAGGCCTGTTCGGTTCCAAAAAGCTTTTTGATCTTGCTCTGTGGCATATTCTTGTCTCCGTTGAAACTCATACCCAAGATTCCCGCAAGACCATTGCTTTTGGTCACGTTGTCCGCGTATGTGAAGGTTTGCTTACTGAGCTTTGTGCTACCCAAGTACATGTTGTCAGTGCTGACCTTTCCAGAGAGCGCTGAGCCGTCACCATAGTAGTTCGACTTGAGCGAATTGCCTTCCTTGAAAGTCAGAGATTCATTTCCATTGAAGGATCCGAGAGAATTGCATGTGCTCTGCAAAGAAGAGTCACACACAGAGTTTGCGAGCACCCACAAGTCAGCCAGACCAGTGTCGAATGCAACTTTGACTGTTTGGTTGTTAGAGCCTATTTCCAAGTCCACGTAGTGGAAGGCATTTCCGTAGTTGTAAATTGGAAGCTCAACGTACTTGGCGTCCGAAGCGGCTTTGTTAACCCCCAAAGGCTCGACCACAGTTAGGTTGTCTTCTGGGTCTGGAGCGTAAATAAGATTAGATGTTATTGTGGTACTGTTTCCAATGACCTCCTTGGAGATATAACCACCACCGTTAGAGGTCAGTAAATATCTATTCAAAGGCTGGATTGTGGTGTTAGTGTACTCAGAGCTAGCAGACCGTTTTATAGGTAAGCAGCTGGCACAGATAGCGAATGCAAGAAGAATAGTTGACGGAAGCATACTGAACATAGCGAACCCGCTTCTTTATATACTGAGCGCACTAGTTCTCAGCGGCTGTGTTTAGATATTTTCAGTCGGTAATTCAAGGAGCTGCCGCTTTAGATGCACCTTGGTGCTGGGACACCCACAAAAATCCAAATCAAGCTAAAAAAAAGCGTGTAAGTTCAGAATTTCGGGAGTTGCGATACCCGCGAACACCCAGTTCTGGTAATCCCGAGAAGAGTCGCTATATATAGAATTCATGGTGAAAAGGGTACTAGAGAGGTGCCGGTACTGTGGTTGATTTATTTTGGCATTTTGAGCAAAAATTCGGAGCCTGATCGAAAAAGCAAAATGCCTATCTACTCAGTAATCTGTCAGGGAATGGGCATGTCGTTTTGACGTGTTGAGCGCACAATGTGCGCTTAGATGCAATGCACATCCTGCGTAAGCGAAGAATGTGCCTATGCACTGAGTTGAGGTAGGGATTCGCCTAATTATAGCCTGATAAATTAAAAATAGTTTAGAGTATTACTCGAAAATATTCGCAACGAAATCTATAGGATGCTAACATTGTTTGGTTGTGAAAGCCATCTTAGAGGGATTATTGTGAAGAAGTCCATCCAACATTAAATCGATAAAATGGGGTGTACCATTAAAAATCCATTTTCGGGATAAGATCACAATAATACCAACACCTAAATTTGCGCTGTTCAGAGCTCACTCACTATAGCGACTCTCTTAGGAGGTCTTAGTACATACATATCCATGCTAATCATGAGTTCAGAATAGAAATAATGTTCAAAAAAGGGGGGGGTGTACGAGCCAATATATCATATGAAATGCCATTAGCTTCGCTATACTGTTTCAACTTGGAAATTTTGTGTTCATAAACCTGCCCAATTGTCTTCGCCAAATAGCATGTTTGAAAGCATCGGACACTCTAAGGATTTTTCAACTTCTAGCAGGCCAAAAAACATGTTGTCTGGCTGCTTACTGTAAGACCGATGCCCCTTTAAAAAATGCAAATGGGAAAATAGTACACTAAATGCCCTAAATAGGAAATGAATAGTGATTTACGGGGTGCGGCACATACTTTCAACCCTAACTTACCGAATTTCAAATTGTTTGAGCTTTGATCTGAAATTTATCCGCAAAAGGAAATATGAGCGAGCTCGGGGGTGTGCCACACGTTGTATGATGTCAAACGCTAATACTACTACCACGTTTAGTTTCGGAGTCCCTTTGATTTCCTGGAAAGTTCTTTTCTAGCAGGCATTCACTGAATGTTCATCAGCAGGCTATGAAGAGAAAAACTCAAAACGCATACGAAGCATACAAACTGCTTCAAAAGACACAATAATATATTTAACAGATAATTCCATTCTCGATGTTTCTCTCCGAACTTCTGAACTTTTTAGATCTCTTACATTTTTTTTTTCTGCTGTTTGCTCAAGCTCTCACCCAGAGCTTCGTTCGACTTATCAATTAAATATGTAATTTTTCATACTCAACCCAAACCACTTCTTGGGCTTATAGTTATTGGTTGTTTAATATTCTATAAACTGATATATATGCTTATATCCTACACACACTCATAACGTCATGCATCTACTATACACTAGCGTCCCCTGTAACCTCCCCTCCCCCTACCTCTGTAACCTCCTCTTCCCCTGCCATTATGCTGGTTGCTTCCCCCGAACTGGTTGTTATATCCCTGATTGTACCCCTGGTTATACCCTGGGTTGAACCCCGGGTTATAGCCCTGGTTGTAGTTTTGATTGTAGTTTTGGTTGTAGTTTTGGTTATAGTTTTGGTTGTAGTTTTGGTTATAGTTTTGGTCATAATTTTGGCTGTAGTTTTGGTTGTAGTTTTGGTTCTGGTGGTAGCCTTGATTATAGCCCTGGCTCTGGTTGTACTGGTGATACCCTTGATTGTAGCCATTACTAGCCATTGCCTGGGCTCTTCTCACATAATCACCATTATTCTGGTTATCGTGATGCGCCTTCTCTTTTGCATTCCACAACCACCAACTGTAGCCTCCCCCTCCCTCACGCAACCCCCCGAAAACCCCGTCTTTGCCTGGACCCACGGTTTTCGCGAAATCAATGTGCAGATTCTGCTGGTGCCCAAAGTTGCGCTTCTGCTTTCCGAAGCCTTGGCTCCCATACAAGATTGCATTTTTGTCGTCCTGGTTGAGCACCTTGACCGGCTCAATGAACCCTCCCAAAAGCATCAGCTTGTTGGAGTGCGTCATGGCCAGGTAAAAATCCACCCCCACCTTCAAATACATGCTGTTGGGTATCAGCTCTGGAAATGGCGGTTCACTGTTTTCCGAAAGTCCAAAAAACGTCTCTCCTTCCGGATCGTATTCATCTGATGGGAAAATTTGTCCTGAAAGGTTGGTTTTTTTGGCGTTGAATGTGAGGCTTTGCTTCTCTTTGAAAACTTCAAACCATTTGTTTTTCTTTCCAATCAACAAGACCTCTCCTTTGTTTTCATTACGCCGCAGCTCATCTTCGGAAAGAAGACTATACTTTTTGTGTACATGCTCCAACAATTTGCTCTCGTTAATGAAGGGAAGAAGAGGGATACCGTGCCACGACATCTTCAGACCATTCATGTCGATATCAAAGTGTTCTGGATAGTACTCGATGATCGCACTATCTGGGTTTTTCATCAAGTCGTGGAAAACCTCCGGCAAGTTGTGAGACGAATCGGCGGGAAGAACACTCATAAGCTGCTCAAATGGCCGGAAAGGCTTCCCGTGGTCAAACTCGGTTTTTTTCACCTCCGTCCGGAAGTCAAGATGACCAAAGTCTGAGGCAAATGGCGCATAGTGGTATGGGTAGAACCAAGTCCAGGATGGGCACCCCTGGTAGTAATAAAGAAGTACCCACGAGATGCCGTCCAAATAATGCCGAAGAAGGTTTTTCCGGAACTCTGGGAGCTCGTCATCAGACAATTCGAACTTAAGTTTATAATACCGGTCGCTATAACCAGGTTCCCACACTCTAACCATGTCGTTGTTGTCGATAATCTGACCAGACTGGGAGTTGAAAATAGTATATGTGGGTGGATAAGCTGTATTCTTTTCATTTCCATTCTCGTTGTTTTCATTCGCTTCTTCGTCTTCTTTCTCTTCCTCATTTTCGTTTTGAGCAACTTTGGTATTGTCATCAATCTTACGCCGTTTTTGGTCACCCCCCTCGCCCCCTGCCCTCAACTTCTCTCTCATGACCTCTGCAGCTGATTGGTTCGAACCCCCTACTAACAACGGTTTCTGCATTATTTCTGAGACCAGCTTTTCATTTTTGACAGCTTTTCCATCCATCAGAAAGATTGGCAACGCAGACTGGACTTCTGCCGCTTTATTCGCAAAATTCTTGTCCTCATTGAGACGTGAGCCAGAATAGAGTTGTCCCTTGTTTTGCTCGCGCATCGCTTTCTTACGCTTGTCAAACTCTGCCATGCTCACTTCTTTCGAGTGTTTTTTGCGGAGTATGCCGTCCTCGATCGCAGCTATACTCTTAAGCATCACTTCAACCACCAACATGTTGATCTCCCCGTCTTTTGTGAGATAGTGATCGCCAAATTTTGCCTTGTTGTTAAAAAGATACGGTAAATTTTGTTTCCAGAGTTTAACCAACGTATCAATGCTGTTATCACGCACACTAAGAGACGGAATACTAGGCAAGAAATCATTACCTATGAAAAAACAAAGGAAAATCCAGTCGTCCAAGCACCGCTCAAAGTCCAAGTTGCGGCTTGGATCAGGCATCTGAATGCCCAGCATCAACTCCACCGTCAAGTACTCTCGAAGGATGTGGGTATTCAACCAGATGAACGGCTTCTCACCTTTCTCTACAGGGAAACCATATTTGTCGTACTTTGTTGTATCGGCAAACACGTCTTCACGAAGCACGCGAAAATGCGGCTCGTGGGTGGCCAACCCCAAAAAAATGAGGTCAGCGTCCAACCCGTAGATCGCATGAGTTGTGTTCGGGTTGTACTGAGCACATGCTCTTTGGGAGCGCACAAAATTCATGATCTTGTGCTCTCCTTCGCCAGGTACAGAGCTATCACTAAGCACAACTTGAAGCTCAGCCCAGCGCTCGTCATTGGCTAATTTATAAGCAAGCCAGTACCGTAAAGAAGATGCCAAAATGTCCATGAATGGAGTTCCAGGTGTGATTGCATTACTGTCCCACTGAACTTTACTTTGGGCTATGCTATCATCCACCAACTTCCCTTTACGAATATCTTCCTGACGGCGTACTTCGGCCTCGCGCGCCATTTCTGCGTTCTTGACACGCGCATCACGTGCACTGCGGAATCGACGGCTGCGCTGTTGATTCATCTTGGCCCGAGGCGCGACACCATCGATCGCAACCATAAGCACTTTACGAGGACGTGCCATGCGGATCACACGATCAGTGTACTTGAAGACCTCAAGCATCATTTGCGCCTCGTTTTCTGGAGGTGGCCGGTTCTCAGGGTGCGAGCACGGATGCACAATACCGTTCATGTCGAGGTAGAGGTTGTCTAACTCACCATTTGGGTTCGGTTCAGCATCAGGCTGGTCATGAACTGGCGATATGATCTTGGGGTATTTGCTGCTAATCCAGCGGAAAAATGCTGGGACCCCCATGGTGTAGTTTAGGATGGTGAATAATTTTGAAATATTTTTGAGGGGCAGAATGAGAGCAAAAACAATAAAAAACAAATGCGCTAAAACTTGTTAAAAAGTATTTACAATACAACTAACTTCTCTTTGTTTTTTTAACTCAAACACCTACTGTTGTGTTTTGCTTTATGTTGTAGTTGTCTGCGTGTCCAGCTTCTGAGGATCATCGAGTTACAGGACAATTATTATCCAAATGAGTTCAGGCTTTAGCTACACTTTTGTAGGTATATACTCTTTAGACCAATATGGCTGATATTGTTTTGATCTTGGATTGCACGTGCATCTAGTGTTTTTTTTGAATGGAACCATTTTAAGCTTATATTTGAGCTTCGAGTGTGCAAGAGTATATTGAAGATATCGCCCCCTTTATAGTCCCTCTTTCTGAAATATCGCACATTCTCATGATAGATGTAAACTATAACTATAGCCATGTGTCAGTTTTACGCGTATATGATCACAATATTTTAGATACAGTGGTTCAATGAGGTGCGAAAGGATCAAAGAGTACTACGGAACTCGAGGAAAGCTAACCCAGTACCGCTAATCACCAGGTTACTGAACCGCCGTTTGATGATATTTTAGCAGAGACCATCAGAGAGCGGCCAACGGTTGAAGTTTCTTCAGCGTTCAGTATGCCCTGATGGCTGGTACTTGAAAAAATAGTTACGGTACCAGTCCATTATATTTATAGATACACTAGTTACTCTCTACAAAAACATCCAAGGATCCAAACTTTATATAACAATATCATAACTCGTACTTCTAATAAACTGCTGTTCTATGTGACTCAATAGGACAGAGCACTATAGTAATTTAACTGACTCGCTGAAGAGTCGCTGAGCTACCACGAGAAGCCACCCGTGCGCTCGATTTGTTTGCAGAGAGGATTAACAGAAAAGGTTTGCTTGAGATATCGCCTACCTTCTTAGTCTCTCCTCTACCTCCTGCAAAACCTTTAACTCCCTTCTCTTCAACTTTCCCACCAACTTGTCCTTCTCTCCCCCTTCCGCCTCCTCTACATCATCCCTCATCAAATACAACCGGAACAAACTCTTGATCAACTTTTTGTCATCGGCCATCACCCGCTCATAGCTCTCCAACTTATACTTCATAGATTCCAACTCTGCTGCCATCTCCATCTCCTTCACCTCCAGTCTTGTCTTCAGACTCACGCTGCCGATGCTTGGGCTGTAGCTGTGCCCCCTCTGGTGAAGCCGACGCCCAAAGGCATGCTCCGTAGGCGGCAGGAGCATCAGAGATGCCTCTGTTGAAGTGGAGCACACCGAAACATTTCTCAGATGAAGGAAAAGCTCCTTAGACTTCTCAACCTGAACAACAACCTGAGTTGGCTTTTCCAATACCGGACTCTTGGTCAGCAGCCCCAGGCTTTCAGACTCAGCCTCTTCGAAAAGATCCAGACCTGCGCTCTCTGTGTCCGACATCATAGAGTCGATGCTGCCCGTGGTTGGTCTTGGAGCAATAGGTGTCTGCTCAACGACCGGCGTCGGAGCAGCAGTGCTTGGGTTCAGGAACCCATACCGGAAGAAACGCATAAACAGGTTTTCTTCAGGCTCAGGCTTGAGCTCGTTGGCGCGACCAACATTTACACTGAGAGGTCTCTTAGGCCGGTCGGTCTCAAACTTTTGAGAGAGCTCACTCAATTTTTCTTGAGAAACAAGCTCTGGGTCAAGAGCCAAGAGATCTGCCACAATGACGCCAAGGTTGCGTTCATACACGTCCCAAATACCAGGCGAAAGCAATAACAGGTGCACAGCTTCGGCGTCGGTGAGCAGAAGAAGTCCCTGGGTGTGTTTGGCCAAGATCACCAACAGAATCTTGAAAATCAGCAGCTGGAAGCCCTCCACAATCATGATGTCAAAAAGCTTGATGAGAATCTGCATTGGGCAACCGACAGCAAAAAACGAGAGGAACCATTTCGCAGTGAAGAGACGAACATCTACCTTGATTTTGGCGAAATGGGCACTAAGCTCGGGGTTGTGTTTCTGTAAAATATGTTCAAACTGGAAAAACCAAAGTTCGAGACCAGACATTTGCTTATCGAAAATCTTACCAAAACTTTGATTTCTGCGCTGCTCAAAGATGTTGATTGTGGCGAGAAACGTCATTGGAGCCAGCTTGAAGTGCAATAAAAGAAGCCCCACCAAAAAGGAAAGTCCCTGACAATACCCAATATCCGAGTCATACAATGAGTAAGCACAAAGAATCTTGCGAAGAGACTCTTGGCCCTTGGCGTCAAAATATGAGAGACCAGGGAACACGCGATTCATATCATTTGCAATTACTCGGTCGTACGGCAGCGTCTCTGCACAGAGACCAGAAAAAAGGCTCTCGCACCAATCGTTACCGACCGCCCCTGCAGAATCGCAGCATCCAAGAAGCACGCCCCAAACACGTGGTCTAAGACCAGCAGGGATGCCCTCTGTGGAGTAGAAAAGGAACCGAGTGAAATTGGGCATTTTCTGGACCGTGTCAAAGGGGTTGTTGAGGAAACAGTTCCAGTACTCGAGACTAGTTCTTGAGAGAGCGTGATACTGCTTATAGTGGTCGGAGCAGCACTCCTCGACGCCGGGGTCAAGAGCGCCTTGCTTAGCCTCTGAGTCCGAAGAGAACATGAAATTGTTACATTTTGGACAGACAAGTGCAACGTCAAGGTCAGTAGCAGGCGTGAGGATCTCAGAGATTTCAGACTTGGACACGGGGGAAGACGAGGGAACAGAATCACTAATGTCATCCGCAAGGTTCTGAAGCATGAGTTGAATCTGTTTGGCCAGGCCGGACTGCTCAGCCAAGGACGACTCAAGCTCTAAAAGAACAGACATTAGAGGGGAAAGGGAGGCTGATGAAACAATATATACTGGTTGGTCCCACAGTAAAGGAGTGTTTGTGTTACCAGAAGCAGTGTAAGGGGAATAGTGTGCCTGAGTTTAGAGCTAAAAGCAGAAGAAAGGAGTGAAGTAGACACAAACCTATAAAGAACGACAGCGGATTGAGAAGTTTTATATTCAGGGGAAATCAGGGATCTGCACGCCCGTTTTAGCGTGCCCCTTCAAAAGGGCGCGTAAGCCGGGTAAGCGTTTCAGAGATCTATGATCGGAGGTGATACCGGGTGGGATGGGGCATTGTGATTGCGGGTTGTTTCTACAGAATAAGTAAATTCGCATTTTTGAGGTTTTACATAGTACATAGTATACATGTCAAAGCTCGTGTAGTTAGGCACTGCCTGACTGCGTGCCTAACTACACGTTGCATACATCTTTTCTGTATCGGTTGAAAATTCTTCAAGTGTCTTATAAAGCTAGTAACTATGGTTGTAGGGTTTACTTGGTAAGAGATCTATTTAGAACGTCAATCAGAGGCCCACTTATCAATTAGTTCGGCTATGAACTGTGTATATCAAGCTGAACTTGATAAGATTAAGCTTGATACGGCTAGATCTGTGAAGAGTGAAAGTTTATTGACTGTTTGACACTGTCTCACGAAGTTTATTGACGAAAAGGTTGCTCATCTGTCCTTCCATGACTGGATTGAGTATTCAGTACATCCATGGGACTGCACCTGGATCTGCACATTTAATGAGTCTTTGGATTAACTCTTGTGTACACTAAATTAATCACTAAATTATTTTGTATATCAATACTTCGGCGTTTGGCGTATAAAAGTTAAGTGTGTAGGGTATGAAAATGCATCAATACCACGCTGAGACTGTCTGTGTCCGTCTGTGATAAGTAACTCTATTCGGTCACTGTGATCCTCTGATATCCAAAAGAGGGGGATTTTGTTAATCTGAGGGTGCATATAATCAGGAAGATGCGATGTTTTTGACGTGTGTCACACTCAAGTGTAAGAGACGAGTCAGGGGGCGCAGAAACCTGTGCACAACGAAAAGAAAGAATGCTAAGAGTCGAGTATATGCGGTAATATTGTAAGACCAGGTCATTAATACCCAGGCGTGTTTTGAATTAGGACCAGATTACTACTTGATAGTCCCTAGAAAGCAAGACACCCTTCTTTGATCCATCAGGCATTGTTCTATGAGAATGGCCTGCAATTGTGCTGTCAAGTACAGCACACCTCATATACTCCATTATAAGTTGAAAATTTTCGAGACTGACAGAGGCGCATTTAGAAACCACCTAGATCCTTCATAACATCCTCAAAGACAAGGAGCCAAAAATCCAAACAGAAGCCTCAGATACACAGATGATCTAACATGTTGAAAAGCCTGAATATAGGTCCATTTCGTTCGCTGTACTTATTTTGTACACATCGTGTAGAGGATGCTGGCTGCACCTGATAAATTACTTAAATTATCTCATCGCTTGCACCATGGGAAACGGGAGCCTGAAGCCGAGGATCGGGGATGCTGATAAAGCCATCTTCCGTATCAAGATGCAGCGAGACTCTCTTCTCAAGTATAACACACTGCTCAACGGGCTTATCGAAAACGACTTGCAAATGGCCAAGCAGTGCATTTCTGATAAGCCTAGGGCAGTGTATTATCTCCGCAAGAAAAAGCGGCATCAAGAGCTTCTCAATAAGACTCTCCAGCAGATCGACACCCTAGACGAGTTGGTAGATACCGTGCAAATGAAACTTGTGGAGCGCGATTTTGTGCGCAGTCTCGAGACAGGCAACAGCATCTTGCGCACACTCAACAAGGAGTGTAATGTAGACAAGGTAGACAAAGTAATGGACGAAGCCAAAGAAAATATCGAGATTCAGGAGGATATTAGTGATGCTTTGGGTGGAGAGAGAGATATGGACGTAGAGAGAGAATTGGAGGCACTAGAGAAACAGGCTCAAGCGGAGAGCGGCGCTAAAGTGGTGCTTCCAGAAGTTCAGACTGGAGTTGATTTGCCAGATGTTCCTAATACAGAAATAAGGAAGGAAGAAAACAAGGAAGAGAAGCAGAAAGAGGAGAGACAAGCACAGCTAGCATAGTCTATAGACAATTTAATATTTGAACAGGCATTTACCTACTTAGCTTAATGACTTCAAAAAGTCAAAAGGACTCAGTCCCGAATTTGAAATACTCACAAAAAGAATAGTAGATGTATGTATATGTTCTGTCGGCTCGGCACCAAAAGCAGGAAAACAGACAAATGATATGAGTATTTTAACCCAGCACTAAGGGTGCGTTAGGTGCCGCATTGAAGATTATGGCTTTAGCACTATTTTAATATGTGACCGCTTTGACCAAAACAGATTAGCTACAAGAAATCCTTTTACACTGCATTCAATCTGTTACCATAGCCTCTTTTTACATATGAATCACAGTCTTATATTCAATACTCATTATTATATCTTCAAGGTGCGCTAATCAGCGATTTCTGAGTCTTAACATGTCACTCAGTTCAATAGCAAATCGCGTACTATACTCCTTTTGTTCTTGAAACAATTACGACAAGAGCTTAATTGCTACTACTTTTCATTGAAGGAGTAGTAGTAGCAACTATGTTAATAGAGCATAAAAAGTCATACTCGTGATAATAGTGCTATGAGTTAGTAGTGCCCATACACGCTCACTTCACATGAGGAGATTAAAGCGATCGCTGAACCAGATCAAAAATACCCCCCTTCACCTTGTGGTCTGCAGGATTTGCTGCAGCTTCATACATCGTCACCACGGGCTCCTTGGACAACTTCTTGTGCTCTCCTCTGAGCTCTATATAGTATATCCTGCTTTCATCCTCATCTCCATGCACGTCTTCTATGAATAACGTGAGATGAGTGATATTGGTGAATACGTGCCGCGGAAGGTAGTGCTCCACGAATGAGTCCAAATTTGTGTCCACACTCTCTGAGCCCTCGTAACCAACCTCTGGATGGTTCAACACAAAATCGGCTGTGCTGTCTTCGGCATTGTCAAAGTCCAAGTCTCTTCTGTTCTTGAATAACTTGATGGTTTTAGGACACAGCTCGCCCCCACTAGTTTTCAAAATGATCAGGTAGAGCTTCACGGTGCTTTCTAAAAATGGAATGTTCAAGATAATCTGCTCATCAGAGTCCAGACTTATATAGTCACCCACATCGAACTTTGTTTCCTCATACTTATCAAACACTTTATAGAGCTCTGAATTTGGCTGGCTCACATTCAAAGCAGTAAGTCTTTGAAAGTCAATTTGGTTGCGAAGTGTTTGGGATGCGTTCGTCGCGATCGGAAGCACATGGCTGTGGTCATGATCGTGATCGTGCTCGTGATGACAGGACATTTGAAGACGCACTTTCTCAAAACTATTAATACAATGTGCGTTACCCTATCTGCACTTCCGAAACTTTCACAAGAATTGAATTTTTTGAAGAGTAAGTATGCTGTTGGATTGTGGTTTTTGTAAACTCGATTTAATGCTTAGAATTTTTACATGCATTGCTATAACTATAATTGCCTTTATTGTGCAATTTATGAATCAATAAAGAAACTTACAAAAAACATCACTCGTCACTTAGCTAACTACCGTCTCTGGACGCTTTGGTATATTACATATGGAGGCAATTACTGTCTAGTGAACCAAGCGATGAGATGCGTCTAAAAATGAGATGGAACAGAATCGAGCGTAAAATCGTAAGATAAAATGATTAAAGTATAATAAAGTATAATAAATAAGGTCGTATCGCTAGACAGTGTTAACCACGGCATCCAATAAATCAAATAGTTAGTGGAAAAGTATCTCGCTCAATTGTGTCGAGATCCAATGCACGGTCATTAGGTAAAGTGTGATGGAGTTTGCGTTTGAATGATGCACTAGTAAGGTCGTAACAGGGTGGAGTAGCAACAAGCAAGCTCTTGCAATTGGAAAATATTTCTTAAAATATATTAAAAGGATAAAAAGAGTTGGGTAATGAATATGATTATGAGGTCTTATTCGGTTGCTTCATATTAAAGCCGATTAGACAAGAAAAAACTTACGAGGCGAGACTCGAAGTTCAACTGGCTTGCCATAAAGAATAAAATCTGTAGTGGTCTTTGCGGTAGTATATTCCACTCAAGCCAGCAAAATTAGTTTCAGATATAAGTCCTGTCTTTGCAGTACAAACTACCTGATTAAAAACCGTCGAAGTAACGAGAGAGCCAAGAAAGCCTCTCTGAGACTAGTGTGTCACATTGATATGTGCAAACCAATGAAAACAGATGCACCTGGTAGCTTTTCCACAAAATGATAATTCGACAAGTTTGAAATGGTTGACGGGGCCGTAAAGTTGTATTGAGATGCCACTTCTGACTATGTTTGAACTTTTTAATAAGATTTCACAGAAATTCGTAGACAATCGAATATTAAACCTCCTCCAACAACTCCACCGTATACAATCCCAACAAGACCACCATGTTCAACCAGTTCCAAAACTGTACCTGGTTTACAACCACGGCTTCTGCCCTTGGCATCCACCACCCCCACAACACTAAGTCCTGGTCAATCTCGTTCCTCTGAAGCAACATCAAGTTCGTGTACACTGCGATAATCACACAAGGCGAATAAGAGTAAAGAACGCGCATTGTGGCCAGGCTCTTAACCCTGCGTCCCACCACACTGGTGCGTACTCTGACTCTTGCCTGGATGGTTTCCGACAGAACCAGTTCCATCTCTGGATCGGTATACTCTCGCTCAACGTCTTCTTCTGGATCTTCTACCACAACTATCTGTGGTTGAGGCTGTTGTTGTAATGCAGGAATAATACGTGTAGCAGCATAGAAAACAAGAATCCGGAATGCCAACGAAAAAACCAACAGAACAGTGAGACATTTAGCAGCATCCACCATGAAAACCGCCAACAGAACAAAAGATTGGGCCACAACTTGAGGAAGAGCTGGAAAGCTCGCAACATAGCCCTGGATCCAGCCCAGGCGTGTCAAGTTCGCCATATTGCGGTCCAACTCTGTGCGGAAGCCCTCTGTGGTCTGCGCAATGAGCTCATTGATCTGACGATTGGTAGAGGCCGTCAAACGTGGAAAGGTCTGGTATACACACTTGACAATATAAGCAAAGATCAACGCCAGCTCGATAGGCAGCCCTTTCAGCAGAAGAATGCCGTAGAGCGCAAGTCCAAGGCTGTATGTGACCACGGCGCCAAGAAGTGTGGCTGACACCAACCCGATAGCCACATCAGGAAGCGTGAAAATGTTGTGGAGAAAGTAGAACAGGAGCGTGAGCACCAGGCCCAGAACCACAAGACTGAGGAGCACGCGGTAGTCGCGACGCGTGTCTGGACCCAGTCTGTGAACCAACCAGTCAAAGGACTTGCCGATGGCCTGGATAAGAAGAAGCGTACATACGCCCTCCGCCACCACAAAAAGACCTGTGAGGTTTTTGAGGGCCGCGTCCCACATCTGGACAGGGAGGATTGTTGATGGGGCGCTGAGAAAGTAGACAAGGAGCGAGGGGATGAGAAGATGCTGTAAATAAAAGAGCGCTCGGAGCGCTCTGGCACGAGCAAAGAGAATGCGTAGCAGATTCAGGAGGGCGTAGAGCGTACTGAGAGCAAAAGAATACGCGAGTCCACACCGGTTACCCCCAATGTCAAAGGCTAGGGGGACGGTGAGGATCACCTGCACTATATAGAGCACCGAGAGGATGGACTTTGTTGTTCGGCGTATGGGGGGCATTTTTGTTTATATTATATGCTGGTACGCTCAGGTATCCTCGATAGCCGGGATTTCTATCTGTATGTTGGTTATCAGATCAGTGAATTTTTTAAAAAGTGTGGCATCGCCTAGTCGTAAGACATCCCAAAATATTCTGTAGGGGCACTTCCCACGAAATTTGAAAGAAAATACACACTAGCCAGGTGCTGCGAGCGTTGCTTGCTTGTTTTAG
This sequence comes from Saccharomycopsis synnaedendra, assembly GCA_031124835.1. Classification (NCBI taxonomy): domain Eukaryota; kingdom Fungi; phylum Ascomycota; class Saccharomycetes; order Ascoideales; family Saccharomycopsidaceae; genus Saccharomycopsis; species Saccharomycopsis synnaedendra. Next base: position 61,180 of record JASTUD010000021.1, read on the forward strand.
TTGTTTTCTTACTTTAGTATATGGCTTACGTAAGCGCCACACAAATGCTCGAGCCAGTGTTTGCAGCACCAAAAGAAAGTGCTTAGATTTAGTTTGCTTTCTCTTAATGGCTCTCCCTAAGGTTCAAATGTTGAATAGCGTAGCATGACGTTGACTCACCCTGAGACATGCTTATAACTGGTGTAGACGCGGGGTGCTTACTTGGAGAAGATGGGTAACTGTATTCACAAACGCTAATCAAATTCTCCAATTATATCTTAAATAATTCGGGAATGCGATCCTGGTATCTGTTTTCTGTTTGAATAGTACAGTCACTTTACTAGGATGCTTGAACAAGCAGCAAGAGAAAATCTATAGATAGCATACTGCAACTTTCAAATTCTCTATCAACTTTTAAGTGATGCTACTGTATCTACAACAGTCTCAACTCCTTTCGCGTGGAAAACCCACTTTGATTTCCGTCTTTCTGCCAAATGAAATTTTATCAGCATGGGCATTGCTTTAGAGATCGTGGACCGGCGTGAGATCCCCAAAATACGACTGGTTCTTGAAACAGAGGGCGTTTATGATAAGAAACGGAAAATACAAGGGAACTTTTTATTCACCACTTGCGATAGAAACACGTTATCTACTGTTGTACAGAAAAATCAATGGGACCTAAAAATTGTTGAAGTTGAGGATGTGCCAGAAGGAACAATTAAGTCTTTCGTGAATGAGTATCTGAAACAGACAAACACAAAGATCAATTCATTTCCTAAGAAGTGGTCGATATATCCCCCAATGCTTCTTTTCAGCACAGAGGTACCAGACTTGCCTCAAGATTTCTACGAAAAGCTACTATCAACATGTTTTCCAGAGCACAAACTCACGCATGTAGCAGTCAATAGCCCAATTCCTCTCGAAAATGGCGCTAATATAAGGAGAATACCCTACAAAATACGTCCAGTATACGGTGACTTTGGGCCTGAGCTCAACGACACACGCTCTGAGAATCCCACAGATGAGGATTTGAATAGCGCATTTTGGTGTAGCTCTAAGCAAAATGGCGTGTCACAATTCTGGGCTCCTAGATACACGATGTTCAGTAGAGGTAACATCAAAGAGAAGACGCGTATTTTAAGGACTTTTAAGGAGATAGAAGGGCTGGATGTGGTTGATTTGTATGCCGGAATTGGTTATTTCTCTCTCTGCTACTTAACAAGAGGCTGTAAACGTATATTCTGCTGGGAATTGAATCCTTGGAGCATCGAAGGCCTCAAAAAAGGATGCAAAAAGAATGGGTTCAAGTATCAGATTGTACGGGAGCACGAAAAATGGAGCTACGATCCTTCTGTAAGGGCGTATATATTTCATGAATCAAACGAAAAGGCGTGCACCAGACTTACTGAGATTTGTGAGAGCAAGTTGAATCTTTCACATGTCAACCTTGGACTTCTACCCTCTTCTAGAGACTCTTGGAGGATTGCTGCTGAGCTTGTCAAACTGTTTTCCGTGCTGGAAAGTACACAGATACATGTACACGAAAATGTCCATATTGATGACTTGGAGCTGTTTCCTAAAATTACAGAAACTAAGTTGAGGGATTTGACTGGTTTTGCAAAGTTTATACATCTTGAAAAGATAAAAACGTACGCCCCAGATGTGTGGCATGTTTGTGTGGACTATAAAATCGCAAAGTCATAGGCAACTTGATACCATGATGTATAGTTAATTTTTTAGATGAAACTATTTGAGCCATTTTTGATTATTCCACTCTGTACATTTTTCATGACATCGGAGATTTTCTCCCTTCAACTTACTTTATTGTTATGGACATAGATCGTTCCCGCTCGAGCACAGGAGAACCAGTGCTGTGTGTCGGGCATTCTAAGAGTGAAGCGGTATTGGGGCTCAAGAAAAAGGGGAATTCAAAGTTGATATTTTTCGAATCGAACACAAAAAGGACTTTAAAAAATGCGTTCAAGCTAAAGAAGACGAAGTTCATGATCAAGAATAGTAGCTATGGAAGCCGGGAATATGAAAGTAACAACACGAATACGCACCACACAAATTCCAGCCTCAACTTGGATAAGAGTATCGAACCTAAGAACGAAGTCAATTGTTTTAGTACAAGGTTTCTGTCTGCGGACGTGAATGCATCAATCAACTTCGTGGAGGAGAATTAGATCACGGATAGCACCACTTTTACCTCAAAATTGAAGGCTAAATCTACTTCCTCTACCTACGTTCTTTTCGGTGTATTACTTCTTAACATCCTCCTTCTATATCTGCTGATCTAAGGAATTTTATAGAACTAAAAAGCAATTGAAATGTTGTTGATTAAGTGTTTTCAATTTATCTGTAACCCTTGAGCTCGTCAATTGAGCTTATATGACGTACATGTATTGTTAGAGTTGAGCGTTCAACTTGAAAATTCTCTAATTATCCGAGAGCACGCACTGTCATTATGCTTTTGAATTTTGCGTCACCACTATGCTTTTGAATTGAATAACAGTAACTAGAGTTTTTGATTCCTTGTAATTGTATGCTATGTGTCTATAGACTAAGATAAGGTGTATTGCTGAATTATGTACCACACCTCGCCACACCTCAGAACAGGAGAAATAAAATCATACAACCATAAAACGTAACGTAAACATACCAGTTCAAAGTATTTAGTTTAATGCTTAGAAATCTAATGGAAGTCTCAGTAACCCATGGATCATTACAAGCTCTCGCAAGGTACAGGAGAAACGAAAAATAAAATTAGACAAAAAGTATCTTGGACACACCAAAAAGCCAAAGGAGAGAAATATAAGCAGACTTCTATACAAACTGGCAAGAAAACACCTGAGGATAAATCTGCATTGATTTTATATCAGCGCAAAATTATTTAGGATAAACACCCCCACTACAGACAACTACATCGTCGATATACGCGCCACGCCTGGCCAACATCCTTCAAAAACGCCAAAACTTATCTTATCCCCACAAATAGAACCAATGAACATCGCCCCGGCGTCGCAGAAGCCGGCTTCGAAAAAACGCAAGACCGAAGAGCCAAAGCGCAAGAAAACGATAGTAAAGACAGAAGAGCTTCCCAGCCTGGGCCACCGGCCGGTCACGTCGTGCACACACTGCCGACAGCACAAGATCAAGTGCAATGCCAGTGATAATTATCCTAGACCGTGCCAGCGGTGTGAGAAGATGGGCCTTGCATGTGAGATTGACCCCCAGTTCAAGCCAAAAAAGGGCAGCCAAATTCAGACTCTTCGGAACGACGTTGATGAGCTAAAAGCGAAGCTCGAGCTTCTCCGTAAAAATGAGTCCTTCATAGCCAAAGCTCTTCTTAGGAAAGAGGACCCCACAGCTTCAACTGCGGCAGCTTCACCTCTCCCTCCTCCCCAGATGACGCGCCTGGCGAGTGAAAACTCGTATCCGATCATCGCAAAAACTTTTCTCAAAGGTGAACCTCAATTGCAGCCCACAAAGACGTTTGTACAGCCGTCGTCAGAACAAGCCCCCCAGCAGGGGCCCCCTCCCCCAAATATCCAGGAGTTTATACTCGGGGATGTGCACCTTCTGCTTGCACAGGCAAACGAACTTCACAGTCGCTTCATCAATGACTATCTTCCTTTTCTTCCCATTCTTGCCTCCAGAAGCGCTACTGAGCTCTACCTGCAATCACAGCTTCTTTTTTGGACAGTTTGTCTTACGGCCTGTCTTCTGAATCCGGAGCCTACACTCTACAACCGGCTTTCGGCCCTTATAAAGCAGTTAGCCATAGAAACTTGCTGGCTCCGCACCCCCAGACTGACACACATTGCGCAGCTGCTTCTCATACTCTCGTGCTGGCCGCTACCCAACCAGAAAGTGTTGGACGATTGTCTGTACAGATTTGTGGGCTTGGCTCGAAGCCTAGGCCTCCAGCTTGGGCTTCATAGGGGCCAATTTATCAGCGAGTTCTCGCGCACGCAGGTGAGCCTTGTGAACGCGGAAAAATGGCGCACCCGCACCTGGTTGGTGGTCTTTTTCTCCGAGCAGCTTTGGGCCAGCATCTTGGGGCTTCCACCTTGCGCGCAGCCAGATTACTTGGTTGAGAGCGCGCGCTTAGACCAATCTTTGCCCAAGAATTTTCGCTGCTTAGTGTGTCTTCTGGTATTCCAGCTGAAGATGACCAACATCATGGGCAGCCTGGTGACGCTGCCAGACGGGCTCATGGCTGCGCAAAACAGAGCAGGAAGCTTGAACATTTTGGTGCGTGAGTTGGAAAGACTTGTAGATAAACTTCAGATCGACGACCCGATCACAGAAATGTACTACCTATATGTAAAATTGCTTGTTTGTGCCTTTGCATTTCTCCCTGAGACCCCAGCTGAAGACCAGACCAAGTATGTAACGCTTGCGTATCACGCGGCTACGCGCATTGTGACCATTTTCCTGAAGTTAGTCGAGGTGAAGCAGCTTAGCGAGTACCCTGTGTACGTGCGCCATTCTGTGACATACGCATGCTTCACACTCTTTAAGCTCCACTTGACACCGCTTCTCTTGGACAAGTACGTGGACAGCGCACGCCAGCTGATTGTGACGGTGCACCGCTTATTCCGGAACATGTTGGCTGCTTGGAAAGACGTGGATAACGACATTTCTCGCATGGCTAAAGTGCTTGAGAAGCTCAACTATGTGATCATCACGCAGCCCAGCATTTTCCTCGAAGGTGACGGTATCATCAAGACCAACAGAAGCCACTTGTCGAACTCACTTTTCTACGATCTAGTGGCGTGTATTCACGAGGCTCGGCGTCGGAACTTGGCTAAGGAGCATGCAGCAATGAGAGGACAAGCTGTTCCTGAGTTTGGGCGTAAGACCGATGAGAACGGCCGCAAGTTGGTCCCCTTGCCATTCTACAACCAAATCACCCGGGATAACTTCAAGACAATATCTCTGACTTCACCAAACGGCACCACGATCACAACCTTGGTTCCCACGCAATCTGCAATGTCCAATGCACAAGCAGATGCCGTGGCCCACGGCTTGACAGTACCAACCAAGATCAATGGTATACCTTTGCCGTTGTTGGAGGCCACGGGGAGCATTAAGCGGGCCAAGAGCCCGGAGCTCTTCATCGACGAAAAGCAGTTCCAGAACATCAACTCGCTTTTTGATGTGAAGGACCGGTACTACGAGAAGCCAGAGGTCGCGATGGAGCGAGCGGCGAGCGGTGGGAGCGGGGAGTTTGGGGAGTTTATGCAACAGCAGCTGTCGGGGTGGACGGAGGGCAATGATGATTTGTTGGGGTGGTTTGACGTAAATATGAGTCCGGAATTTTAATATCGAGCAAAATGAGATATCGAAAATCAATCGAGGTGAGATCAAGCTAATCATCAAACTTCAATTGAGGTTAGGTAGAGCTCGAAAATTTGGTCTAGGCAATAAGCTACAACGATAAGCAACGAGCTAAGCGAGATACTGAGCAGATAATTCAAAACCTTAACTGAACCAGCCTTTTCTCTTTCCTCAGGAGCTAATAAACTAGGATTGCTGTTCAGCAGGTACACACAATACGAGAATGCTCAATTTTTTAGCAGCTACCAGGAAAACCCTTAATGACCGCTCCTATATGATATTTACTTTGCACCTACTTTTAGCACTCACTGCGAGACAACAGTTTATAGATCCCTGGACCATTGTATTTTATAGCACGCAGACTCTGTGATTTGTGATTAAAAGGATTGTAGATTCGAGATATGTATCGTATATACCAGCTACACAAGATAATCATAATCGAAATCATTACACAGGCAAAAATCTAACAGTGCGATTCCCCGAATAGATCAAGGTTTATCGCCACTATATTCCTCCATATGAGACTAAAAATGATACTTTCAATCATTGAAGTAATTATCTCAATACTGAAGCCAATGTAAACGTGCAATCGTCAAATGCAGCGATATATAGTGATAATTCGATAGCTCTGTGATAGAGTGTACAACAAGTACCAGATATTCTTTTCTTCATTACTAAGTCCAGTCAGACTTTGTCTAGGAGTTAAAAGGTACTCTCAATCTCATTTTTGAGTAGAAAGCTAGCCCATCGGACAATAGTTTGACACTTCCGAAATTTTACGCGCAAGAAAAAGACACTCAAAATTTCCAACAAAAAATAAATAGGCACATATTTGCCTCCTTTTAAGAGGTGCTAATCACTTTGAATTCTGACATTTCAATTTCGAAACATTATCGAATATCCAGAAACCAATCCATAGCTAAAGGGCATGGTATACAAATAATTGTCTCACCTATAGAATGCTTCAACCAGTTGTGACTTTTCACAAGCCTTCGTGCATTATATACATATATCAAACTTTAGCAGTAGACATCTACAGTACTCATACAATCCGTAGTTTTTAGTGCCATCTATCATTATGATTGGAATACGTTCTAATCCTGTTATTTCTTAACTTCATAATATGCTCACTCCTTTAAACCATGCCATTAGATCTAGATTATGCAAATTCTATGTTACTATTCCTTATTTTTTTCGACCTCCTTCTCCTCCTCCACGGTCTCATGAGCCTCTTCATCTTCGTCTTCACTGCTACTTCTAACATCCTCTGCGTTGCTGCCTGTCAAGATCTTGTATAAGACTCTCAAGATAAGATACATCCAGAGAAGGGTAATACACTGGAGACCGATAAGCAACCCCAAAAATACATTGATCAAGTTAATATCCAAGCATTTGTCACCAGCAGGGACAGTGCCGCATCTTGGCAAGGCCACTAAAGCCTCCAACTTGGTCCAAGTGAAGTAGACCAAGTAGTTATATAAGCCATGACGAAGGATGATCCACGAGAAGAAAAACACAAAAAAAGTAAAGTCACACGCATTCTGAAACCCACAGTAGCGCAAAACTTTGGCAAGCAGAAGCCAGATATCCACAAAGTCCATGAGAGTGTGAATCACGTTTCCCACGCGAGAGAAATTGTTCACCAAAGAAAGATACACCAAACCTATGGTAATGACGTGGTGCGTAAGCATCTGGTAGTGATCCTTCCGCTTCTTCTCGACGTGGATGATGAAGATTTGTGAGATCCAGTTGGCTAGCTCTGCAAGATAGTAGCTCTTCAACTCCTTGGTCATGTAGTGAGGGTAGCCTGCGTACAAGGCGTTCAAGTCCGAAAAATACGGCAGAATGTACACTATACGGAAGCCCCAAGCAAAGGAAGATGCGTACGAGATCAAGGCCCAGCCTTGTTCGGCAAACCGCTGTGCTGCCGACCCACGGAGACCAAGCACCCTGCGAGCAACAGGTTTTAGGACCATATTCATAGTGAAAATACGGACAAATATGATGCTAATGACCCATGTGGTTATGTAGTAAAAATCTGTTGGACCCTTCGTATATGTGTTGGACGCTAGCTGTCCGCTGAGCTCGAAAAACGGACTGAACTTAGCCGAGGTTGGGGGGTAGTAGTAAAGCCCAACAAGCGCCACAAGTGCCGCAAATGAGACGTGTAGTTGGAGTTTGTCAAGAGTAGCGATTATGGCATGACGGTTATCTCTGGGTTTGACAGCTGGTTTGGGGGCTTTCTTGAGGGTTATTTTCTCCGACACGGCTTCTGACGACATGCCTTTATTATCAGGTATTTTTTGGGGGGGTTTTCAAGAGCGTAAACTGGTGTTTTAGGTAAGTTTGAAGTGTAACGTGAAATTTATTTTTGAATTCGGTCAAGTAAATCTGCACGTCTCTCTGACACGTTTGATCCTTAAAAGGCAGTTGTAGAAGAGATCTTCACACAAATTAATTATTTATCACATGTCGTTTATACTTCTTGTTGAAGTTTGTAATTATACGCTTTTTCTTGACTCTCAGTGATAAATCTGAAGCAAGGTCTAGTGGTGATGCATCGTTTGGCATACGAGCATAGCCTTGCACCCTATGGTTGCATTAGTGTGTATAAACTGTAATTTTGATACTCTGATTTAAGTCCGCGGAGCTCAAAACAAAAATTGTTGGATAATCTTGATTCTAGGTAGCCTGCTTAAGCATTTAGAATCTAAGCTTGGCGTTACGTCAAGAGATACATGATAAATCGCTGAGTGTTCAGTTGCATTAAACCTTCTATAATGTATTAATTATTACTAGCATATCTAAATCATCCCAAAATCAAAGTGGCAGAAACACATATGACCATCACAAAAACACCCCAAATCGTCAAAGCCAAAGAACACTTTTTCAACAACAGATCCGTCTTATATCCATTCACAGTCTCGTCATTCCCCAACAACTTATAACCAAACAACCCAGGAAGAATGAACGAGATTGTGGTGGACCCTGTAGCCCCTACAAGAGACAATACAAGCGCAAACTCCGATACTCCGAGGGCAATGGCATAAGCGATGAAAATCATAACTGTAGACAAAATCGCAAATGTTTTGCCAGGCAAAGGAACGATAGTAGGCTTCACTCCATCCACTAAAGGCGTCGTTTCGCCTTCTTCAGCACTCTCAAAATAGTTTTTTTCCACATAGTAGAGAATATTGTTAGCACTAATACGGCATGGGTGGAACATAAGGGGGAAGGACACTGTGACCATGAAAATAGTGGCATACCTGCCCAAGATATTAGCAAAATGGTTGTCGTACATCAAAATGACGTTACCCGAAACGTTCAGTCCGAAAGTAAAATATCCAGCTAAGCCAATGATCACAAATAAAGCAGTAGAGATGCCCATCAGAGACGCAATAATCGTGAGAATGTTTTTGTCAGATTTGTCTTTGCTCTCGTTGATGATCAGAAACATGTTTTGGTGCCCCGTGTACGCAAATACAATGATCGAAAACGTCAGAAGCATCAGAGACGCGTTAAGAGGCTCAAACCAACGGATTTCGCCTTTTAAAGAAGGATCAGTATCGCCTACTACATAGTGTAACACTACAAGCCCAAAAAGGTAAGCAATCGCCCCCAATCCAAGCATCAGACTAAAACGTAGGGAGTCCAAATTGCGCAAATAAGACAACGGCACAATGATGAAGGCGCTGCCCAAAATAGCAGTGGTTCTCCCGAAACTTTTAGAATTGACCAAATCTGGAAGAAGGTCGCCTACAATGACTAGATACAGCACACAGCACCCAAAACACTGAAGAAAAATACTGAAATCAAAGAGGACAGATAGGCGGGGGTATGTCACCAGACAAACGCCAAAAAAGGTGGCGTGGCCTTCAGGAAGAAAACGAGCGCTTCTCATCTGTAAGTAAAGACCAAAAGAAGAAGTAAGGCCAGCCAACAACACAATGAGAAAACCAAAAAACACTCCGTCAGCACGGAAGGCAAAGGGAATGGCAAGCATGCCAGCACCTGCTATCGTTTTGCAAAGATTTGCAATTGAAGAAGTTGTGGTAGCCATTTTCATCATCTATTTGGGTGAGTTTTAAAGGTTGAGACTTTCTCTATGAATGGCACTTTTTTTCTCAAGGGTCCTCTCCAATTCCACGTCGAATCACTGTTTGAACACAATTAATAAACTGACTCTTAATTCCTCGATGAGGTGTGCTATCATGCAAGATCATGCGTATCACATGTGTGGTGCATGGTTATGCATGTTTCCGTAAGGGCGAAATGGTCATCACGTGTTTTTTCACAGGGTGTATATTCTGATCACGTGTGCGCTCTGATTTGCACATATTTTTTTATTCTCAAGTCTTTCATCTCACAAACCACCAGAAATGTACGTTGACACAATAAACAGGTGATATTCTGTGGCTAATAAGATGGGATTCATGCTATATGAGGGTGGGAAAAAAGAGAGAAGAATAGGAAGTTTCGAGGATAAAATTGACTGGAATTGCTAAGCTTAACATGCCCTAATGAAAGACTCAGCTCAAGAACAAACGAACAAAATGAAAGGATGAAAAAGAACATGAAAGAACAAGTGGACGAACAAATGAATCCCATTTCGAATTGAATATCATTTCGTCTTTTTCGATTTTTTGATTGAATATTTAATATTGAAGAATATTATGTCAGTTGATATCATGAATATTTATTGAGATGATAAATCTTAATATGAATAGCACATATCACATAAGCATTATTCAATATAATGACACACTCATACTTCGATACTAACATCAGGTCTAAAAGAACTAAGAAGGTTGGAATCACTGGTAAATACGGTGTCCGTTACGGTTCTTCTTTGAGAAGAGTTTCCAAGAAGTTGGAGATCCAGCAGCACTCCAAGTACGACTGCACTTTCTGCGGTAAGAGAACTGTCACCAGAGGTGCGGTTGGCATCTGGAGCTGCAAGAGCTGCAAGAAGACCACTGCTGGTGGCGCTTACACTGTGTCCACCGCCGCTGCCTTCACCGTCAGATCTACCATCAGACGTCTCAGAGAGTTGGCTGAGGCGTAATTGTGCTAATTTTGTATGAATATAATGCAATGTTGATGAGTGTATACGCTATAGTGCGAGTTTGTATTATATAGTGCGAGGGCATGTTAGTACTGTTTTAGATTGTGCCATGTGCCAGTTGAACTGAATGATTTTGTGGTTCGTGAGTGTTTTTACTCTAGTTGTTGGGAGCAGCCCAGTTACAGAGTTTGAGATCCGAGAAATTGAATATCACTGAGCTCGAAACTGTAGTTGAGTTTTATTGGATAGCTTCCCTGGTGATTTTTATGGCTGAAGTATTTGACAGGGAATCACATTATCTCATAAACATAGTCTCTACGTTATGTAGCCCTCTATCAATAAAAGAAAAGCAGTAACAAAGTTGCTTCGAATACTGCATAGAACTGCTAATAACTTATAAGCTTTTGAATAGCACTCCCAGGAGTCAATACAAGTGACTGCCAATATATATGGATACACCCTTCTCTACACTCACCAATATCTACATATAAGCAATCTATAGTATACGCACACATGTGCTATTAGTAGCCTAGCAATCACAACGAGGCCTCCTTCAATAAGCGGTTCTCTTCGATCTGCAACCGCTTTTCGTTTACCATCGTCACTGTCAACTCCATCATCCGCTGGTCAAATTCGTCCGGGGTGTACTTGACATTTTCCTCCTCTTCCAGCCTCTTCACCTCCTTAAACGCATACCACGCGCTACTCTTGTATTTTGGTGGTGCCTTCTTTCCAATTTGGAGCACCATCTCGTATTGGTGGTCCTTAGCAATCAAATCCAACAATTTCTTCACCCCCAATCTCTTCGGCACCTTTCTATTGGCGGTTTCAAACTTCTTTTGCTCCGCGTATTTTGTGGCGATGATCCAGTCCAGTATACATGATCCGCCAGTATTCTCAATCTCATTCTGTCTCTTTGGACACTTGCATCTGCACCCAACCCCATTCTTTTTCGGCTTATCCGTTGATAACCATTGAGCATCCTCCCTCCTTATTCTGCTGGTGTCCCCTGCCTTGTAGTACCCCTTGGAAGGCCCGTACTCTAGCTGGTTGTCAAAAGCATTGTGTGGACAGTGTGCAATGGTAGAGTGCTTATAGCCAATGTCTCTGAAATAATGAACCTCATTCAAATCCATGAACATAGCCACTCCCAAAGAGTGGACTGGGGCGTCCCCCCAACGCTCCTTGTAGAACCCCCCTGATCTTTCCAAGTAATCAAAATATTGGTTATATTGGGGGTTATTCCACACATCTACACGAGCAATTTCAAAGTTGGACCAGAAATGACAATAGTTGTATTTTTCACCTTCGAAAACATCGCCTGGCGCCTTGGGAATTGCAGAACGCGCGGTCTGCGAAACAAGCGCTTTGTAAAGCTTTGTGTCAATCTTCTCATTTTTCTTGATTTTCTCAAGGAGATAGTCAATCTGCACACGCTTTTCCAACGCCATCACAAGATCGTCAGCTTCTTCCAAGTTTTTAAGCTGCTGGTACAAGTCATCGTCCACATTCTTGAAATCAAACGTGTTTAAAGGCAGGACAAAAAGATTCCATGAATTGCGAACCTGGATATTGTTCTCTTTGATGAACAGCTTTGTGTACCGGAAAAGATTAGGAATTGTGTCAGACAACTCTTTGATAATCACTGTAAAACCATACTTTTTGCCCTTTTTCTCCATCTCCAAAAATGGGTCGTATGTCAAGTCACAGTAGAAGTCCACGTCGGGCTCTACGCGCCAGTACCACTCGTATTTTGAGACAAGTGGATGGCGATAGAAGCCACCCAGGTAGAACCGGCACATCTTATGGTACAGGTCCAAGTTTCCATACATGATTCCGCGGTCTCCCTGGCGCTCCACGTGTTCGTAGAACTCGAAATAGTTGAAATGTTTAGGAGATTTACCATTACTCTCCCGTCCGTCATCCTCGTCTTCTTTTGTGAGTGGGAAGTCCCACATATCCTTGGGGATTACCCCAAATTCTACTTTCAGTTTTGTGTGTTTTTTGACAGTCTTCTTGAATTTTTCAGAAAACTCTTCATCGTTGAGAAAGACCCAGGGATAGTTGAACCACTGGTTGAAGCGTCTTTCGAGCGTGCTCATCAGCTTAATGACGCCCTCGAGTTCCTTGTTTCGCGCAAGGACCACGAGTGTTGCGTTTGCTGTTTTTTTGCGCATCTCTGGCTCTACACACCCAATCTGGAAGGGTTCGTCCACTTTGGTGCCAATCCACCGGGTACTCACTTTCCGCTTGTCTGTGGCCAGGTACCTAAGATCGAACTTGTCCTGGAACCGTCGATTCAGGTAATTTGGGGGTGCTCGGGAGGTCGAACTGCTGCCGAAAACTGCCTCTTTATTGAAGTGAAAAATCGCGCATAAGAAGGCTACCAAAAGCCAGAGGGGGACCAGCCCCAACCGCCAGAGCCGTACGCGCCGTGTGACAAGCCGCCGTGCAAACGAGACCGGGTACGACGTCTTTCGGGGGATGAGATCGGGCATACGTGGAAGAGTATTTATTTTGCATTTCACATGAGATGAGTATACAGTTGAATTTGGATACCTTATCAAACTAGTACCATGATTGTAGAAAAGTTTTTCCCTTTAAGGCTGTTTTACAAGCATTTAGTGTTCCTGCCTCGGTGTGTGATATCAACGTTGTATTTGGATGGTAATGCATCTGGCATCAGATCTGGCGTTTGGCTAGCAAATTATATAATCTTGGATACCAAACTTTTGAAACTGCATTTGGCATGAGCTTCTTTTTAGACTAATGGTGATTTATCTTAGTGTTGATTATCTTGAGCTCAGTTATCTGTAGGTCTTTCATTGACAGCATTGATGTCTCAGTAGTTCATTGATGACGTAAGTAAAAACGCTTTCTGTTTGGAGTTATATAAACATGTTTCCTAGATTTCGTTTTGTTATTGGTATACAGATTGTTTGGATCCGGTTATAGCATGCTGTGAGTCTTTCTATTCAAGCATTAGAGAAGAATAGAGAACAATATCAAACGCTTACGAGGTGATTCAAATATCAGAACCTGAGGTGATCTATTTAGCTTTCAAACTAAACATTTTTGTGCTTTCCTCGAATATTATTCTACTAAGTACTGAATTCTTTCCTAAGTTGACTTTTTTGAAGTTTTTTGAGAATTCGTCAGAAAATACTTCTTTCAACTTGGAGACACGGAAGGTATTAAGAAAAGAACAAAGAATCAGTTCTGTATCAATACCTAAAGTAAACAATACATTCTTGTCATTTTTTGAGTACTTAAGCCACTTTTTGAAGCCTAGATTCTGCATTACTTTGCAGAATAGCGTTTTTGAAGCAACCTAGTAACCCAAATATCTCAAGAGAAATAGAAGTTGGCATGTTATGTACGACCGAATCAATTTATCGAGATGAAACAGACTCCATATGACTGTAAACACGCACCACGTCAAAGCATGTCATATAATCACTGCAATGCATTGAGCGCCAACCTGAGTAAGCTCATAGAATTATTAGGAGACTCATCTGAAATTCATTGGCATCTCTAAAGTTTCCAACTTCCCGTTCCTCGACCCCATCGACCCCCTTCATCACACACCCAGAGCTCATAACCACACACAATAACAATAACACTTCTCAAGAGCCAATCAGACATGCCATACACTCCACCAAAAGCTCCAGTACCCAGCCTCCAGCTAGTCAAAAACACGCTGTCTCATGAGATAGCTGACTCTCGGATGCGTCAGTCGCGTCGTGATGAGGTAAGTACTTAGTGTCGGTATATAAGTCCCAATCTGGAGATAACCGTGATCTAGCGAAAACTGCTGACTTTGGATAAAGAAACGCATCTTTTAACCCTTCATAGTGTTGAAATATACTGCATTTTTAGCTCCTTACTTGTTTTGTTGTATATCTGTGATAATGAGCTGATATAACGATCTTTTTTTATTGGACATAAGGCTTGATTGATCTGATGATATGCTTGAGCTGAAAAAAAGGTAGAGGGAATTTTTAAGTGATGTGACGATTATAAGAATAAGAAGCCTTGAGTCGTTGAGTACATCTCACTTTGAAGATATCTATCCAGTTTATATGCGGATATGGTTCAAAAGTACACTATATCTTCTATGATGATATATATGTGTAAAATGATTTATGATCTACTCAAGCTTCAAATTTGAGAATCTTTTACCTTTCATGTGGAGATCACTTGCATGTGCCAAGTTCAGAATCTTGGATTGATCATGTGATTGCTGGGTGGTAGGATCAAATGCAAATTGATAGCCTTTTATAATAGGGCCTCTATAATAAAAGTTCATGATAAGTTTTAAATCTTCATTAAGTCCCAGCCCACTGGTCTTGCCGTTTCAGTTTCCATTGTCACTTCATTTCCTTCCATTATTTGTCTTCCTTTTTTATACTTTCAGGTTCTTTTTGCTTCTACGAGGTTTGAAAACATAGTAAAGTGGTTAATGTGAATTCAGCTGAAATCAGAAAGTTTCTTCTGCTCACTTTGCTTACTAGATGTGATGCTTTAACTCATGAGTTAATCTACTCGCTTAAACCGTTAGATGTGATAGTCCAATAAAAACTTTTTCAACTAGCTAAGCTCAATGGATTCACTCGTCAGATGAAAACTAACCAGTCAATCCGCAGAAAAATAGAGAACGACCTCCTGAAAAAACGCCCTCGCCACACCAAAAAGACTCCCCGTAGAAAAGTAACCCCCGGGACGGTTCTGCTGCTTCGCCCTTCCGAGCCAATCCTCTGTAAAACATCCACCTCAGCTCTTGAGGCAGCTCGTCTCATGGGCGCAAGACGCGAGAACTGTGTCTTGGTCACGGATGAGCAAAACACGCTAACTGGCATCTTCACAGCCAAAGACTTGGCTTACCGTGTAGTGGCTGCTGGGAAAACTGCAGCCTTTGTGACTGTAGACCAGATTATGACCAAGAACCCAATGTGTGTGACCGAGGACACCCCTGCTGCTGAGACGTTGTCGCTCATGGTTCAAAAGGGCTTCCGCCATCTTCCAATACTTGCAGCCGACGGGTCTGTTTCCGGTGTCTTAGACATCACTCGGTGCTACCAAGAGACAATGGAGAAGCTCGAGAGAATGTACGAGAGCTCTAAAAGGCTCTACGACGCCCTCGACTCGGTCAATCACGAGATGGGCGCAGCTCAGCCTGCCCAGGTAGTGCGATACTTTGAGAACCTCCAGGATTTGATGGGGGGACCGGTCTTGGATCTGGTCTTGGATCTGGAGACCGCGCCTGTGTACACGAGCGTGCGCACGCTGGTGTACGACGCCGCGGTCGAGATGAAGGCCAACAGAACGACGGCGCTCTTGGTTCGTGACGCAGGCTCGACAGAGGTGTCGGGAATTTTCACGTCTAAGGACGTGGTTCTCCGGGTTGTGGCCGCGGGCTTGGACCCGCGTACGTGCAGCGTGGTGCGCGTGATGACCCCGCAGCCGGACTGCGCTCCCGCTCTGCTCACAATCCACGCCGCTCTTCGTAAGATGTTTGATGGTCACTATCTCAATCTTCCTGTGGTTGAAGAGGGCGAGATTGTGGGAATTGTGGAGGTTTTGAAGCTTACACAAGCCACGCTCCGACAACTTCGTGCGGTAAAATCGAGTGACGACGAAAACCCGGTTTGGAATCGATTCTGGACTATGGAGGATGCGTCATCTGTGCACTCGGGGAGCGTGTCACGCGAGTTGGCCTTGGCCGAGGTGCACCCGAACGACCTGATTCTGTGTGCGAACGAAGAGCCGCTCTCAGAGACCGGAGGCTCGTCGTTTGCCTTCAAATTCCGCTCTCCTTTGGGACGCGTACACAGGGTGTCTTTGCGGCCTCAAGAGGGATTGGTCCGGTTACGTCTGTTGATCATCGAGAAGCTCCAGCCCCATGAGATGAAGTTGTTGGGAGATGAAGAGGACTATGATTACTTGGACGAGTGTAGTACTGCTACGGGAATGGGCTCTTTTGCAATTCTGTATAAAGACGACGAGGGGGACTTGGTTGCCATAACAACAGACCAGGATTTGCAGGAGTGTGTCCTGGTTTGTAGGGGGATGAAGTTGGGGAAAGCAGACTTATTTGTGCACAGCGAGGGGGACACAGATCTGGTGGTGGGTCTGTTAGCTGCTTCCAGTGTTGGGAGGGGGAAGTTTGTGACAAACACAGAACACCATCAGCTGACACCTTCGTCGATGTACAAAAAGGAAGAGGATCTTATTCCGGGGGTTCCCAATGAGTTGTTGTTGCCAGGCGCGATTATGGTTTTGGCGGGAGCGATTTTGATTGTTTTTAGAAGAAGATGAACTCAACTCAGCGAGCTGCGCCGTCTTTAGCGAGCCGACTTGCCTTTTTTAGTGCTAACTGATATTTGGATTTCAATGGGTAAGCGACTCAACTAGGAATCTACCCAACGAGCAAGCGGCTTAGCTTAAAATACAGTTAGTTGCTCAGATAAAACTTTAAATGCATATTCACAGTGAAAGATCTATCATGGTTAGATCACAAAAGATTGTGCACGAAAATGTTTCTCTTGATGATGTTCTTTTCATTATTGTTTGTGTTCCCGCTTGCGGGGACGATCTGACAAGTTTGAGGAGCTTCTCAAAGTCAGAATACTTTAAGATATTACATGTATGATTCAAGTTCAATCATATGCACAGCTGAACTCTCATGCCAAGTGCAGATATGAGAGGCAACCAACCCATTTCTAACCTTATTTAACAGATACTGATATAAACATATTGGTTGATTGGCTCGTGCTTAGCTGGCTCAGTGTGAATCGCTTACTGACTCATCAGCTAAAGTGGTAGTAGTGATGCTACATCTAGATCACCAAATTTATTTGGTACTCAAACCTTTCATTTCTACCACTCATACCATCTATATTCACAATAAACAGTCTAATTACACAAATAAGCATTCTGTAGTCAAAATAGACAAATTAGGCCTATGTTGTCAAAATGCTTCGGCATGTCTTCTAGGAAGCCTGTTCTTGCTTTTGTACACACAAATGTATATATGCGTTTGTTCGACATAACAAAGCGTTGTACACAGAACCCTAAAAAAATCGTACTATATTGTATATGCGCGCCGGGACATTTGGTCTTGGCTCTTTTACGTATACATCTGCTGGCTCATTTACGAGTCGCACGCAAGTGTTGTGCTTGTGTGATTGGTGTTTTCGAAATGTTACTGCATAACCTCTAAGGTTCATCCTTTGAGAGTATCAATTTACAAACCTACAGATTCAACGTATAAGCTAACTCAGTAAATAGGTGGTCATTATAAATCCACCTAGATATTTGCTATATTAATCACTCTTAGCACTACAAACAGTTTCAAACATAACATATCCTACATCTAACATTCTTTATAAGAGTCATGCCTCGTCACGGCCAGCCAGAAGTGAAGTGCTAGCTTGCTAGCCATTAGATGGAAGGCCATGTATAGTGGGTCGTGAGTGTTGCCAGCATGTGGCCGAAAGCATGTGCCAGATGAAGCAGGAATCTCACGTTCCTCACTCGGGTCGTACATATATTATCACTCGCTGATCGTAGCTCATATAAAACACTCGCCAACAAGAGGCGGGCTTGCTCAGTGGTCCTTCTTCTTCTTCCAGTCCAACAACGCCAGCAAATCGCTCACAGGACACGCTGTCTTGATGAAGTCGTGTTCCAAAAGCTCATCTGTGTTTGCACGGTACCGGATGTCAACACACAAACAGATACTTAAGAACTTCTTGATATCGTCGCTCAATGCACCTGGGTCCTTCAATTTTGGAGTGCCGTGAGTGGCGATCAAGTACAACGCCTTCAAAGGCTCTTCGTCCAAATATGGGGGCTGGCCCTCAATCATTTCGATGGTCATAATACCCAAAGACCACACATCCACCTTCTCATCGTACTCCTTTTGCTTCACAACTTCTGGAGCCATCCAGTACGGTGTTCCCACCATAGTAGCGCGCTTGCTTCTCTGGTCAGTAAGCTTGGCACAGAATCCAAAGTCCGTGATCTTCACATTTCCATTTGCATCCAAAAGCACATTGTCCGATTTGATGTCGCGATGAATAATGTGCTTTCTGTGGAGGTTCTGAAGTCCCTGAATCGTCTGCCAGCAAATCAGAGCGATCTGAGGCTCTGTTATCTTGCGAGGATTTGTAGGGCTGTTGTTGTTGTTGTCGATCACATCTGTGAGAGAGCCTCCCTCCATGTACTCCATCACTACCCACAACTCGTTTGGACCTCTGAGATAAGCTTCCAAAAAGTTCACAATGTTCTTGTGTTGCAGATCCTTCATCACCAAGATCTCGTTCACAATCAATTCCTTCCGTGGCTGTTGCGCCAAGTCCATTTGCTTGATCGCAACCTTGGTGCCCCCTCTCTTCAAAGACTTGGCCAAGTATACCAGACCCGAAGCACCCTGGCCTACACGCTCCACCAACTGAAAGTACGGCTTCGGATCGATGTTGATCACCACAGAACGCAACTTGGCCATGATCTGAGGTTCTGTCATCGTCAGAATCCGTTTTTCTGGCTCCTTTTTTGGTTGCAGAAGCTTCTGGCTCGTTTGTTGGTGGTAGGCCTCCTTGCTCAACGGTTCTGGCTTTGGTTGTGGCTTTGGCTGCGGCTTTGGCGGCGGTGCTCTCTGAGCAACCGGCTTTGGCTGCGGCTGCGCCTGTGGCTTTGGAGCTGGTCTTGGCTTTGTAGGCGTTGCCGGCGGCTTTCTGGCCGCCTGAGGCGGTGCAGGAGGTCGGCGCATAGGTACAAGATCTGGGCCTCCAGAGCTCTGGAATTGCTTTTGTGGAGCAGCCGGAGCTTTGCGTGCTGGGGTGAATCCGGCACCATACCCAGGTGAGGCACGTGGTTCCTCGTTTTTACGCAAGTTGAATTGCTTGAGTGGAGGGTCGCCACCAGTGTCCGGGCGTGCTGTAGGCACTTGCAGCATTTGAGGAATCTGCAGCATTTGCAGCATCTGCAGAACCTGCAGCAGCAGGTGCAGCAGGCCGCTCTCGGATGCCGCCAACACAGCTTCTGGGATCTTTGTAGGCTCAGAACCACCACCGTTGACGGCCTGGTAAAACTCGAGGGCCTCGATGACCGCGTTAGGATCTTTCAGGAGATCTTCATCTGTAATCTTCGAAGAGTTAAGAAGCTTCTTCCACGTCTCAGGAAGACCAACCAATCCGCCCAGCGAGGGGTCAAAGCCAACATGGACTTTGTGCGTGAAGTTAGACGGGCCCAGGACCGCCGACTGGTCGATGCTGGCGCTGCGACCAAGACTTAAGTCTTTGAGTCCAAACGTGTTGGCCGGACACGCGCTCCAGATGTCATTGGTCCACAGCTTGAGCTCAATATCGTTCTTGACACTTGCCGTGATCAGCGATTGGTCTTTGCTGTGAATAATCTGAAAACAGAATGGCTTGTTGGCCAGCACTTTGGAAACGCTGTGCACCACCGCCAAAAGTACGCGCAGCGTGACAAGTGTATCTGAGCTGTAGTAGTCGACACCGTCCGCTTTGCCGTCGTTGAACGCGTTGAGCTGCGGGTTCAGAAGATTCTTGATGACCAACAGCGAGCCCAGCAGCAGCAGCAGCAGCAGCTCCAGACTTTTGACGGCCTTGTAGAAGAGAAGCTCTTTCTGGGTAAGAATAAGAAACTTCTTGGCCCATTTGCTGAAGATCATGCCCTCTTCTTTCACGTACACATATCCCTGCTTAAGGATCTGCAGCTGTTGGGGCTGGATCTTGTATGTGTTAGAAGTAGGCAGTAGAGGTCCGAGCTGGACTTTCAGGTTGAACTGGTAGGCACCTGTTGACACCTGAGGCGTGCCTTGGAAGGCCAGGTACTGCTTGTGGCCAGGCAGCCCCCTAGGCTTCAGAGGGGGCTGGGGCGGCTTTCTGGGGTTCAGGAACGCGTCATCGTAGGACATGGCAGGATGAGGTGATATATTATGGGACGTTTCCGGAGGGTATTGTTGAAGATGACTTCAGGTTAGCGATGGGATGCCCAGGCAGAGCAAAATTACAGCACTCTCAGAAGAGAGAAAATAAAGCGAAAAGATCAGACGATGCGATTGTCCAGATCAGACAGGTGTTTAGGTAGAGAGCGAGGTGATCAAGCACAGAGCAGGAGCGGGCTGGAGTTAAGTAGATTATGCCCTTTGTTTTTTAACACGTTGATGCAGGGGCTTCTAGCAGCAGGTGGCTGGCAGGGGTTTATATCTATCGATGCGAAGGGTGTGTGGGTGAGTTAAAGATGGTACAATGTGATAGAAGTTAGGGATTTGTGAATTTGTTGTTTTTTTAGGTGGCACGTTTCAAACTTGGCCTAGCTACCGGAGGTGTTACAGGACAGGCAGGGTAAGGTAAGGGCAATGCAAAGTCTTACATGTTGAGATTATTATTATAAAGAACACCAAAACTCTTATATTGTTATTTATGATTAATTGCGTCCCTTTTTGGATGTTCATCTAAAGCAGAAATGTAATCGACTTTTTTGAGCTTATGTGTTTAGATAACGCAGATCGCAGATCATATCAATTTGACAGGGTTGTAACTTTAAGACCATTAAGGTTGTGTCGTCTCCGTTAACGTTACTACACATATTAATAAAAATACATGTTTACTAGATTCGTATTACCAAAGAAAAGATCCTTAACTCATTTTAAGATTAAGGGATTGACGATGAGCTACAGTCAGATCCACCGTGCCTGCATATGTAACCAAGAATCTGTGCCCTATTTGCTGCTATATAGTGTAGCGCCGCAGTTCTTTTTCTCTTTGTGTTCCTGGTTTTACCAATGGTAGTTATGTCACTATGTCACTTTACATAAAAAGTCGCAGTGACAGACCGTTTCAAGTACGCTTGGCACGGTGTACTAACTTGATACGCCAGACCATATTTATGAAGACAATACATGTGTCTGTTTGCTGCATAATCTCAACTACGACCGAGATCATTTTATTGGCCTTCCAAGATAAATTAACATTTTTGACATTATGAAAATGATACTCACACCAACTTCCCTTACATAAGCTCTCTCAACATTTTGTGGTATAAAATCAGTTAATACTGCTATGAACAAGTATGCAAATGAACAATCTATAATCTCCTTCGTATACATATAATGTTCTCTCAATTTTTTCTCGCCAACCTTAGGCAACATTTCAGCTCCAAGTTATATTCTTGAAAATGGCAACTGTTTACGGCACTCCAAGATCAACTGGAAACTCCATCAACCTGCGCTCCCCCACTTCTATCATAGTGTGCCTTGAAAAACGTATAGTGAAGCACTATATCATCAATATGTTTCATAGAAGGGTCTTTTGCAAAGTCTGGATCTATGAAGAAAAAAACAGGCATGTCCACTTCTTCCCCAGCCAAAAGCTTCTGTTCCTCAAAACAAAAGCACTGGATTTTGTTAAAGTATGGAGCAGCCTCACCCGGGGTCACAGAATATGTAGCCATGCCCACAATATCCTTATCCGATCGGTTCTTGGCTTTGTAAAAGGCCAAGGCGGTTTCTCCTGGTACAAGATAGACCTCTCTTTGCTGTGGAGTGAATTTCCAAGGCAAAATTGACGATGTCTCTGAGGTGAATGCAATTCGTATTTTCTTGTCAGTGTCTACGGGAACAAGCTTATCAGCCGAAAATTGACGCCGGTCAGTGATGGGAGTTCCTCCAAAACCAGTTCTAGAGCAAAGAGCCTGGTATAAAGGCACGGCAGCGTACGCAAGCGTGATGAACCCTATCCCCACACTGAGAGCATAGTTGATGGTAGACTGGTTCTGGTAAGAGTTGTGTTCCCGTCTTTTTTTGTGGATGTAGTCTATCATATCCTGACGTGTTATTTCGGGTTCTGTGGCGTATCTGCGAGCTGTGCGACCCACGGCGTGGACCGTTCTCAACGGTCTCAAAAGCCTAAGCATGGTGAAATATTTAGTTTGAAATTTATGGTGAGGGTAAACCGTAAACCAGACTTTTCTACGCTGATCGTATTATGCGAGTACTGTCATGAGCTCGTTTTGTAAAGGCCTATACGTTGTGGTAGGTATGTACTGGTAGTGGTCGTGTTAGTTCATTTACCTAGATTGTGGAAAGCGAATGATCCGAAAAACTAGCGTGCGAGAACTATGTCATAGGTGGCTCCTAGAAGGATCATAGAATTGTACAATTATGTAAAATGGTTGTGACATATTGGGATTTGTGTATTTGGTGTGAGTGAAAGGCGCGTTTGTTCGGTTGGTCACACTTATAAAAAATGAGAGACGATACTTTCCTCTGATGAGATTTCTATTGACACGGGTCTATTAATATATATCCTATAAGATATGGGCTAATTGTAAGGCTCTCAATATAGTTCACTGCGCGCTGTCAAGCCAACTGAGCTCTCAGAACGACAGCTTAAACGAGCCAATATAACCTTATAATGATCCAAAGTATGATGCACATCATGAAAAATGTATATACCAAGTTTTTCGAGTATGAACTCTTTGTAAAAGGCCACAACACGAGAATACAGTTCCATTTGAAAGATTGGGCACGTCAATCCACATCCTAAACACAAATCTATTTTGTTAATATTTTAAACAATAGGAAGATGTAAGATACACGGAGGGCATAACTTATCTATGAAAGATGGTGTTCAGCCTTTGTCAGGCATCTCCGTATAGAGAAACAAACAGATTTAAGCCCCAGATCTGTACACCACATTATCAATACCATGCTTGTCCACGCTCTGGCATGAAAACAAATGATCTTACATTGATAAGGTTTTTTTGAAGACATGGCTGTTGAGAATTTTGACACATTGTAAGACTCGCTGACCCGCACAGAATTGTGTCAGATCTGTCATGCCTAGCTAAAGATAACAATTTTCATGGCAACATATTAGTATTGAGCAAGAAAAAAAAAAGGCTACGAGAAAGAGTGATCTTTATCTGTATCTTTGGAGGTACCTGAATAGCTTTAGCCACATTATAAAGGCAATTCTTGGATGCATTCCATTCCAGTCCATGGATTTTTTCGTGCATACAGGAATGCGCCTTACGGCGAAATCCTTTATATACACCAATTCCCTCTTTTGAACATCGAAAATCAGACCCGCAAGACACTGAACATGCCATGGACAGCGCTACTCTCGCCGCCGCAGACTCGCTAGAGAAGAAGTCTTCCGAGTTTTCTTTCGAACTGAATGAGACATTAGTGTACACAAGAGATGACCTCTCACGGTCAACTACCCTCCATGGAGGTATTTTTAAGAAATCTAACGCCATATACATCCAGAAAAGCCCCCACGATGGTTCCGAATGTGATTTCCCCATTGATGAAACAGAGATAGGTCCGGGAAAGACTACAGGCGTCAAGCGCGACCTCAAGCCGCGAGTGATTCTGATGCTTGCACTTGGTGCCACTATTGGGACCGGTGTCTTCTTCGGTGTCGGTACTTCCCTAAGGTTGGCCGGTCCTGCTATCAGCCTCTTGATATACATGTTTGTAGGTAGCGTGATCTACTGTGTGGTGCAGCTGTTGGGGGAAATGTGTACTCTTATACCGACAGTATCCTTTTCTGTTTACAACACACGTTTCCTTTCCCCCGCCATCGGCTTTGCAGGTGGTTGGATCTACTTCTGGAACTGGGTACTGACATTTCCTATAGAAGTCGCCATAGTCGCACAAATCGTTGTCTATTGGACCGATGTCATTCCTTCAGCATTCTGGATCACAATAGTCTGGATTATGCTCACCATCATCAACTTGCTTCCCGTGAGGTACTATGGAGAAATTGAGTTTTGGATTTCCATCATTAAAGTTTGCGCCTTGGTAGGCTGGCTCATCTATGCATTCTGCATGGTTTGTGGGGCCGGAGAGAAAGGCGCTATTGGATTCAAGTACTGGAAGCATCCCGGGCCTTGGGGTCCTGGAAAAGACGCGGGCGATCGGTTTCTGGGGTTTGTTTTTGCACTTATCAACGCCACATTCACATACCAAGGGACAGAACTCATTGGTGTGACCGCTGGTGAGACCAAAAACCCTAGAAAATCGATTCCTAAAGCCATCACCAATATTTTTATTCGCATTTGCTTGTTTTATGTACTCTCTGTGTTTTTCGTTGGAATGCTCGTTCCTTATAATGACCCTG
Source organism: Saccharomycopsis synnaedendra (assembly GCA_031124835.1). Lineage (NCBI taxonomy): Eukaryota > Fungi > Ascomycota > Saccharomycetes > Ascoideales > Saccharomycopsidaceae > Saccharomycopsis > Saccharomycopsis synnaedendra. Next base: position 85,726 of record JASTUD010000021.1, read on the forward strand.
CTTTGTTCCACAATAAACAGTACTCTTCGTTTTCTCCTTTCATGATTGCCATCAAAAACTGCGGCACCCCTATTCTTCCGCACATTCTTAATGCTGTTATTTTGACTTCTGTTATATCCGCAGGTAACTCCACCATATACACGGCTCTGCGGGTTCTTCTTTCTTTGTCACTTTCCAACCATGCCCCAAAGTTCTTTGGCATCACGAACACTTCTGGCGTTCCCTACGTTTCCGTGCTATTTTCTTCTATATTTGGCATTCTTGCGTACACCACCGTGTGGACCAAAAACACTCAAGCTCTCAACTTACTCATCAACATCACTTCTGTCGCTGGAGTGAGTGCATGGCTCTTGATCTCCATATGCCACATACGCTTCATGAAGGCATTGAAGCTCAGAGGCATTTCTAGAGATAGTCTTCCTTTCAAGGCTAAGTTCATGCCATATGGAGCCTACTATAGTGCGACCGTGCTTTCCATATTTATAGTTATTCAAGGCTATAGTGCGTTCCAAGATAAATTCTCGTGGGTGTCGTTTTTGTGCTGCTACTTGTCGCTAGCACTTTTCATCTTCTTTTGGGCCGTTTATCAGCTCAGAAACAACACGCCATTTTTGGTGCCTTTGGAGGAGATGGATATTGACACAAACAGAGTAGAAGTGGATCGCATGGTGTGGGCCGAGGATGATGAGGAGCGAAGCTGGGTGTACAAGATGGTGCACTATGTTTTCTAGTTTATTATTGTGTATTAGTGTATTATAAATGTATAGTAGCTTCCTTGTAAGAGTTTGTTACTGAATTTGTGTTTTGACAAGGCTGTTCAAGCTAGAAAGGGTCATTGTAACCTCGAAATTTATGTGTGTACTTGAAGTTTCAAGTATTTGCAGTCAGTGGGATTTTGAGTTAATTTGCCAGCTCTATTCAATCCTAGAATCTAGCACTGGAAGTAAATCGATAGTTCAAAGAGACTCCGTTGCACAGAAATATATTGAGCCGCTAGATCTGTACCTAGTGAAACCTTTATTTAGTAATTTTAGCTCTACATCAGTGTACATTGTAGTGCGCAAGTGTGCACGTCAACGCGCTTCTACAGGCGCATTTTAAGTATCAGAATGAAAAGAACATCAATATAATAAACTAAGGATCATCATGAATTTCGGTCAAACCACTTGTGTATTCGTCGCTCACAAACAAGCATCATATTTACATCTCCATTTTTTGTTTTGATTTTGCCGCATCTGTAAAGATATAAATACTGGGGGAAATCCAGATTTATAAATCGGAAAAACCCATATTTTGATCAAAAATCGTCTCAATTACTGAGCCGACGAATACCACTAAAGCTGCACCTTACAAGACACAACGATATGTCTGACGACGGTGACAGATCTTTCAGAAAACGGTCCAAGCTTGCGGACCTCGGGGGCTTCTCCTCGATAAAATCGCGCTATCTTCTGTCGCTTAACTCCAGAGACACCGAGGACTCACGCTCGAGCTCCTCGAAAAGTCCCTACAAGAGCCCCTACAAGCTGCCCTCTAAGCCCCCATCTCACGAGTCTCAGAACACCCCGCCCTCTAAGAAGAACGCAACAAAAATCAATTATCTCACAGACCTCGAGATTTCTCAAAACATCGAGGCGCTCGCAAACAATGGTGCTGTGGTGAAGAACCTTTTGCTTAGTGTGACCGCATCTGTCAAAGCCTCCAAGAACGAGCTCTCTGAGCTTGCAGTCTTCTCTAAACAAAACAATGAGGATATAGCAAGGCTTGTGCGGTCCTTGGATGCCGCACAGACTCTGTCCGATAAACTAGAGTCGCTTCTCCAGAAAGTGTCTGCTCGTGACCAGAGTGCCGCACAGATGGATCGATGTATCGAGGAGGTTTCTCGGCGTATTGAGACACTTCAGCCCACCTTGAACCGACTTGAAAAGTCTAGCTTTGGCGAGGCCCGCCAGACGGAGATGGCATACAGTATCATCAAAGCAAGCCGTGCAGAGTCACTCTCTGTGCTCCAGGAGATTTCAGAGTGGAAAGAGGCACAGGAAAAACATCTCAAAGCAATGGAAGCAAAGTTGGGGCGCTCTGACCCTCAGTCAGGCTTCCTTTTGTTGAACAACATAGGCCAGGTTGTGGGCGAGCAGCTTCACCTGAGCAATGGAAAACTCAAGAATGTGCTTTCTGGGATCAGTGAGAAAATTTCCGAGCTTTCACGCTCTGTGGAGACAGGCCTGGGCATCGAGAAGGCTGTGCAGTCTATCGAAGAGAAGTTGGACTCTCAAAGCCGCGAAATCGGAGAAATTCGCAACTGCCTTAAAAATGGAGTAACAGAGTCTGTGGTCGACAAATTTGTTACTCAGAACCGCGACGTGCTTTTGGAGGAGCGTCTCTCTAAGTGGTCTTCTCAGGTAGACAAGAATATCAGCCAGTTGTTGATTTCTCTGCTTACTCTGAAGTTCCAGGGTGCTTTAGCAGCAACCATAAAGGAGACCCTCAGAGGTGAAGCAAGCAACATTCACAGCACCGGCTCCTCTTCTTCTTCATCTGCTTCAGACTCACAGCTTCTAGCAGAAAATCGTGATTTAAAGCGCAAGTTGAGAGAAATGCAGAATGGGGAACGAGAGGCCGATGAGCTCGAGCACAGAGTGAAGCGCTTACTGGAAAAGAAGAAGCTTCTTCAGCAAGAGCTTGGAAACTTGAAAGAGTCTTACGTTGATAAGTACGAGGATTTTAAAGTTCTTCTGAGGAAACACGCAGAATTGATGGAGAGGATGGGAGGCTCTCCGTCAAAACATGATATACGCAAAAGGGGGCCTGTCTTGTCTCCCATCCGCAACCAAGTGTCGCCAGTTAGAAGCCCAAAGGGAGGTAGACTGTTGCCCATGAGAAGAGGACTGGATAAGGAAAATGCTTAGTTTTTGTTCGATTTGATATACCTCTGTTTGCTTTTTGTTAAGGTATGTGTGATTGCTTTGTAGAATGAAGTCCAGAAAGTTTTGTAAATCAACTGCTCCTATATTTCCTTTAGCTGGGGTTCTCTCAGTGCGTAATTTTGGACATGCCGCCTTCAAAACAAGCACTTCTCTTCATTCAAAATTTTGAGGTGTACCTCTGGATTAATAATATTGAAAAGAGTCTCAGAAAGCTACCTCGAAAACTACAATAACATGACACATGTTTTATTCATCAGAGATATAAACCACTCAGGCACTCTTCTGCTCGTCGTTATCCTTCAAGAAGTCGCTAGTTAATAATTTTTAGATCAAAAAATATGTATCTATAAGTATACTCACTTCAAAAGCTTCTCAACGTCGATTTCATCCGCCTTTGGTGTTTCAGCAGCCTTTTCTGGAGCTGGGGCTGGGGCTCTTGGGTAGACAGCCGCGCCGACGGCGCCGGAAATGGTGGCAGCAGATAACTAGTTAGCACAATGTCTTGATTAGCTATAGGTTAGGCCTCGATATCTGTATATGGCACAAGATCACTTCTTCCGAGCATCAATGCTTCTCCCACTAACAATCTCAAACAGATCCACTCGATCTCTAGGAGTGAGGTGAGACTAAAAACAATAATAAGACAAATAACATTACCCAGAACTCTTATGTACCCAACTTTGAAAGCTAATAATGTGAGCCTAGTATTGTGAAAGACTCGACTCACTCAGTCATTCAAAGGACAGAGCACAAACGCAGTCTTCCAATTGGCCCAATTGAACCCTAAAAAAATAATACTTACCACCCATGCTGGCACCTTGAGGCCTAAGATCTTGTAGTAGGAGCCCATGTTGGTGTACAACTACGTTATAGGGTCAAAATTATTGGTGCATGCGGACCGGGTAACCCAGCTACCTGCTAATCGCACGCCAGTAATTCCCTGCGTTGTATTTCATCAAGAAATCCGAGGCCGCGGTGTTGGAGTCGACAACGTGTGCCGACCAACGCAGAAAATGGAAATTTCGTAGCTGCCCTTCCCAAACTAGCTCACATTCACCTTCTTCCCACTTTATACGGTCTAAAACCACGTGACTATACTTGGAGACGCTCAACTTCAGGCCCTCGGCCACAACCAATGTAGGTCCTTCTCTCACAGACAAACAAACACCATTGACTTTGAACTCTTTTGCATTGATGTCAACTTTGTATTTTTTCTGGCCTTCTAATTTGGCTAACCTGAACACTGCCGCATAGATGCCTTGCTGCTCAACGTCTCTCGCAATTTTGGCGTCATTCTTAGCGGCACGCTCCGCAGATGTCAACGCTCTTTCCTGATTTTCAATTTCGTGTTTTTCGCGTCTTTTTTCAACTTCCTCCCGCACTTTTCGTTCTACTGCGGTGGGATCTTTGATCATTTCATTTGTGAGCACATTCGGCAAGTTTACGAGTCGAACTTTTGGAGGCGGAGGTGGCTCTATTCCAAGCTTTATCTTTTCTTGTTTTTCTGCAGTTTCCTCGGCTCTTCTTTTCTTTCTGATCCTCCGCATCTCGTGTTTTGTGAGGTAGAGGGGCCGGGGGGGAATCACGTGTGAGGCGTAGGGTGGTGCTGTGAGAGGCGGATGTTGTATTAACAGTGTGATAGGATTATTATCAGATTGTAGGATTTTGTCTAAATCTTTATAACTTGTTCCCCTAGGAAAAATATCCATATCCCACCATTCCATTTTGGGAGGCATAGATAATTTATACTCTCCTTCTCCGAGCGACTCGTTGGGATTGAGCCCTAACTGCTCGCGTCTATTGTGCTCCTCGAGTTTCTCTTGCTCTTCTGCTTGTTTTTCTCGGATTTTATCCGCCATAGCGAGATATTTACCTTTCTCATTGAAAACAAGAGCTTTCCGCTTTTTTTGATTCACAGGCCCTTTTGCAGCAATGGGATCGAAATATGGATTGAGATCCTCTCTGGAAACACCTGGCCGGAGTTTGACGTTAAGGCGCGGGTTTTTAACAGTGGAAACTGGGATTTCTGGCGTATCAAGACCTTGCAAAAGTGGATGTATTTTGATAGTTCCAAGGGCTTCTAGAGGCGACTCCTTAGGAGAAGAGGGGTTCTCGCGCCTCTGCTTCTTGCGTGGCCGGTAACTACTATGCTTTTTGCGCGGAGGCATTGTGCTTAGTGCCTTTCCAAGGTGGTATAAGTGATATTTATTGGTATGCAGCCCTGTCCGATGAGTGAAAAATTGAGCACCTATACACATTGCCAAGATGATCTATATAATCGAGCATATGGAGCAAGGCTTTACCGAATGGGTTATACTCGAGTATAGCCAGATCATTCGGGAGCTCGGGGCGAAAAACTTGATCCTCACTTCGATTCCTAAGGGGACAGTGATCCCTTCAGATCTCCAGAAGCTTGGTCTCCAATGGACTAATAAAGAGATCACGGAGATCACAAACAAGGACTTCGATGTAGTGCCTGAGGCTGGTATTTCTAAAGAGAAGACCTGCCTTTTAGACCCTTCTGCCAAGACAGACTTGATCCCTGGAGACGCTGGAAAGTACGAGTTCTTTGTTTTCGGTGGAATATTGGGAGACCATCCTCCTAGAGACCGCACAAAGGAGTTGAGTGTCAAATATGGGTTCACTGGTAAAAGATTGGGCTCTAAGCAGATGACCACCGATACTGCCGTGCGGACTACGCAAATAATAGTTGAAAAACAAATACGTTTCGAGGATATATTGTTTCTTGACTATCCAGAGATTAGATTCAGCAAATATGAGGCAACAGAAATGCCTTTTAGATACGTTGTTGGTCTGGACGGCAAGCCTATTTTGCCAGAGGGTATGGTGGATTTGATCAAGAAGGATTCAGAAAGAGGGATTGATGATTTGTTGTAGACCGTATATAAAATTTCATTTTTGGAGACCATATATGTATGATTGGAGTAGCAGATGTTAATGCATGATCCATTCTTTTACGTTCGAGTGTAGTTCTGGTACTTGAAACGAGTACTTGATTCAGACCATAGGTTAAGCTTTCATTTACTCCTGTTAGCATTATAGTTGATCGTCGCTTAATTGCTTCTGTGCACCAAGGATTTTTTTGGGCTTGAAAGTGGATAAAACTAAATGTGAACTAATACTCAGAGAGAATATGGACACAAAGTTATGGTGATGTCCATGCTGAGTACGAATGATCTTATGACTCGAAAAGGGGAGTTAACACCTTTGCTTTACCCGATGTGAAGAGGAAGCATTACATAATTAGAAGCTCAAAAGATAGAGCTGAGCCAAGATTTCGAAGAACCAATCAGAACGTAGCGTACACCACATTTGACTCAGGGCTACGTTGGATTCTTTTCCAACGCCACTAATAATTTTGGATTTTGAGCGCTATCCCCCTACACTTTTAAAATTACAGGACAACCTGCATAACCCCAAATTTCCCCAAACAGGAGCAAAAAAGGAGAATAAGACTGTGAAAGCATCGAAAGAACTAGAGGAAATCATCAGCCATAAGATCCAAGCAACTGCGCGTCAAAAAGAAGCAGAGCAATATAGTGTGCTCCACAAGAAACCAAGCGATGCCAACTGAAATATCGCCAAAAGTAAGGGCTGTGATAGACCAGGAGTTTGATACAGAGATTCTATTCAAAAACAAAGATCTCCAAGCTATAGAACAGGAAATTGGCAAAGCTGAAGCCCAACTTACGATTCTTAAAAAGCATCATGAGAACGCCACCCAGAGTGTTCCAAAAAACTCTGAGGATAGTCCAGAGCCTTCAGAATACTCCAGAAAATATACGAAACTTCTCTCCTTCCTTACGCCCTCACAGGAGCCTTCACAACCTCAGAAAAAGAGGAAAACCGAATACAGTGCAGTTCTGAGTGGCTATATGACTACCCGCTCCCACGCCTCTGCTCTTCGTCCAGTAGCGCGCATGAGACCCTCTTCCGGGTCTGTAGAGTTCAGATATCAGCAACAGAATAAATGCATATGTCGTAGACTGGACAATGTGTTAGTGTCTTTAGCATGCCCTAAATGCAGCAAGACTGATTTTCTTCTGCCTCAAGGGTTTATCAATCACTGTAGAATAGCACATATGATCGATGTGCTATCACATGATCATGCTGCGATGACATGCGGTACGCTTCTTCCTAAATCAGAGCAGGACGATAGCGGTTTGGAGGCCCTAGAAAGTTTGGAAAAGCACGGGCTCGACCCCAGAGTAAATTTGAATAGACCAGACTTGGAAGAGTATGCAAAGACCACAAAGGCCGATCCTTTGGCTCTGGTGCACGTGGAAAGCATGCGAAAGAAGGACAAGAAGGATGAAAAGAAAGAGAAGAAGGAGGTCAAGAGGGAAGAGCCTCAGAATGTGGACTTGAAGTATGGGCATTTGGAGAAATTTTTGGGAGGGAAAGTAAGTGGGTTCGGAGATTTGGTGGGGACAGTAACAGAGAAAGTTGAAGTGGATGTAGGGGATTTGGAAGAAGTAGAAGAAGAGGAGAAAGTTGTGAAGAAACTGGGGAGAGGAGGGAGAACTGTGAAGAGGTGATCTCTGTTTATTTTGTCGTTGTCGCATATTACTCATAAGTTTATGTATATTAGTGGTTCATGATTTACTTTTTGTGTATTCATCAGTTTTTATGGGATCTATATCGATACGACATTTACTATTTATCGATTAATCTACAACATCCATTCAGCGAAATATATATGTCCTCTAGAAGAGATTGCCGATTCTAGTAGCATCAGACTGGTACTTTGTGTTGTATCTTCTAACTCGCAAAAGGGCCGCACTAAATATGTAAATAAGCATAGAAATATTAGTGGTATGGTGACGTTTTTCATAATAAACTTGATATATAAGGCTTGAAGCTTAACCAAATCTCACCATTTCTCTCTCTGTCACCCCCTCTTCAAACTTCACTAAGTACACAGTCCTTAAAGGGTACCCTTCCTTTGGCACATTATGAGCAGATACACTGGCTTGGAAGAATGCGCTATCAAGAAGCCCTTCGATTATACCAGCCACAAACGCACAACAGTTCAACTGCTTGAGGTCTCTTGGAACAGAAATGAACTGTGATATTATGGGATCGTTATCTATGATCATGAACTCATTTTCTACTTCTCCTGATTTTTCCAAGTCGTCTGCGGTCTTTCCGAAGAGGTTTTTCCATATTACCAGGTGTATGAACTGGAGAATCTCGATTATGCGCACGTCTTTCTTTAACGTCTTCTTTAAAGTTCCATTTGTTTGATTTTCACGCAAGTAGCTCAACTCAAGCACCTTCAGCCCAATCAGATAACCCAAAACGTTGAGCTTGGTCTCCAACTGCTGAATCCCACGTGAGCTGGCGTGTGTCCACAGAACCATCTCACTGAAGAGAAAACTGAGCGCAGCAATGTTTACTTCCGGCACTCTTCTGTTGAGATTTTTATCGTAGATCAGCGGTTTGGTTGGGGTATTTGGAGTAGGAGTTGAAGTTTGCGAGTCGAGCCGCTGAGGTCCTGTAGAGGGGTCATATGCGTCTGTCTTGGATGGGGCGGCATACAGCGGGAGAATGAGATCAGGCATTGCTGGAATTGTTCGCTAGTGCAATGCTAGATCTTAGATGTATGCAGAATTAACAAGTGTTGTCACGTGCAGCAGTTGTAGAGTGGTGGTTTACAGTAGATATTTTAGCGGAGAAAGTTGTGGAATCTCTTTGAAAAGAGGCTGCTTGATAGGTCAAATCATGGATCAGTTTAATTTTATTAGGTTGTATGTTTGGAGACCTTTAAGTGAGATACGTCATTCTGTCAGCGAGAGAAAAATGAGAGCATCAGCTGAATTTTATATATGAATGAGAAGGATTAGTTGTAAGGTGTGTATAATTGTCGAGTTTTTCAGCCACATACTCGCTATTTTAGTTAGAAAATGAATATGCTGACTCAGCACTAAAAAGAACAATCAAACTACAAATAGTAACTAGACAAACAAACAAAAGCTCCATATTAGTATCGCATGACTAATAATGCGACTCAAATAGCCCCACTCGGTGTCGTTGACAGATCCACGTGACACTCTAATTTTCAAAAAAACCACATACAAATTCATACAGCCTAGGCCATAGCTAAACCACGGCAAAATGCCCGTCACAATCCGCCAGGCCACCGTTAGTGACTTCCAGGCGATTCAGAATGCTAACCTTCAAAATCTCCCCGAAAACTATCTCATGAAATACTACCTTTACCATGTTCTTCTGTGGCCCCAAGCTTCATATGTAGCCGTTGCAACTGATTTTTCAGCCTTCGAAAAAGACCCGGAGGCCGAAGAACTCGGAGTGTATGAGCAGAAACGTATCGAAGAGACAAGAAGTGATCCATCCTACGCAAACAGTAAAGAAAAGGTGGTGGGCTACATCTTGGGTAAAATGGAAGATGATCCAAAGGCGGAAGACAAGACCCCGCACGGGCATGTGACCAGTATTCTGGTAATCAGAACTTACCGCAGACTTGGAATAGCAGAAAAATTGATGCGACAGCTGCTCTATTCCATGTGTGAATGCTATGGCGCCAAGTACGTGAACTTGCACGTGAGAATGTCCAATAGAGCCGCTTTGCACTTGTACAGAGACACACTTCAGTTCACTGTTTTGAAGGTAGAAGAGAGCTATTATGCGGACAAGGAGAGCGCATATCTGATGCAGAAGCAGTTGGTTTTGGAGGAGTTAGTGCCTCTGCTGTTTCATGGAGCTGAGGAAGAGGACGACTTGGAGAGCAATCTTCTAGCATAGTTTCAAAAGAGATTACGGGAACACAATGGTTATTTCTGAACGTTAGAATGGAATAAAATTAAAACATAGGGTTGATATAGCTGGTAGCAGCTACAACCTGTATATCTGGTTTGTATGGCTATAGTATACTCGGGTGTACATTATTTCCTAGTTTATCGATACAGGTTGTACAATTTTGTATTTTAGTCACGGTCTGTTTTCCGGGCGGCTGGTTAAACACGATACATATATGATTTTGAGTCATATACAGTCAAAATTCGTAGCGGTCCACTGACTGCCTGCTAAATTAACGGTCAAGCTATTGAGAACTAAGCATTCATAAATCATCTACTGACCCTACTACAATTGATGATTCCGTATAATGCTGAGCAGTTACAATTCAACACAACCATAGATTACCTAAAATAGATCAATAAAACACTGACCAGCAGTATATCTATACATAGTACGAACAATTCAATCGACTGAGGTTAGTTTAATTCAATTTGCTTTTCGCATCCATTTCAGACAAAAATAGTAAGGTAGCGTGGGTTTTTCCACATCGACAAAAACGTCTCGAGCCAAATGCACTCAGGTCATCATCTAGAAAGCGTTGACAAGGTAAACTTACTTGTTGTGGGTTGAAAATTTTTGTGAGCACAATTTGGACGATTTATAGTGAAAAATTATGAGGCAGGGTAAGCGCGCGCCCACATCCACACCACGTTAGGAATTCAAATGAAATGCAATCAATGGGAAAATGTAAAACTTAGAATCAATTAAAAATATAGATAAATCAAAAATCACTCGTGTGTGCTGTAAAAGTGTACTAAACCCTCCTCTTTCCTCTGCTTTTATTGGAGCTTTTAGGTCTCTTTTGCATCGAGACTGACTCAAACTCTTCATTTGCAATTGATGGACCCACAGCAACATCTGTGCCCAGACAAGAAACCATCAGTGTATCCTCATCCACTCTGTTTTTCTGACGGTTGCTTTTCATGCGATCCACCCTCTGCGGATTATTCATCTTGATCTTCTCTACGAGAATATCGATGGAGTTGAGAAAGTTTACGTTCCTAGATAGATAGTCCATGGAGGCGTGCTGCTGCAGAGTCGTGAAGCTTTTGTTGGGCGCAATCAGGAAGCTCAAAAGAACTCCGAGCTCGTCGAGTTCGCCACTTGCCTTTATTTTCTTGTAGAGAGCTGTCTCTTCACGAGCAACCTGCTCTTCTGTTTTCTCGCCCTCCAAAATAATCCCTTTTGATACCTCGACATCGCTAAACGGTGTAATATTATCCAATTCCTGTTGCACCGCCTTGTTAAAGATCACCGCTGTGTATACGGGCTGCTCTGGTGATGCAATCTTCTGATTCTCGATATTCCGTCTTACTGGGCTGAGGGGGTGTAGAGGTGCTGATGTTAGTGGTTTCTTTGGTTTACTTGGGTATTTGGGCTTACCTTGGTAGGCTGATTAGTATATAGCGCTTATGTATAATAAAGCGGTCTTACAAACCCTTTGTGTACTGTCCTTTAAACTTCTTGACGCCAGTGAGTTTACCTGTTGTTAGTGAATGCGTTGACGAGTGTTAGGCGCGAGTTACACATACGCGATTGGTCCTTGAACACGTTCAACCGGTGGTTGTTGGTGCTCATCTTGGACATGAAGATATACAAAGAATAACAGAAATTGTCTTTTTATAGGTATGCGTGTTTTTGTGACAATTGGTGCATGCATGTTTACGTTGGTTGTGTGGGAGAAACAAGACATGTTGATTTTAGTTAGGTGTTGAAGCGGAAGTTCTGAATGCCAATGATGTCTGAAACTTTCAATTTTTAATTATGCTCGGCTACTATGCCATTAACCAGTGTTTTGTGCGCTAAGGTCATCATTTTGAGGTGTCATTCTACGAATTCTCGAACTTCGTCGGGGCGCAAAGTAAGAATGGTTGGCGATTCTTCTGACAGCCTCTGGGAACATGATGGCTCATAGAGACCTCTGATATGACTACTATGTATTTTATATATTGGCTCTACACTTTTGGGAGTGCATGCAAATTTGAAGTATTTAAACAAACTCAGTTCTCTTTTTGCATATTAGATCATTTAATGAACCAGTACTGTTACTACCATATTGACAACTATCATATGGGCTAATGTGATATTGAATTTTAAATAGTGATTGCTATAATACGATTCAAGAAACACACTCTACGTTACCAATAACTCACAAACTCAGTTAATCTTCGAACCCAAAATGGTATATTAATATGATAACGATCACTCTTTCCGATAAGTGACCTTGTCCACTTTCACCTCCTTATCAACATACGTATAGATATATAACGTACACACTCCTCCTTGTACGTCTAACAAACAAAAACTCGGTATAGGATCAAGCAATTCCTCTTGTGTGAACAAGCTCTCCGCGTTAGATTCTGAGTCCTTTTTCTCCTCGTCTTCTACTTCATCCTCCTCCAATTCGTCTCCATCTTCTTCCTCTTCAGAGAATGCCCCGGTAGCAGATCCTGGATTAATGAATAATTTGTTGTCCAAGGTATAAGCCTCCACTCTGTGAGTGCCTCCGCTAATCAAGATGTCCACTCCCATTTTTCTGGCTTCTGCCAATAGCGACAATGGGTCATTTTTTGGGACAACAGTGTACCCATTCAAAAACCCTATTTTGAGCTGACCATGAGCCACAACAGAACTGAGTGGTAACTTCTGTTCTAGATCGAATGCCCCTCTCACAAGCTGGAAATCCGGTGATAATGAGTTGAGAAACTTCATAGTAGACGGGGATGTTGTCACATTTCCAAGACAAAGAACTTGTTGTATTTTTCCTGGAAGGAGAAGTTTTTTAAACTGGTTAGTATGATATTTCTGGTGGTTATTTGTTGGGTGGCTGCATTGGCTCAAGATTCTGCCAACTTAAGCTTACGCCAGCTATACTGTCTTGGTCATGTAATCTTTCAGACTAAAAAGCGCTCAAGCAATCAATTAACTTACTTCCTCTGGAAAGTCTATTGCCCTGTGCGGAATGTGTATATCTCCTATAGCTAGTAGAAGCATTGTGGCAGAGTGGAGCTTGTAGAGCGTTAATTTACAATTGATAAATGCAGGAGCCATGCTGATGGGGGAATCAAAGGTCCGTAAATTGAGAGACAATCTGTTAATAAGGTAAAAGATTTATCTTTTTATGGAGGCATATTTATCAGATAAATATATATTCTGCAATATACTAAATAGTAGATAACTATATGGTGCTCAAATTGAGTAGGCCTACAGTACATACTGATACTACAAACATCCATTTCTATTTTCATTAAAACACCACCAGACTAACAGCCTAAGAATCAATATACTTATACTACACAGAAAACCATGTCTCTTGAACGATCAACTAACTGTTTTCTCCAGTATGGGATCGATGAGACAATAACAGATCAGCAATCTATAAACTATCTTTCAATCACATCTCCTCTTCATTCGACTCAATATCGGTGTCGGACCCCACGTTGTTGAACGCCTCACTGACTGTCATTTCGCTCCCATCGCTCACTGTTGCGTCATCACTAACATTCCCCAACTCTCTCAATATCCGCCCCCTCACGCTATCTGGAAAACGAGCAAATCCCGTGGGCTCAGAATCTTCTATAACCTCATCAGTCTGCTCATTTTCCTCTCTGTTTCGCAACTCAATTCTCTCTTCCTCTGCCTCTTTCATCTCTTTCAATCTTCCCTTCACTTCTCTCACAAAAGCAACCTGTTGCTCTGAGATTTCCTTATGTACCTTACGGTATAGTGGAGGAACCATGGAGACTAAGAACATCCCTACATCCTGTATAGCAATGCCCAAGAACCCCCTCTCCCTCCTCTTCTCCTTCATCTTCACTAAAAACTCTTCTTTTGTTCGTTTTCTGAGCTCATGCTCCGTGTCACCATCCACAGGAGACTCCTCAAAATCAAAAGAATTGATCGTCTCGTCCAATAGGCTTGAAGTATAGTTCCAAACCCGGTCCTTCGCACAAAACAGAAGAACACTAGCTGCAATTTCCCCTCCAGGAGGAATTTGGGCTATAAGCCCATCTGGAGCAAAAGCTCTTTCAATGTGTCTAAAAACCCCGTTCTGTGCTGCAAAAAACACCCCCAAGATTGCAAGCACAATCGCAGTTTGTAAGCCCCTAGCTTCTACCGGTATCTGTTGCACTAAAATCAGCCCAAAAAAAACATATTTCGCAAGTGTCGTGAGGATCACAAACACTCGTTGAATCGTGATCGCCATGCTCTCGTAGTTCACAGGTGGTCTCAGAGGCAATACAGGCTTGAACTGGGAATCAATAGCTGGCTTCACAATATAACTAGCACGAGGAATATTTTCTAGCTGTCTCAAAGCAGCAGCTCCAGAATTTCCAGCATAAGCTACTGTTTTTTGGATAAAAAATTGCGATGAAGGCACAGTAACTTTACATATTTTACCATCTCTAGCAACCGACACCGTGTAAACCTTAGAGGCCGCCTTGAGCTGGTCGCACACCAAAACTTCTCCTGATGGAGTCCTTATTTGGTCGTACGACTTCCCAGAAAAACCCAACTTTCGAGGAACAAAAGAGGGGTTGTTGGGTAAAAGACTAAGGTAAATACACTCCCCAGGGCTGATGATTTCTGAAAGGGGCTTGTGCAGCTCTACAAGCACATTTTTGTGAAAACAAAGTAAGGTCGCTACATCAGGAGCCACCCTCAGAACAAACTCAGAAACCGTAAGCCGCAAAGCTGATTCACCTAGAACCGCCATTTTTGTGGTAAGAAGATGTCCGTTGAACATTGTCAAGACTATATGAGTTTTGAAGCTCTCTCTTCCACTAAGGTCCACTAAAAACTTCAAATATGTAGGGTTTTTAGGAGCAATGCTATACAAAATGGCCTGACCCACTTTGCCTTGGGGCGACATTATAATCAAGGCTTCGGAGGGGCCTATGATTTTGATGTCTGCGTTTTTTGTTTCCTCCAGGGTCACAATACACACTTTCTTTCCAATTTCAGTAGCGATATTACTCACAAGGTCTTTGATATCGTACGGCAACAAAAATTGGAAGTTTATCAGAGCACTGTCATATAGCACTCTTAATTTTGAAGGGGGGCGAGGAGGGTAGAGAGGGGCTGTGTTTGTGGTGGTCCATGAGACGTTAAGAATAACGGTGTCCTCTCCTTGAGCAAGATGAGCCATCGTGGTATCATCAGCAAGAGGCCGTTGGCCATCCTTCAAGTCAAAAATAAAGTACAGCTTGAAGAAGGGTTTCGGGGCATTGAGGAAAAGCTCTCTTTTAACATCAAGAATGGTGTCTGAGCTATGTATCATCAAGGTCTGGCTCTCGAAGGGACGATTCCTCGAGTTGCAGTTAAGTACCACAATAATTCTTGCCATTGCGCGGTATTTGCTTGTATGGAAATGCGTAGCTGTAAGATGAATATCGATGTGCACGTGACGAACTTAGTAGAGGAATAATTAGAAGTTGAGTAATTATTGAAAAAAATTTATATCAATATATCACTATTTTGTCTTTGCTGCTTTTTCGCTTATGGTGATCTTACAACTTATAGCTCAAGCTTGGCTTTATAGGGCGTGTTCTACAGGTCTTTGAGGTTTTCAAGTGGAAGTATTCCAAATAGCTTGATAGATCTGAGAACCAGAGTGTTCAATTCTACATTAGACTGTAAAAAGAGAGAAATGTGAGGCTGATCTGTGATATCTTCATTGTTTGCATTTTTAGCTAGTTAGAGGTATAACCAGCTGGCCCATACAGGTACAGTTATTTGAAAAAACATTTATAATCAACAGAAGACATCATTCGGCGAAAATTAATCATGAAATTCATAATTCAAATGCCCCTATCCCGCCCCCTGGAGTTCGCACCCAGCGTTCGTTAGAAGCCCGCACAAATGCCACCTAAATTACTGAGCACTTGTTTAAACCAACTAACCCATGATGAAACTCTTGAGTGCGATTCTTTTTGTGGCAAGCTTGATGCTTGTTTACTTCCTGCAAGGTGCTTCTGCCGAAGAGGTGACGGACCCTAAGGTGACCACCAAAGTTTACTTTGACATCAAACAAGGTGACAAAGACCTTGGACGCATTGTGATCGGGCTTTTTGGAGAGGATGTTCCGAAGACTGCCGAAAACTTCCGCCAATTGTCTATCAGTGAGGATCCTGAGTTTGGTTACATCAACTCCACTTTCCACAGAGTTATCAAGCAGTTCATGATCCAGGGTGGTGACTTCACCCACCACAGTGGAATTGGAGGAAAGCTGATCTACGGAAGAAAGTTCCCAGACGAAAACTTCAAGATCAGACACAAGGGGCCGGGCTACTTGTCGATGGCCAATTCTGGTAAGGACACCAACGGATCACAGTTTTTCATCACCACTGTGAAGACCAGCTGGTTGGACGGGCGTCACGTGGTCTTCGGTATGGTCGTGGACGGTATGGACGTAGTCTCCAAAATCGAGAACGTCAAGACTGACTTCAGAGACAAGCCTAAGGAAAAGGTGTACATTGCCGCCTGCGGTGAGATCAAAGAAGAGGTTGAAGAAACTCCGGCGGAGAAGATCGAGGAGCCTGCTGATGTCAGGGATGAGTTATGAGATCTCAGTGTATATACTTGTCTTTGAATGCATTATTTTTGAGTTGTAGCGATAGTTATTGGTTTATGTTTGTTCTTGCTGCTTTTGCAGTTTTGTCAAAATGGTACAGTACTAAATCTTCTGAAATTTGTGACCTTATAACGTATAAAGAGTATAGATGCCTATAGACACAATTGCCGACCAGCGTTGAAAATTCTAGAAGCAAATGGTGCACGAATTTTTTCGTTTCAAAGACTGAAGAGCACACTAAATCTAGAACTAGCAACAAACGGTTCTACAGGTGTCAAACGCTCCGAGAAAAGAAGTATAAAATTGGGCATATTGTGAGAAGACCCGTTTAGAGTCCGGATAAAAATCGAACCCTTGCCAAGACTTGGATCTGCAGCCGGCTAACTAAAGTATAAACACCTAAAAGCTGAATGTTACAACATAAACTGAAAATACTGTTGAATAGAAAGCTTCTGTAAAACATGAGTTCAGAATTTCCAGCCCTCTGAAGATAACTAAATGTTTTACACAAGTTGCATAAACCTGGGAGCTTGAAAAATCTAAACGACGTTCCATGCATAGACCGATAGTTTGACGTATACAAAGTCTACAGCCGGACGTCATCGCACCACGAAGAAAATACAATTCTTAAGCTCTCATCAAAGGAATCGCGCTTTCTGAAGCAGATCCCCCAATCAAAAACAGGTAATTTACACTTATTCGGAAGGAGTGATACGCGTGTAGCCGAGCATCAAAAGAAAAGCGATCTAGCCATTTCATAGAAGAGAGATAAACAAAGTGATTAAGAGCCAAGTTTGTAGCTACAAAACAAAAGATATACAACCATTACCAGATCTAGGATCAAGCGGCTTTGGTTGGATCCTGTTTTACCACACAATGACGCGCTTGACGGGGCTATGATAAATTAAATATAATTTGCACTTCACCCACAAAATTTTCATCATGGGTCTCAGAAAAAAGTCGATTAAGGGAAAGAGCGAGCATCAGTACGATCTCAAGATCACGGAGCAGGATAAGAAGAATATGAAGTTCTCGCATGACAACCAGCTTTTGAACGCCGTCAACGAGGCCCAACCTTTCCAAGAGGCCACAGATAATCGCCAAAACAGACAGAGTATGGGAGTTTTTTTAGCAAACAAAAAGGACAACGTCGACGTGTTCGGGCTTCCGATCAAACAGCCAGATGTGTCTAACCCAAGCAGATCTCGTGATGAGCGCCCTCTTGATACGATCCGGTCTTTCGAGTATTCTATCACACATGAGGACTACTACAAGGACCGCTTAGAGACTCCAAGATTGGGCTTCCGTCCTAGACCAGAGTTTCCCCTTTTCCAGGGAGGCCACCAGCAACAGCAGACGCACCACGCATATGAGCAGCCTGTTTATGCTGCGCCTAAAAAGGTTGAGGCAGTTCAGAAAAAGAGAGGTCTTTTCGGCAGAAAGAAGAAATGAGAGGGTAGTGCATTATTAGTTTTATTTAGATCATGGATATTCACCACGATTTAGGCTTATGTGAGGGTTGAGTATCTAGATCAGAGGTACTACCACAGTTGTAATGACGGGATGCTTTTTTTAGGACTGGGATGTTATCTCTGTTTATCTATAGATATATAGATTGCAATAGAATATATGGATGGGCCTTCGTAGTGAAGTCAATTTCTGTTGAGTATAGTTCTAACTATCGTTGTGATTGTGCTGAAATGCTGGCACATGTTTGAACAAATCCATATTGCACATTTTTTCCTCACTGGCAATCGACTTCAAAAGTCAAAGCTCATAAACGTGCCACATCTAGTCTGATCAATTCTTGACGGCAAACTGGCTTGAAGTCGGATGGTCTCGGTCTTTTGTCTTAAGGTTGGTGCCCCTGGCATCATACACAACGGAATTGTGAGGCAAAGAGCAAACTACAGAGACTGTCAGACCAATGTTATCAATTTCTTCGCTGGTGATTGCAACGCTTCACCAAACCCCAAGTGTCTTTATGGAACGCACTAAGCTCCAGTGCGGTTACAGCAACAAGGAATTTGTCCAAACATTTGACTCCAATAAACTTCGTATGTCACACGCTTCGCGTGGTGATGGTAACATCGTCAAAATAAACTGAAAGATAGAAGCATAATGTAATGGTTATCAAATCAACCGTCACATAGTACTGTTGGTTATTCACACTAGTTTTTTCTAGGGAATAATAGTCAATGTAACTCCTTTAGAATTAGCAATAGCTTATAACTAAGCACCTATCAAGGAATGGCTGTCTCAAGAAGTCTGCGCCATCGACTTGGTCTTGACGAAAGATTAATACGTCATTGGCAGCTTGATGATGAAAGACGTTGTGGTTTCCTAAAAATGCAGCGTTATTCTTGTCTAGTGAAAAAAATCCCTTACACTTATTCATCACGTTATATGAATCATGTTTATGAAACAATATCATAAATCAGTTATCTCTTTCAAAGGAATGTAATATTTTAGAAATCGCTTTATTGTATGTACCTCACCAGCCAGTTTTCTCCATCTCGTTCCTACCATGCGGGGATCTCCAGCCTCTTCAAACTCGTGTTGCTCACTAGCTGGAACAAAGCGTTTTAAACTCGTTTGAGAGAGGCTGAGGAAGTTTCTTAAGGGTAGCGCGGCTCAGGGCGATAAATCTTAAGTTCATGCGCCATTCTGTCTTTCGGAGACTTGAATTGAGGAACCTAGCGAGAGCTGTGTTAAAAAACATTCTTGGGGGCTTTATGACCAGCCTCTCACTTGACTATCAGCTCAAATAGGATGAGGCCGATTTCGAAGTGTACTATCTCTTGCTATGCGTCTGCTTGCTCAGCCGAGAAGTGAGTTCATGGGGTTGAAGTATCTTTTCCTCAACCTTCTGCTTCAAACTTCTACCATATATGTTACTGCTGGAAATACGCGGGCCGCTTCTCACCTAGCATCTTTCGATTTTACTAATGCGATGGATCCGTGCAAGTCGCTGTCCGAGCGTTCGCACGACCTCTCCGAGATAAGGGTTTGAAAGTTAGCTTGCGGTTAAAGGCGACCCCTAATATTTTGATCCCATCTTCTTTCTTCTTGAGTTCGCCCATAGGGAGTTCATATAGGGACGTTCAATGTCTGTTGACGAAATTCAAACTAAATCGTTTATGAGCCACTGAGCCACTGCGTAACAAAGCTTCGAAAAAATGCTCAAAGTTTGAATTTGAGAGTTAAAATACCTACATTGAGTACCGAATGATACAATATCATCATCCACTTACTTTTATGAGCTTTCCTCTCACTCTTGTTTGCAAAGGAAAGACTAATCTGAGTATAGGTTCTCATACAATACGTTTTTGACTGACCTTCAAAGTTTTTTCAGTCAACAGACAATCATGTGCTTTGCCGTCCATGAAAATTTGTTTATGTGGGTTTGCTTGTTCTTGCCATAGTTAGTTTTGACATAATATATAGTTAAACCGGTTACTGTACTTATTCTATCATTACATGCTAATCAAGCGGCCGTCTATTTCCTAGAGGTGCTATGCTACTAGGTTCACTGCAGGCATCAACATACGCGGAAATTTGTTGATCTCGTGTTGAACTAAAACTTTCTACGCGGGCGAGAACCGAATAGCTTCAAACGAGTGGTAAAAATGATAGAGTCATTCAATATCAGCCATGTCATGGCTCAAACGAGGCTAAGAGTGTCTGTCCGACGTCAGATCTTCAGCAAAGAAAGCCACAGCGTTACAGAAAAATGAAGCATAATTGGGAGGTGGCAACCACATATACTTTCTAGAGCAAAGGGCCAAAAGAAGATTTGCATGCAAGCAACTCTTTCTCAGTCAAATTATGCATTTCAGGATATGTACTGGTATAATGAAGATCCTTTTGTTGCCTTTGCTGTACAGCTTTTGGTGGTCCATGTAAAACAGAAGCTCTGTTAGAGCAACCGCGATCATTTTAGGAATCAGAGTAGCATTCTTTGGGACTTTCGCGTTTTCTATCCCAGGTAAACGCATCGCACACATCAATTTATGAGGATCGCTGGCAGCGCATAGTCTCAATGGAATAGAAAACGTACCTTGGTGGTTTAGTTCCTTTAATCTGACGATGATGTGCACGCACCCAAAGGCACCAATGTAGCTATTGTCCCTACCTCAGCAACAATTAGATCTTCCAAGTCTCAGGAACCATCACAAATTGCAGGTGGCTTATCATCACATCCTAACTTAATCTAGAGCTAGTTGTACTGATACTTACGTTTGAAGATTTGCCCTGTGTT
This sequence comes from Saccharomycopsis synnaedendra, assembly GCA_031124835.1. NCBI lineage: Eukaryota > Fungi > Ascomycota > Saccharomycetes > Ascoideales > Saccharomycopsidaceae > Saccharomycopsis > Saccharomycopsis synnaedendra. The sequence goes on from JASTUD010000021.1 coordinate 106,328, forward strand.
TTTCAAGATCTTTAATTCACTCAAATAATAAAGTGCGTTTGTCCAAGTCTAGACCTCTGCCAGCTGGTACACAGAAGTCTTATTCAGGTTGTTCAATGGTGGGGATTAAGCCTTTGAACCAACACAAACACAGGCAGGAGACGCATCTGAAGTCTAAAACAATCAAGATCTTGTTTGCGTGACGTACTGATTAGTTAATTGGCTTTGACGTCGATCTTCCTATTGTACACGAGGTCAGTTCTATTGTTCTGTTTTGCGGTCGATGAGCACTTCTGTCAAAAGATTGACAGCTATCTATAGATATTCCAGGGATCGATCCTATCAGAAGACCAGTTAGCGCTGATCTTTATGCGCAGTCCTCGTCTGAATTGCGGCAACCTATCGAATAGATTTCAATAATGCGTAAATTTGTATGCGTGAGGCCTTGCCGTTCATTCAAACTCTACTCCTTCGATTTTACGCCCTTCGTTTCACTAAGCCTACATGGGCATAATTCCACATCGTAATACGATCAAAAGTACGATCCCTAGAGACGGATAATTAGCGCATTTAATTAACAAAAGCCATCACACAATTCGGTTACATGTATGTGGCACCCGATGGAATAGGCGGGTCTTAGGCCCAAAGTGTGCGTCTTTTAGATCCAACAAAAGCACCTCTGTGCTGTACAAAAAAACCCATACTTTGGGGGAGAAAAAGCATGATAGCGTTCATTGAAGTATCGGCATCAAAATCTATAGATAGGTTACGAAAGCAAGGTATAATTGCCAGGTGATCGACACTCTAGCACATATGGTCAAACCTCACTTCGGATTTTAATCTATCACCAAAAACGCACTAAAAATAGACGGCTTCAAACAATTTTAACTGACTCTGTGTACATTTTCTCTACATTCGGCTTCGGCGTGACCTAAATTGTCTGCTCGAGATCTCCGCTTCCACAGGTGTGCTTATCTGATCTTCTTCGGGGAATAGTCATCCGGGGATGACGTTTTGTGGTTCTTCAATCTGGCGGGGGGCGATCTCAACCAATGTTTTTTTGAATAAGACAAGAATGTGTATAGCTTAAGATGCAGGACAAGCCATCACTAACGATGTTCACCCATCTTTTTGATATTCGTATACGTCCAACGCATTTCTCTGCAATCTCCCGCGGAATGCAGAGCATCATGCGTGTCTCACCTCATAAAACCGAGATACGTATTGTATTGAGTACACATGAGCACTTCATCAGACGCAGCTAGATATCAAAAGGTTTGGTGTTGGTGCCAGAATTTGCAGGGTTTTGCGCATCTTATTTTTTTTTTTATTTGAATAGTAGGTGACTACTTTCTTTTTAGATCTGAGACACTATGTATGAGTGACTGCATGAGCTGGTTGCTTGTAACCGATATGTCAAAAGAAAGCATAATATGAGAATAGTGAGTTTTATAGTTTGAGCAAACAAGTGAAATATGACTTGATCCGCTAACAAAGCGAATTTCAGGACTAGTTCCAAAGTGCAAATCTCCTTTTCCTGAGGTGTCAAATCGGCAGTTAACTTTCCTTATTTTTTTTTCCTGCATTAATTAGCTCTTCGTTTACTTTTCTTTAAATCTTAAGTGAACGTATAGTATATGCGAGACTGAAGTATAATTTCCCAAAGCTTTGCTGAATGGCTCAGCAATCACTAAAAAACTGATATTAGATGTAACCGACCATATGCAAGAGACCTTGCGTAAAACTCTAGGATCGCACATATCTACAGTTGATCTCAAAATAACACTGTATGCAGCTTCCTGTTCTGAATATACGGTAGGGATATTTAAACACAAAGGTTTAGCACCGTAAGACATATCCCAAATGTATTAAAAATGGCAGAATATGCTGACAATTATCACTTTTCCTTTGCAAATAAGTTTTCATTACCAAGTGTCCCAAAATTAAGCGAAATTTCGCTTATCTAATGTAGTACATACATATACAGCTGTAAACTTTTGAATTTCAGGTAAAAGGATCCAAGTATACAGGGGTTCTTTGTTACCATATAAATGTTTATCAAGGGGCTATAATGTCACCTACTTTAGTGAAATTTACATGCAAAACGGCGTTCAATGTGCTTTTGTAAGACACGCAGACAACCTCATTTTGTGACACAAATGCTCACATTAAGAGGTTTTTAGAGAGATTACTGTCTAGGCCTGCGTGACTTACGGTATTGTTTTCACTTACGGTTATGCCAGACTCTATTTTCCCTGTATTTGTTTCGGTTAGATCTCTCAAGATACATACTAACGGAATCACGACAGCAATAATTAAAAACCATGATTTTAGTGAGCTGGCTGGTGATGTTCACGCATAAGCCGACATCAAAGATGAATCTGGCCTGACAGCATTTTCGGATGTAAAAGATGAGGCTTTGCGCCAGCCGCATATGCTTTAAAGCTGTTACTGAAATATACGATTCGTAAATACTCTCAGCCAAGAATTAAATCAATGCCCATTCTCGCTTTTGATGACAAAGCTCCACAATGCAATGCAGTACAATTGGAAGTATTTCCATTTCTTTGTGGAAATTCACTTACACCCCACATATATAGATTGTATTTTTTCAACATACTCCTGTGCAATTCTACAGTAACCTATAACGAACGTAAAATACTCATAATCGTAACAGCCACTTAGCTAATAGCTAGTTAGCTAGTGTGTGCTTCCGGTCAATAATTGGCTTAACGACGGCAAGCGAACCTTACCGCTTTCCTCCGCAGCCGCGCCATCCAACAGCGGGAGCTTGTGTTGCTTTCTAATCTTGGCAGGCGGATGAAGCCCAGAAGCGTCGTGTACAGCACTGTTGGAACTCCAAGGAAAAACTGGCAGCACAGGAGGCAGAGCCATACCGACCGGCAGCTGGAATTGCGTGCCAACCGGCAGCACGAAGAGCAGTCTGCGGCGACCAAAACTATCCAGCACCGAGCTAAAGCTCCGCTTTCTGTATAAATGCGCAGTAGGTGGCGCAGAGAGTGGTGTGAAGGATGACATAGTGTGTGGCGTGCCCACGGGCATTATTATGTTGCTATAAGCGAGGTTAGGGATCGAGCGGGCAGGAACATCTGGAGAAGGGCTCGAGCTGCTTATGCTCTTGCTGGAACTTGTGATACAATTATTGTTATTATTATTTGGGGTAATGTTCTTTGTAGAGGCACTCTCCTTCAGACGTCTCTGTCTGATGCGCGCTCCTCTTTTGTACAAGAAGCGCGTGAGCAGCGTCAGTGGGATCAGTCCAGGGAACTTCTTCTGACTGTATACTGTAAATACATCACTGAGTACAGTGTCCCGAATTACAACTTTGTAGTCTCTAAACTCGTAGAGCTGGAAACTGAGTCTGAACTGACCCAAGCGACGGACAGAGAGGTCGCCAAAGACAAAACACACAGAGTAATCTGTGCGCAGCTTTCTTTTTCTGGCCTCTGTAGGGAATTTGATGTACATGCCACTACTAACCCGCAGACCTGTCAATGTTTCTGATTCATCCATCACAGGCTTGCCATCCACATCAGTAATACCCGCCGATACAAAGTAGGTCAGATAGTGAGCGTCCTCAGGAAGCTGAGAACGGTTTGTAAGCATCGCAAGTACCTGCAGAGTCTCGAAATCAGCCAGAACAGGCGCCGGCACCGGACCAGGCTCGCCAATAACAAGCTTAAGCACAGGTGGGGGGTGAATTGGGCGGTGCTCACTCATTGGAGCCAGAATGCGGTTTTGCAGTTTTGGTGTAACCTTCAGATGAATGGGTTGTTGAAGAATCGCGAGCGAACTCTCCTTTTGATCGGACTTGGCACCACCTAGTATAAATTGAAGACTGGACTTGGACATGAGGTACAGACTGTTGGTGGTGAGCGGCTTATATATAATATGGCCCGCAGCTGGCTACAGCTGCGCGTCTGAGACATGCAGGACAACGAAGATGCAGGCAGGTTGGATGCAAGAAGCCTGCAGAGCTTCGCAGGCGCATGGCCAGAGAACCTGTTCTCATGCACACATTGCAGGACGCATTTCCAGAAGCTGGTTGCAGTTGTACGTGCTTCATTAACTATAGAGTTTTGATAATTGAGAAAAAGGATGCGGGTTCGAATGTCTTCTCAGTTATTGCAACCGAAATGTATTTGTCATTAGAAAATTAGGCAATCTTCATTCGAGAAATAATGCGCCTAAGTCGCTTAGTGATTCTTTAGATCAGCTGTTTTTTCCGATGACAGATGCGGGTCAACTGTTCGAAAATGATGGCGACGTTGTCTCACGTCGGAGTAGACATCGATTGAAGACTTCTTTTGAGTCATCTCTTAACACGACAGTCTCAAATACATGTATATATCTGAATTTTGACAGTTGACAGCGCCGGAAAGCCGGGATAATCATAACATTATGCGAGGCTTTCGAAGATAGAAAACCCCACTTAATCCAATTCCTAAGCATATAACCCTTTTAAGAATATATTCCTTTCGTTTAATTAGATCTCCTAACGGTTACAGACCAATAGAAGGTGAGCTGATTTTATGAGGGCCTGGAGATCTCGCAGGACATTTATTTTGATTGCCGACCGTTATTTGTACATCAATATCGGGTGATATTGCGAGCCACATATATAAACAACTGCTGTCTACCAGCTCGGCTGCATGCAAACGTTTTCAAAACAATAGCCTTTATTGAAATTAGAAATTTATGAATTTGATAGTAGTAACGTTGAACTTGCAAAAACATTTCATGCGTCACATAAGAGCCACTATAGCATGATAGCATACCCCGGCAGATTAATTAAATGAAATTGGTCAGTTAATTGGGCCCATCAGATCGTATACTATAGTTGATCTACGATATACATCAACCTCGGCTCGTAAATACTTTATTGAGGTCTTTTCCCAGTGTTTGTACAGACTTTGGATAAAATGGCACGACAGAATCCGGAATATTCGTGGTGCTGTCTTGTTATGAGATGAGATCGGTGATATCAACTCGTGCATGATTCGCGATGGCATAAGGCTCCACATTTTGGTGACCTTACTTCCACTCCTTCAATAAGTATGCCCGCTTTGAGGAAGGGCGCGCTTGTCATTTTGAAATTAAGTCTAGACTATTATGGTGAGTTGCAATGGTCTTCCATGCACCTTAAATTACTCTGTACAAACTCGTTCGCAACCCGCACTAACACGATGGGGTTTTGCCGCTTTGCGTAACTGCTTTTTCCGTAGAAAGACGCTGTGCATTCGTAAGTCAAACCTAATCGCGTGAAGAAAGAACAGAAGAGATCTTCGATAGCTTCAAAAATTGTGGATCGATAAGAAATTTCGTCTTTGAATTGTACAAGGGCCGTAACTATTATACGCGTTGCTCATAGTGCCGCTCCAAAGTTCAAATTTAAGCCATTTTGACTCTGCCAGCTGTCTAGACTACCGTCAAAAAGGCATGGCGGTTAACTTAGATCCTGTATATTTTTTGTTGGCCCCTATTGCTTCCGAGATTGCTTCTTCTTGGCTCGGTTGAGCGAACATTTTATGGAGCTGACGCTCAAACGCAGATAGCCATGAGTATGGAGGTTAGACATGTGTAAACATGGCCCCTTCTTCCGTGTACAGCTACCGCCAAAAGAGTTAGACAGCTTTCGTATCTGCGTTATCTAACATTTTTCTGGAGAATTTTGGAAAGCTGTTCCAGCAGCTGCTTGGCGGTTATTTGTCTTAGTCCCTTTGGAAAACAGAGTCTTAATAGAGTTCTCAAGATTACCAGAATAAACGTTGACTTATAATTTGAGAGCCTGTTTTTAAAAGCAGATCCATTCGATTATTTTGCTGTAACCATGATTACGGCATGCATGCTTTTTAAAGGTCATCGTGCTGTATTTTGCCAACCACTTGAGACTACCGACAATCTCTTTACAAAGCTTTCCTACAATTTTGCGTCTCATTTTGATGGGCATGGCTAGCCAACTTGTGCGTATCTCACGTATTAACGCTTTTTGCATAAATGATCCCTTTTAGGTCCTAGTCGAATTTCCTTTAGCCCGATTGAAAGTGTTTTGCATAACACGGGATATACCAGTTATAATTGAGAACTTATCTTGTAGAATGTGGTTATCACTGATTCAAAGAAATCTTTACACTAAAGACGCAGCCTTACGCCGAGGAACTCAAGAATCTACGGGTTGAGTGTTTTTACAGCTATCAATATTGGCGTTGACTGACGTTCTGAGATAACTAACTTTGGATCACGTCTGATCACTCCTAAGCTTATCTTTAGTGAAGGTCAAAACTCATCGATCGAAAAAAAAAAGTTATTGGAGCTACGTTAAATGTAAGCCAAATGAAAACCATGTTCTTAGCAGATGTAAACATAGCAAGGAGAATTTTGAGCGTGATATTACACTTACATTGCATTTTCTACGCCACTTTTGTGGCCTCTCATTTGAAAAATTCCTTTTTATCTGTATCGCCCATAATCACGTTAATACATAAGTTTTGTGCAGATACGAATCTGAAAAGGGCTTTTTCTCTTGAGTTCCGGGAGATTCTAATATTTCAAGACTAAAAACAGACAAATTTACAGCCAGAACCTCACTGATAACACAGCAACTTCGCCAAATCTAAACCAAAACGTAGAAAATTACAGCAGACTATTCATTGCTCATAAAATACAGCCTAAGTAAGCTTTATACAGATATACTTTACATTGCCATCATATCACCATCATCAACGCCGTTTTTTTCTGTCACTTTTTCGCCCTCTAGGGCCAGATCTCCGTTTCCCGCCTCCCATAGCTCCTCCTCCAGAACCTCCAGAACCCCCCGGGCCTCCTCCGCCCATCCCCCTCAGACCATGATTTTTCTCTCTGTCTCTGATCGATCTGATTCTCTCCCGTTCTCTATTTGCCTCTCTTTCTCTGTCTCTCTTCAGTTCACGATCTCTGGTTGTATTTCTCTCCCAATCCCTATCATTCTCATTCTTACCCACTGACAAATCCTCAGCCTTTCCCCTTCGGCCTTTACCCTCCTTGCCTGTCTCCACGCGCTCGATGTCGCGCACTGCCGGCATCAACCGGTCCTCCAAGAAGCTCAACAACCGGTTACGTCGTTCGGCCCACATACGTGACTCCTGCTCCACCTCACGTTTCTCCACCGCTAACGCCTCACTCTGCAACCGCAGTTTCAAGCGCTCAGTGCGCATCTCAAGTACGTCCGCCAAATAGCGCTCCTGCTTCTCCACCTTCATCTCCATAAACTCTCCTTTCCGGCTTGGCTCAAACTCGTATTCATCGAACGATGGAATACCCCCAACACCGGTCCCCTCGACGCGGTCATTCTCAAAGGGCTGGATCTGTGTTCGGTAAACCAAGTCGTTTTTATACAGCGCAGCGTGGTATGAGGACAGTGCTCTTTGAAAGTTCTCAAGCACGTCGGGTAGGTCTCTGGTCTCCATATCAAAGAGTTGCAACTGTATGTTTTTTGCAGGGTCTGGATTTCCAAGCGCAGAACAAAGTGCGTAGCTTGCAAGAGCACAAGTTCGTGAGCTCTGTTGAATCTGGTTTTTGAATTCTTCATTCTCGGCCAACTCAGGCAGTATGGATACGGAACTTTTCGTTTTTGAGTCTTCTGAGGCTTCAGCATCCACGCTCTGAGATTCTATACATTTGGACGCAACACAATCGAGCGCAGCTACGGCTGCAGAGTGTGACTGCTCAAGAAGTAAGAGATTGGATTTGAGAAGTTGGTCGTACCGTGAGAGAAACAGACCGAGGTCCTTGTATGACGAGAACCTGTCTCGTGTCATTGTCAGTCTGTGGGTTTTGTAGAGGCTCAGAGTCTAGTAAAGCTTCAGAACTGTGCACTAATTCTTTAATTTTGGTGTGCGTTTAGTGTTCCTTGAAGTTGTCACTTATATTATATCTGCTTTATCTCTTACTTAAGCGAAGCTATTTGAACAAATTTAAATGAGGTTTTACATCTTTCTTGAATCTTTTGTACTTTATCATGACTTTAAAAATCTACACAAAAATAGTAAGCACTCATCTTAACAAAGAAACTTTGAAAAATACCCTACAAACGACAAAACATTTCACTCTTTCTTGAGCGAATACTTGTCAATCCGAAAACACCACAGTCAAGCAACAGAACCATTTTTTCCCTAAATAATCACGACAATCGCAAAATCACCCAAATCAAAATCAAAATCAAAATATTTACCAAAACACCTGAAGAACCATGCCGTTGGTGGCCCTTTACCACACTTCTGTTCTCCTATCAGAGGTCGGCCTCTATGTGTCCGCTAAGTGGGCTGCAGAGACTATCCAATCGCTCCCCCCGCCTGCTGCCCCCATCCCTCCCCCCCCATGCCACCCCCTCTCCCCTGCAGAGAGCCTTAAGTTTCTCTTAGGAAAAACGTACTTTGACGCCCGTGAGTACGACCGAGCTGCGGTCGCACTCGAGACGTGTGAGGCCCCCAAGAGCGTTTTCCTTCGTCTCTACGCGTCTCATCTAGCTTCAGAGAAGCGTTATAAAGAAGAGTTCCACGATCTTTTGGGCGAAAAGTCGCCCCCTTCAGCTTCTCTACTTCGTGATATGGAGAAAGCCGCGCTGATGAAGTACTCCCAAGGTGACGAAATATACATTGCCTTGATACACCATCTCATAGGCATCGTGCTTCTCAAGCAGAAAAACAGATCTGCTGCACAACAAGCCTTTTTCAAATCCATTGCAGTGTATCCGCTCATCTGGGACTGCTGGAACGATCTCATACTGTCGTGTGGAACGCTAGATGAAGGCACTGTCATATTTGAGAAGGCCAAGGATCTCTGTCCTGACACAAAGGAAGCAAAGCTTGTTCTGGAACTTGCAGCGGTTGTGTTTGACAGAGAGTTCTATCAACAGAACACTGCGCTCTATGCTCGCCTCGATGAATTAGACAAGGTGCTTCCAGGACTGCGTTTTCTTAAGGCACAACGTGCACTTGTGTGTGCCGATGCGCTCTCATACCCTGCCGCAGAAGCGCTCTTTGATGAACTTCTCAAGCAAGATCCTCACGGGCTCGATCATATGGATACGTATCTGCACATTTTGTATGTGACAGAAAACAAGTCCAAACTTGCATTTTTGGCACAATTTGCAAGTGCGGTAGATAAGTTTAGACCAGAAACTTGTTGCATTGTAGCGAATTTCTACTCTTTGAAGTTTGAGCATGAAAAGGCCATCATGTACTATAAACGGGCTCTCAATCTCAACAGAGGCTACTTGGGTGCGTGGACGCTCATGGGGCACGAATTCCTTGAGCTCAAAAACTCACACGCCGCAATTGAAAGCTACCGGCGGGCTGTGGATATCAGTCCAAAGGATTTTAGAGCGTGGTACGGCTTGGGACAGGCCTACGAAGTTTTAGATATGTTCCTATATTCATTATACTATTACCAGAAGGCGTGTGAGCTTCGTCCTTTGGACCGGCGCATGTGGTCTGCACTTGCCAATTGCTACGAAAAGCTTGATAAGCCACACGAGAGTATATCTGCATATAAAAAGATTTCTGAAGTGAGTTTAGAGCCAGATGACGTGGCTTTTGTAAACTATAAACTCGGGAGATTATATGAAGGACTTGGGGAGTGGACTAATGCCGAGGTTTCGATGATGGCGTGCTTTTCTCAGGGGGGTGAAAAAAGTGCAAAAGCGTGCTTGTGGTTGGCACGCAGAGCTCTCCAGAGAGGGGACTATAAGAGGGCGGGGGAGTTGGTGAGAGATTTCAGTGGTACGAGCTCTGAAATTGAAGAGGGAAGAGCAATACAAAAGATAATCAATGAGAGAAGTTAATACCAAGCAAATATGGAATTGCTCTGACGATATATGACCTTAAAATAGCTAACAATGCTGAATACATGCTAAATATTATATTATCATTACTTTACAGTATATAGGCTAGTATATTTAGTGTAGTACTTTACTTCGCATCACATGGCATGCGTTGGCCCTGCATACGTAAATCTGCCAACATACACAGCGGCTATATATATAAGTATCTGTATAGATGCGGCCTGCCCCCTGAGTCTCAGATCGATCGCATGCAACTTGTCAGGTTGCTATAGTCAACCTTGAATGGATGTCTGACCACGTCTCAGTCACGACATCAATGAACCTATTCACCTACTGCCAAACCATGTCAGGTATTGTGACTCCACTTGTATACGTATATTCAGGTTTCAAAGACTGCGTTTTCAGGTTCTCAGTATATACAGGGATTGTAGTGAGCGCCAAAATGCCGCTTAACTTGCCACTAATTCCGCATGAAATTTAGCCCGTTTCAACTTCATCAAGTTTAAATAGAAATGCCGGGCAATAATAGTTTGGATTTTTCATACACGTGAGTGTTCTTTCATTTTGCTATGCTTTATACATGCGGTGTGCAAATCTTAAACCCTACACAATTCTTTGTTCATATAATACACTAAGCAGCCACAGCCTTCACCTCCTTCTTACCGTTCATAATGTAGTCAAAGACTTGGGTTGGGCTGTCCCCCTGCTCACGTCTCCATTTGATAATTCTGGTTAAGTGAGTTCCAGCCACACCTCCAAGGAAGAAGTTCACCGAGGCCAAAAGCCAATTTTTTGGCTTAATGATCAAAGACCATCTGGTCCATATAATTCCGGTGGCAAGCAAAGCTGCCTGTTGAGTACCAGAAAGGCTCTCTACCGGACGCGTAAAATCACCAGCACCGGCGAAAACTAAAGACCATTTCAACACAGGAGCCTAGTTAGTATGTTTATTCTGGCAATAATTCTATGTTTCTCTCAATTGGCTAAACCGTAGTTATCAAGAAACAGCGGTGCACTTCAATGGCCCACATTGTTAATTTTCAAGAGTCATCGGTGCAAAACTCTCGACTTAAATGTAAAAAACTCACCCAAAAATGGACTGTTTTAGGTCCGGCCTCAGAAGCAACCCATCTAGAAAAAGCAGATGACATTTTAGATTACCGCTTGTGTGGATCTGTATTTCAGTTTTTAATATTTTCCCCCGCATCATCACCAGACGCTCATCACGTGCAACACCAGAAGAAGGCCGATATACCTTTTGATCATTCTAATAAAATTTTATGACTATTGAGATCTACTTGTATTGATGTGCGAAACTCCAGTGCTCTTATTTTGAAAAAATCTTGGGTTTGTAAGCTGCCATGGCACAGCCAAAAACATTTGAATTATTTGACATGTCAAGAATAAAATTATTTTTTTCAGACGTTAACACCTAAAATTGGACATAATAATGTGCATAGAGACATGATGAATTTCGGATTTTGTTAAAAAATAAAGAGAGAGTGAACTTTTGTTTTACAATAGTGACAGTGATGATGCTCATTTTCACGATAATACACTGAGCACATCACACCATTGAACATAATTAATCAGACAAAAAATATTTACAATCTGTGTCACAAATATGAGCAAGTTGGACGTGGAGAAGATGGTACTGGGCTTCGTAGCTCAGGGCCTTTCTTTCGCGGATATTCTTGGAAAGTCTGGTGTGAGCAGAGAGTACTTAGAGTACTGGTTTAACAAGTTGGGTTTGCCTATTGAAGATTCGCTAGGGTGCAAAACGTGGTTGGACAACTTGGTGATCGAAGAAAGTGATAGTGAAGATAGCGTAAATGACAGTGATATAGAAGAAAAGAGTGCACAGCAATTCAATGAAGCAGAAGAAGAAGCCAATAAGACAAAGAGATTGGTTCAAGAGAAATTAGAGAAACTACGAAAATCGATAAGGGAAAAGAAGAAATTGTCAGAAAATCAACAGAAAGAAAGTTTACAGAATAAAGATAGTGTACCTACAGAGATGGTTAAAGAGAACATAAAGATTAAAGAACCAAAGAAAAACAAAAAGGCAAAGAATCTAAAGCCAGCCTCGAACACTAACACCCCTGACGCTAGTTTTAATAATAATTCAAGTTTACCCAATAATTCCCCTAATTTTGCATCCTTTCCTCCTTTTCCTCCTTTTCCATTTTCTGGCTTTGCCTCTTTTCCAAATGGGATGATCCCACCCCCTCCCCCTCCTGATTTTTTGTTTGTTAATTCACAACCTCCACCACCCCCTACTCACTTAGTTCTTCAAAAATCTCTAGATGAGCGCAAGGTGATTCTTTCTAACTTAAAGAAATCCATAGATATATCCTCAGAAAAGATGAATAATGCGTCTCTGGATATCGATAGGCTCAAGAAACAATTAAATCAGCGTGAGTTGGAGTTGAAAAATGAAATGCAACTGTTCAACTTCCTCTGTCTGCTGTGTCACCAAATGTCACAAGAAATTGCTGATTTGGAGGAAAAAATAAAGGATGCAAAACGGCCGGTCGACAATAGTGTAGAAAAAGTTTCAAGGAAGAAACAAAAGAAGATCTTATACGACGTGGCATCTTTATACTGATGGACTAGCATTTGATTTATACTATATGTTTATGAATGATGATTTCTGTGTAACTACAAGATTCGTTAGTTCTAATATGAATTGGGTGGGTTGCACCAGCATAGAATGTATACGTGATTGTTAGAATGTTAGCCTGAATCTAAGTACTTTCTTAATCTCTCTTAGCCTTCCATCTTCTCGCATAGCTCTCAACCCAGAAAGCTGAAAACAACATCGTTAAAGGGAACAAGTAGCCGACATTAACGTATAATGCGAAAAACTGGTTCAGGTCCTTGATGCATGGTTTGAACATTCCAGAAGAATACTCAAAATAGTGCACAAAAAGGTGCACCACAGCCAAACTGCCACCTACCACAAACTGGGTAATCTGCATACTGGTTAAAATCTGCTTTGCGATTTTAGGTACTCTGATCTTAGCAGTGCTCAAAGTGTAGTAAGCGTACATCAACAGGTGGATAAACGAGTTGAACACCACAAAAATCCAGATTGGAGGTGAAGTGTATCTCACCCCAGACCACATCGAAAGCATGGCACCAGAGTGGTGGTAACTTTGGAGCAATGAGGAGGGTCTCCCTTTAACAAGGATGATTATTGTGTCCAAGATTTCGTAGAACTTGGACAAGTAGAAAATGTATCCGTAGAAAGTGAGGCCCCTTGTGAGCGCCGGACTGAAGATACCGTTATTGAGGTCGCACACTGCGTTCCAGAAGAGATCGCGGTACATGGTTCCATCTGTTGGGTTTGCAGCGACAGTATTTTTGGTCTGCACCATATTATCAAGGAAAGAGTAGTAAGCTTCGGAGGTGATCCGGATCGACAGAGTCATACCCACAAAGGTCCACACGGAATACATGCAGAGAAAGAGGTTGTGGAAGAACACCAACACTCTGAAGAGCTTCGTGGTTGCAAATGCAAGAGGCACCGGAGGGAGCTTTTTGAGGGACTTCTCGTCATTGGCATCCACTTTCAAGCCCAATTTGATACCGTTTGATATCTGCTTGCGTCTTATCAACGAATTGGCAAAATGAACCAGGATAAAGTAGCCAAAGGCTATGGAAGCCACAAACCATGGACTTAAGCTCAACTCATAGAAAACAGAGTTCAGGCCAAAGGGACATGGCGGAAGAGGAACATCAGAGCCCGGAAGACTGAATATGTCCGCTTTCGGCCACTTGAAAGTGAAGAAAGACCCGCTCATGGAGTTTAATGGATGTGATTTTGTTGAGTTGAAAAATAAATAAAAACCGCAGTCATTGGTTGCGCACTCGGTTGGGTGGGGTACAGAAGGAAGGAAGTTGAGCTTAGAACTGTTGGGCCATCAAAATTTAGCCGCTCAAAGAGTGTTAAAATTTGACAACTTTATTATGAATTCTCTGTGAAGCTGTCAACTTTTGTCAAAAAAAAATATACCATAAAAGGTGTCGCCGTAATTTTTGCGCGGGAATTATGCACTCCACTCGACTTGGAAAAGAAGACGAGCGATTTCACCGGCAGGCCGTGACAAGAAATGTAGTGAAATTACGTTTTTTGTAAGACGAGCAATATTATTAGTAAAGTATACTTCCGAATTGAATCTAGACTCTGATCAACAGAGCATTATTAGGTTTCTAGGTATTAATATAATCATGTTTCACATCCAATCCATCGAGGATTCACATATCCCTTCACAGTGAACTGAACGTTGTTCTTTAGTACGCCATGAGTCTTCAACGTTACAGCGCGTCTCGTTCCCATCACGTGTTTTTCCACGCTATCGTACTGGACCCAAGGCGCAGCTGTGATGCCGTGTAGCGCAGTATCGTAGTTGTTAATTAGAGTATTTTTTGCAACAGGAGCGACGGAAACGTATTTCACTCTTTTGAGACTGTTTTCCGTAGGCGTATCGCTCCGTGGCGCGAGTTTAATGTGGTTGAAAAGTTTCACTTTAGCGCTCTCTCCAAGGGCCTCAAAAGCCGCAGAGTCCTCATCCTCGTCCTCGTCATCAGAGTCGAAGAACGAGAAGGTTGGTTCTCTGTCTATATTGAAAATATTGGGTAAAAGCCTCTTCTGCTGGCTTACATTCTCGATTGCATACAAACGCAAAAAGACCGAGCTGGAACGGTGAGACCGGCTTCCGGGAGCAACAGGGTACGCGTCCTGGTCCCAGCTTTCTACAAGTGGGGTGTTGCGTACGTTGAATGTGGTCAACTGTATAGTTTTGGCAGGGGTAGCCTCGGGAAGGGTCAGTGTAAATGAGTAGTATTTTGGAGTAAAAGAGAATCTCTTTAGCGATTTCGAAAGATTCAGGATGACGCTAGACTTGGACGACTTCTTTTTGAACTCAGGTTTTGGTGGAGCAGTTACCGGCTCTTCATCTGGCCATTGAAGGGGATGCGAATCGAGGTTCAGGGAAAGCGACGTAACAGAACTGAGGCATGATTTGACTAATACAGGGGCAGAACGTGAGGTAGGATAGTCAAAATCAGAAAAGACAGATTCTGGAGAGGACAGGTGCACCAGTAGATCTTCATCATAATACAGGCCTAGACTGGTAGTTGACAGGCTAACGGTGAAGCTATTCTTTTTGGCTATTAGAACACAAGCCAAAGAGCCTGTGCACTCGGAAGACGATGGGTAGTCACAGTCGAAAGATGGAAGTACCCGCCGCGAACTCCTCTGACGAGGAATTCTAGTCTGGCTCAATATGGCGTCGGCTGAAAGCATGACACTAACTACTAAGAAATGTAGTTGGGTAACATGTCGGGAACCCCACTTATATATAAGACGCATATGCTCTGTGGCGCATGGCGTATGCCTTAGATAGGAAACCGCGGTACATGCCGCGTCACGTGCCGCGGCACGGCAAGGGAAAATAAGCCGGATATCAGTGTGGGAGGGCTAATTCCCACTTCCTTAAGCAGTTGTACGGGCATTATTGTATGTTTTTTGGGCATATTCTTTGTCCACGGGCGGTTTTTCTCCCAGTGGATGACTGAGTCCCGCTAATTATAATTAGATCTAGGGTTGTAACGATCACTACATAAGGTAGTCGGATGAGGATGATAATTAAGGAGGTGAGTTACGTGCAATGCTGAGATTTAAGTAAAAGAGCGTTCTAGATGTTGAATTGGGGTTTATGAGACTGGTACGTGCCTTTCGTATGTGCGTTACTGCTGTATTGACCGTTATATGGCATTCATCGAGCGTGCATATTTACGAGACCCTAACGGCTCAAGTCAATATGCAAGAATAGAATTAATGGTAGTTGACGAGTTTCTGAGTTGAGTGGAGAGTTTCTTCAATGTTTCATTCATTTATCAGTAATTGTTGCTAATTAATATTCAAAAGAAGTTTTTTTTCGTGACAATCGAATCAATTTATTAGACGTTGTATCACTGTGTGCATTCTGGTCCCTTAGAATGCAGATCATATCACACTATCTTTTGAGGTTTATCTCCGTGCCAGCACGGTGGTACCCCTAAGTTTCATCTCCCAGGGCTCGGTACGCAGGGATAGAACAGACAGTGTATACACAGTGGTCCATCTCACCATAAATTTATAAGCTAATCCGATAATTAAACCACGGCCGAATGATTCCCATCCACATGGAATTCCATATTTTTGGAGGCAACAGAATTCCTTGTTGTTCCATCTAAGGTTGTTTGATGTCGATCCTGAATTCGACACATATGTCTCAACGTATTTTTGATCTATCCTTAATTTGCAGGGGCGGGCAACGTTACGTAGCCCAGCCCAAATAAAAGCTGAATTAACGTCTCAGTAATTGTTCTAGACATTGTAATCAAGTTACTTATTTCAATAGGCGCTTGAATTTATGTTAAGCACAGGGCATTCGAAGCTAATTGACCATAAATCAGTTTAGAAGCGACGTCTGACATATACGGGCAAAACTCGTAGAATTTTACCTCATTTTCACAATACGAATAGCAAACTTTGTCGTATTCGACTAGTTATATAAATGGTCCTTTTTCCATAACCACTCATGTAGCTCATCTCATGATGTGTCCATCCATATAAATCGCACCGCCTTGGCTGATTTTATACTTAAGCTTCTCGTCGCCACTTGACTAAAGTTGAGATCTGAGACTGGCTGGTTTATTCCTGCGAACTTATTTACATCTACACAATCCAACTATAGTCTATTACCGCGGGCATACATGGCACAGCCTAACAAGCACAGACGGTGATACTATCATAGATGAAAAACATAGAGCCTCAAAAAATGGTAGATACAGCTACAATAAATCTCAACCACAAATATGGTCTCGTGGTTTTATTATGGTGGTATCTATTATATGCCACTATAATACATTCTAGATGACATCTACATGCCTCTTACACGGGAAGTATACACATCTGAGAACCTTCAGTACCGGTATTTACTAACTACAGATTTTGAGAGATCATTCAGTTGAAGATCAGTACCATGGTTAAAGGCAGGAAATGGCTTACTTATAGAGCAGAACAATGCGTGACTTCCTAACTACAGCTCACCAATTAAAAGTGCCACAAACGCCGTCGGACCATATTAAATGGTCACTATATTGACCCCCACATAGCCAAGGGACCTTCCCTTTCTGGGGTGAGGGGAACTAAGGCGTGCATGGTCATGAAATGTGTTAGGGAATATCCATGAGACGGCGAGCTATGCGAAAATAAGGTGCTAATACAAGCGCTCTATTCAAGGAAGACTATTGTACGATAATTTTGGAGCACATAGACTCGAAATCGCGACGGTTTTTATGTCGTCCTTGTGCGCAGTTGAAGCCCAATGAAAAATGGCATATTACAAATCACAGATTCCAACATAGCTACCTTGATCGATTCAATATAGTATTTATGCTCCATTTTGATGGATATCCATAAAATTTCCTTAAGACATCTCGGAGTCCAGCTGCAGCTTGTCATATAAGTAGCATACACTATCGGGCTGATGGAGCGAAGTAAGACGTTAAAGTCGCTGAGACAGCGTGGTCCCCACTTAGTTGAACCCTCTCATACCATCCAACTCTTGGCTTCACAATCATACGAGCAATCATGTCAAAAACATAAACCTTACATTTGACAGGTAAAAACAAGAAACCAGATAGCAACGGTCATACCAATCGAGTAATTGACATCTCAGTTACTTGCCTTTGAACTGTTCTTCGAAGACTTCGCATCTTCATTAGAATATGTCCTTAGTTATATATATATCCGCCGGTCGGACCGACATTTCTACTCCCCCACCATGCATGTGGGGTAGTAGAGCTGTGCAGAGAGGGCAGTGGGGTTGACCACTTATAAGGCAAACATTATCCTTTATTTCCATATCTGAACAATGTCCTCCTCTCACGAAATCGATCTCGAAAAAGGCGTGCGCAGCCACTCGCCAAACACAATCGGCAACCACACAGAAATCTCTAAAGTTGGAAATGAGTTGCATGAGAATGGGCGCGAGGTTGTTGTCATTGGTGGCATGAAAGTTTACAGAGATGAGTTGGCTAAAGCCTTTGGTGGTACTCTTAACCCAGGAATTTCGGTTCCTACCAAGATATCCAGAGATATGGCTAATGCCGGTCCTCTCGGGTTGTCCGCTTTTGCCCTTACAACCTTTGTTTTGTCGCTCATCAATGCCCGGGCCATGGGGGTTGAGATTCCTAATGTTGTTGCTAGTTTAGCATTCTTCTACGGTGGGGCGGTGCAGGTTATTGCTGGAATCATGGAATTTGTCAGTGGTAACACTTTTGCCTGTGCTGCTTTTTGCTCTTACGGAGGATTCTGGATCTCTTACGCTGCTTTGCTTACCGATTCCTTCAGCATTGGCGCTGCTTACGAAGCCAAGGATGCCGGAACCCAAATGGATGATGCTATAGGTTTCTTCCTTATTGGCTGGACAATCTTCACATTCTTGCTTTGGCTCTGCACTATCCGTTCTACCTGGGCGTTTACTCTGTTATTCTTCTTCCTTTGGATCACATTCCTTCTCTTGGCCTGCGGTGAGTTCACAGGCAGCGTAGGCTCGACGCGTGCAGGTGGTGTGTTGGGAGTTATCGTTGCCTTCATTGCCTGGTACAATGCCTACGCTGGTTTAGCCACAAAGGAGAATACATACCTCACAATTACACCATTCTACTTGCCTGGCAGTTCTTCCAAGTTCTAATTGTATTGTATTGCTGATTGATTTAATGGGTTTTTAGCTGTAGATTTCTTTAAATATTGTATATCAAGATATGATTGTAAGTAAGACACACATGTCACTCTGTATAACAGAAGTTCTAGATCTACCTGTGAAACGGCTGAATCCGGAAGCGCAACTTAATTAACCCTTTTTGCGAATGGCTGGTCATTTCTTTTCCCCTCTGTGAATCCTTTTACATGAGCTCAAAAGGGCACCCCATGACTTATGTTGCTGCCCCTCCCCCTCCCCCTCCCCCACCATATAATATGCATGACCTCTCACGTGATAAAATCAATCAACGCTTTGACTCCCGTAGAGAAAATATACAGCCTAATAGTTTTGTAAAGTTTCTCCATAGTTTGGAACTAAGAGTCTAATAGTAATCGTATGGTGGCCATTTTTAGGTTAAAGGGTTAGGTGGGGGCAACTGTTGCGCGCTATGAACGCTGCTTTCCCTTCAAGGATCCTATTGAAAAGCAATAACCATTGTAAGCTTGAAACTGAGCACTAGAGGCAACTTTTTTTACTGACACGGAAATCCGGTCAAATTGCCGTGGGTCAAAAAATTCAGTAGCAACTATACACACGCTTGCTTAAGTCCTCGCAACTGTAGTTGAAGCCCCAACTCACGATCTATGCAGATCGCTAATCGGAATCTTAGACTCTATTCGAAGCACTACGGACACACACAACTCAACAAGGTAAATTGAAAGGCTAGTATAACAAAGCAAGAAATTGTGCGCCTACTTGAAACTCATAAAGAATTGCGTCCGCGTTGATCCACAGGCTGTGGCTGATATCATAGACATTATTCAAGTCGTTACAAACCGTTACAAGCGTTGGCAACCGTTGATCATCCTCGCTTAATTTGTCACTCACGTGACTGAAATTTCTTAGAGTGCAAAAGCGCATCAAATTTGACATCTTCAAACTTAACTATGAGTCAGTCTCTAGAGAAACTTATTTCTAGTACAGTTACCCTTGATGGTGGCCTTGGTACTGAGCTCGAAAACCGGGGCGTGAACGTCAACAGCACGCTCTGGTGCCTGGCCGTCATTCTCAGTCAGCCTGAGGCAGTAGCTTCTCTCCACAGAGACTACTATCTTGCAGGTGCCGATATAGGCATAACATGCAGTTACCAAGCCTCGCTGAGTTCACTTGAAGAGTATGGGAAAGACCATGAGGATCTTTACTCGACCAAGGAAAAAAGGGCACAGTTTTATGAGCAGTGTGTGGATGTGATTAAACAGGGAAGAATCGAAGCTCAAAAGATTAGAAACACTGATTTATACATATCGGCTTCTATTGGGCCTTATGGGGCTGCTCTTTGTGATGGTGCAGAATTCTCTGGCTACTACAGAGAAAGTGATGAAAAGTATAAAGAGTTCCATAGAGAAAGACTCGAATTTTTTGCAGGTCACCAAGACGTTGACTGCCTTTCTGTAGAGACCATCCCAGTTTTTGGTGAGGTTAAAGCATTGGTCCTGCTTTTAGAGGGACTTAAGAAGAAGTATTTTCTCTCTTTCAGTATCAAAGATGCTCTGCATTTGGCTGATGGAACGCCTATAAGTGAAGTTGTCGAGTATTTGAAAAAAGAGGACGTTTTCGCAATTGGAAATATGCTTGCGTTAGGTGCCAACTGCTTAAAGTTGAGGTTTTCAGTGGACTTCTTGGCCAATCTCCAGAAATTGGTGCCAAAAAACTTTCCACTCATTATATACCCAAACTCGGGTGAGGTTTACGATGGTATAAAAAAAACTTGGGCCCAGGACCCAGAGTGCAAGGACGTTAAGTTTACATGGGAGAGAATCGTTCCTCAGTGGATTGAAAACGGGGCTAAAATTGTGGGAGGATGCTGCAGAGTGGGAGTAAGTGATATTGAGCGCATCGACGCAGCTCGTAAGCTGGGGAACGATGTATGAACTTTACGAAGACGTATATATTCTTTTGATGATGATGCAATGTGTTAATGCTAAGTTTGTATACAGAATACTCTATGGGTATGTCTCTATGACAGGTTTCCTCCTCAAATCAAGCTACATGTCTGTGCAGTTGAAGCTATAGCTACTATAATGCGCGTAAAATTTGTGGCACTGAACTTTGTACACAATGATCGTGAACCTAAAGGAAGAAGTCTTTCCTCAAACTGTAATTGCAAAGATATATAGAATCTCAAAGGTTACTCAGTTCATATATACGAAATTTCCGCCTCTCGTATGTAATTTTCAAGATTTCGAAAGCATCGACAATAGCATCTGGGTACACCCATTAAAATAGCTAAACGTAGCAAATGTTAAAACAAACTAAATTGAATACTATACATTCCTACAATATCAAATTTCTAAACCTTTTGAACAGTTTAACATTGAGTGAATCACAAAAATTATTTCACGTCTAAAACACAAAAAGAAGTAATGTTCTTTAAAACAATTGATAAGGAACAAGTAAATATAGATTGAGAAAATTACTTAGTTATGCCTCAGTAGTTGATATCCTTAACCCTTCACTCACTCTTCCCACGTGCAGCCCCACCCCTTCATGCAACCCCCTACTTGCACTTCACTTCTACCTTCACCACAAACATGCGCATCTCGACACTTGTGTCAACAGCTCTCCTCGCCACTGTCACGCAGTCTGTATCGGTTTCAGGCTCTATTGGAAACGCGCGGCGCGCGAAGACGTCGCGCACCGCCGATTTCGAAGACCACAAAAAGCCAGTGGGTTACGACGGCACTCATGCCGCGCTGCAGCCATTTCCAGACTGGTTGACCAAGTTCACAGGTCTCACACAGTGGCCTGGACTTGACCCACCCTACATCCCGTTAAGTTTCATCGATATGGCGCTGATTCCGCAGGTGCCACAGCATGAGATGGCTGTCTGCCCAGCAGACCGGTCGGGGTGCTCTTTTGACTGCTACAAGTGTGTGGCTGCAGATGATGTGTACACTTGTCCGCAGCTTTCTCAGTCATTTGACGACGGTCCTTCTCCTGCAACGCCTCGGCTCTTGCAGAATCTTCGCCACAAGCTGACCTTCTTCACATTAGGCATCAATGTGGTGAAATATCCAGAGATATACCGCCAGATTCAAGCCAATGGGCACTTGCTTGGCTCGCACACGTGGGGCCATAAGTTCCTTCCTTCGATGACCAACGAGCAGATCATTGCGGAGATCGAGTGGTCTGTGTGGGCCATGAACGCCACAGGTGGTCATATTCCAAAGTGGTTCCGTCCTCCATACGGTGGTATTGACAACAGAGTGCGCCACATCTTGCGCCTATTTGGGTTGCAGGCGGTGTTGTGGGACTACGACACCTACGATTGGCAGTTGTTGAATGGCCAGAGAACAGAACAGCAGATAATTGATGAGGCTCAACTGTGGGTTGGTCAGGGTGGTCGCAAAGGTTTGATTTTGGAGCACGACGCACACGACCGCACCGTGGATGTTGCTTTGCGCTTGTCCAATGACGTGATAGGTCACAGCCAAATGACAGCCGCGCAGTGTGTTGGTGGGGTGGACTATATAAAGGTTTTTGAGACAAATAATGTTGATGAGGAGTATGTATTTTCTTCGTGAGTGTGAACGATGGTCACAATGCGAAGAGTGGGCAGACTGGTTTTCTAGGCTTGTTTCATGTTAGAGTAGCTGACGAGCAGGCTACTAGATCGCAGAAACTGCAAGTGGTGGATGATCTCTAGCATGTAGTTTGATGGTTGAAGGTGGGTGATATACTGCTCCTATTATAATAAATGATAGCTATAATGGTTGTAGGTTGTATTTTATGAATTCCGCAGTGTCTTGGTGCTATTATATTGCATGTAAAAGTTTTTGATGTTCGCGGGCTGATGGCCCAGTGGTCATAAGAAGCTACCTTGAATGCGTATAGCCAGAAATCCAGCAAAGATACAAGTAGTCATGAATACGTAAACTATTGATAATCGCCAATCTATTATAAATTGCTGAATTCGCAATGCTGTGATGTATTTGGTGTATTAGGTATCTTGGCATTACCCGGACAACTGGGATGAGACGGCGATCCACCAAAGAACCATTAATTGTAGCATACAATATACATATATAGATCTTTCAATATTTCATCAGTACCGGCTCCCTTGATTACAGACCCTAAGTAGTCTCTTTAGTACATTCAGTAATCAGCCCAATATAGTTATTCGAACCTAATCTCCCTCGACTCTTAAAGTGTTGAGAAACAGTTAAAAAGTGGGTCTAATACTAATTCAAATCTTTACTTGTGTTGATCTGTTCCTCTAATTTCCAGTCGTATCCTTGATCTGACCCCCACTTATAGCCTATAGCCTATGAGATGCAGAAGCTGTTCCGAGCTGTTGAAAGAGGCAACAGTACAAAAAAGCTTACGTTTATTACAAACAAAAAATATGATACTGAATAACAAATACGCTGCTCAACTGGCCCCCCCCCCCCCCCCCCCCCCCCCCCCCCCCCCCCCCCTCCCCCCCGCCCCCCCCCCCCCGCCCCCCTGCCCCCCTGCCCCCAGCCCACCTGCCCATCCGCCCATCCGCCCAACTTCATCCTCTACTCTCACTCACTCTCATCTTCTCATCTTCTCATCTTCATCCTCTTCTCACTCACTCTTATCCTTCTCATCTTCATCTCACTCAATACTATCCAATCTATCCCTGCCCCTTACTCTATATAAAATCACACTCATACTTCAACTATTCAAACTTTCCATACCCTCTACTCTATCCCTACCCCCTACACTACAACTCATACTTCCCACTTCACAATATATTACTCTACACTATACTTACCCATAACCTCACACTAAATTAATACACTCTATACTACATTCCCACTCTTCTCAAACATCCCTGCCCCTTACACTACACATTAATAACATACTCTATACTCAATATTATACAAAACATCCCTACCCCTTACACTAAACTATACCCCCTACATACCTTCATAATCTACTCCATAAACTTCACTCTTTAATTAATACTATCCCTATCTATACATCATACTCATAATATCTATTCCCCCTTTCTTTATACTAAATACCATACTCCCCAATATATCCCTACCCCCTACACCGCACATATCTATACCCTATACTCTAATCTTCTTACACTAATATCCCTGCCCTACACTTCTTACACTTAACACTATCCATACTACCCATACCCATTACCTCACAACAAATATAATACACTCTAAACCACATACCCTTCTACTCAAAATATCCCTACCCACTACATCACACACTATCCGTAAACACAACTATATATTTTCTAACCGCTATACTTAATACTATCTACACTTACTCCTCTTTATACTACATACCATACTTCCAAAATTTCCCTACCCCTTACACCGCACACTCTCTTTATCCAACTACTATACACTACACACATTCGTTATACTCTATACTATCCATACCCTACACTACATACTATCTATATCCTCCTCTATTAATACTTCATACCCTCCTTCTCAAAACATCCCTGCCCCTACATTTCTTCCTACACACTACATACCCCTACATATTATACTATCCATACTCCTACTGCATACCATACTATCAACATATTAATATAACATCCTATTAATTCTCCTCCTTAACCCAACCTACTCCTACTCTCATTACTTATATCTCACCACTCAATACTTCGCTCCAACTTCCTCCACATACTCCCGTCATCACTTATACATCATTCCCATATATATCCATCTATATCTCTATACTCTCCAACCAATACTTTCCATACTCATACATCTCATACACTTTAATATCCCACAAAATATCTACTCCTCTAACTCATTCCCTTTTAACACTTCATTCACCTGCCCAATACTCACACCACTCAACCATAAACTATCCGTTATACTGCACTCACCCCAAACTACATTTTAAATTCATATCTTCTTAATACATTCTCATCTTCTACTCGTCTTCTGCCTGCTCGCACCCATAATCCTCCTGCATACTATCTCCACATCTCCACTCATACCATATTCTCCATTATACCTCTCTCAACCATAAACTATCGCACTCAACCGCAAACTATCTTCTATCCTCAAACTCAACTACCTATCCAACCACTCATCTGCCTCTTCGCTACCTATTATCCTGCATACTGCCATACATATCTCCACTCATACCACTCCCTTAAATACTTATCCGTTATACTGCACTCACCATAAACTACATTTCATAATCTAAACTTCCCAAAATCACCCATGCCCTATATCTACTGCCTGTTACCTATAT
>JASTUD010000022.1:0-123321 GCA_031124835.1 Saccharomycopsis synnaedendra
CCTTTGAAATAGTCGAGCGCCTTTCTCGCAAAGGTCATGCGCGTCGTGAAGTCGCACGTATCTGGCTCTGCGTACGACTTAGGAAGCGGAGTCGCTAAGGAGAGAGGGAGGAGAAGGAAAAGAAGCATACTCCAAGAAGAGAGTCGAGATTCATTTATACAGATTCTTTTACAAATAAGATTTCCGCAGAACCCAGTCTACCGCAGGGTCTTTGACGTACCATTTTTCTACAAGTGCTTTTTCATGGTAATCACAGTTGCAGGGTCTGGATAACATTCTTGAGTGATTTTTCATTCTCAAATATATCGCCATATGACATATATATTTATTTGTTATAAAAGAATATCTGGTCATATACTGTGTCTAGAATTTGTGTAACTGGTTAAGCATATGGCCCGGCCCGTATTCTATAGAATACAAGAGTGCAAGTTAATCAGATCCAACATCCAAACCAAAAAAAAAAGTTGACATGCAGAATGCTAAATGTCAGATCCTATGTCTGCCAAGAGGTATCGAATTCCATTCCCTAAAGTTCATGGGGGACTACCTCATGGAATTGTCTCTTCTTTGAAATCTTATTTGCTGATGTGCTGAGAACGTGTTAACCACATTGGAATCACATTTTCTTTGAATTTTATGGAATTATTTGAGTGCACTGTACAAGTAACTGTATATAGACTTTATCCAAGGAAATGCATGCTCAAACACTTTACAGGCGAAAAGCCTGGTGTATGAACGAATATTCTAATCTACACCAAAATGCATACACATTCGTTTACCTCTGAACTTTCAGATATGTGTGATATCACACCTGCTCACCATTTTGGTGGTTGTGACTACAACTTTACAAATTCACCCTAGCCTCCAATGGCATCCCATACCTCTTCTTTTCCTCCTCCTCATTGAAGACAATGTCCTCACCATGTCTTTTCCACGTGTTATACCCCCAATTGGTATGCGCATAAAACGTACTTCTATCATATCTAGTCATCTTCCACCCATTTCGCAACTTCTCTACAATATCAGGGTTACTAGTAGACCACCTTCCCACCGCAATCAAAGTGCGGTCGTTCTCCTGAACATCCTGTCGAATCAACAGAACGTCTTGCCCACTCTTGATATACTCTCCAGCACGAACAATAGGACCCTTGTAGATCTCAAAAATCCACTTATTGTCTACATTAGGTACCTCTGTAATGTTCTCTAAGCCAGTGATCCGCGGCTCAACAATGCTGAGGTATCCAAACCCATTCTTTTTTCTACGCTCCTCGAGCTCACCAATTATGTACCCAAACTGAGCATATGGGTTGGGCACATTTTCCAACCCCCCCATCCCCTGGAACTTGGTCCAAGGAGAAAGTCTGCAACACACGCGTTCGCCCCCTACTCTTTCTGTAATTGCATCCACCACTTCCAAAAAAAACCTTGCGCGATTTTCGATGCTTCCCCCATACTCGTCTGTTCTGTTGTTAGAAACAGACTGAAAGAACTGGTCGAAAAGATAGCCGTGGGCAGAGTGAATCTCCAAAAGATCAAAACCCGCAATTTTGATAGCCTTTTCAGCAGTGTCCGCATACACTTTCACCCAGTTCTTGACTTCAGCATTAGACATTGCTCTCAACGGATTAGAGCACTTTTTCGCTAATGTTTCGCTTTCTGGTGAGAAATAAAGATTTGAAGGTCCCTTAAATTCAACCCCCTCTGACTTGAGAACGTCAGGCTGAGCAGTACGCCCGAGATGCCACATCTGGCATGAAATAAAGCTGCCGTTGTCATGGACCCGGTCGGTAACTGCACGCCACGCCTTCAAATGGCGGTCGGTTGTGAGGGCTGGTACTCTGGGCCAGCCTCCAGCCTCCAAGTTTACGAAAGTTCCTTCGGTGATGACCAACAGACCTGGGGTCTTGGTAAGGCCATCATAGTGGTCCCGGATAAGGTCGGTCGCAACGTGGTCCTCAGTGCCTCTTGCACGGGTAAGAGGGGGGATCACAACACGATGCGATAATTTGCATGGACCGACATGTATTGGTTTGAAGAGGTTTGTGTCAGCTAAGGACATTGTTCAATTTTTCAACTCACCAGATCTAGGTTTATTTTGACAGATCTCGGTGCAATTATAGTGGCTTTGATTATTGATGCATTAGTAAACGCGCAGAACAAGGATAGCCATTTTTACTGTTTTTGGTGGGTTGTTAACAGCGAAGTTTTTATGTCAGGTTTGTATTGATGAATTTAGTAAAATTTCATTTCCCTGTTGAAATTTCTGCTTTGTAGTGAGTGATATTGCCTTGACTTTCAAGTATTGAAAATGCAACTACAGATCTAGCTGCATAAATGCAGATATATCAGGACTTGTCTATATCAAGTTTACTTAAAAGCTGAGAATTGAGGTTGGTCTTTGTCAAGTGTACACTCGTGTTAAAATCTCTGTTCGATTAGGCCTTGAAGTGATTTTCTGATAGGAGTTTATCGGAGTTGAGTGAGTACAGTTGAGGCATTGCCACGCGCACTATGGATTAAGATGGGGTCAACACAACTGTGTTAGCGCTATCCACAATCAAAATTTATGGCCTCTGATAAAGCCCTCGAGAAAGTGTTACTGGAACTGATAGTTAAGCGTAGATCCAAAGTCTTTTGAAGCTAAGGCTTTCAATTTGTGTATATTCTTGGAACTATATTTTGAGAAAGTATTTATTCAACAACAGCTTAAAGGGAGTATAATATGTTTAAGCTTATCAGGATATAATCATCTCCTGTAATTGCTGTAGCCCATCTAACGACCTGACAAGTAAAGATCTCAAAATCGCTCCAAACCAAAAAGGAGAGAAACCAGCGTCCAAAGGATCTTATATACTTAAGAGCTACTAGTTTGAATACCAAAGAGGTGTTTTTTTTTCTTATCACCATACCATACACAGTAGGTTAGAAAACGTTAAAAAGACATGAAACAGCCAATTCTTTTGATAAATGGCTAAACATTAAACAAAGTAAACAGTTTGAATCACAAAGCTGTCGGCTGACCTCAACTTGTACATATGAGAATTAGCCATCTACTTATCACTTGATCAAACTCGGGAAAAAAAACCAAAACTAGAACAAGTTAAAAATCCACCGTACCTTTGAAATGCGCTCAGATTTCGGCTTCCTCGGCTAGGTCGACGTCTTCGACCTCATTTTGTGCGAACCCGACTTCATCGGGTTCGCAGTTACCCTCCCTCGAAAATCCAATTTTTCACTCCAGACATCACTCAAGCCCTAGAGCTTTCACACCAATCAAATGCTCCCCCATCACAGGCCTGTATGCCTTCTCCCCCTACGCTTTTTCCTGTCATCCGTCCCCCTCCCCCGTCCCTCGATTGCCCATGATTTTTTCCTTCGAAACAAACTCGACGAAATCGTTGATCTCAAAAAAGATCCTAAATACCTACTACTGTGCCAACCAGGAACACCAGCCTCCCATATTCCGTTCAAAATAACCCCCAGATCCGCCAAATCATCCAACCCCGCCCTAGTTACCCCTAAAAAAAAAATCAATGCCTTCGTCGCCCTCACTAAACCAAACCTCACTATTTTGGTGATGCTTCTGTCGGTGTGTTCCTACGCCCTAGCGCCTTACCCCGCCACGGTGATCCAACTTTTGTGCCTTACTGCTGGAACGTCTCTTTGCTCCAGTGCTGCTAACGCAATCAACATGGGCAGAGAGCCTGAATTCGATAGAAAAATGGTGAGAACGTCTACGAGACCAGTTGTTGTTGGCACCATCTCCCCCAAAGAAGCATTCCTGTTTGCCGGGGCGTGCGGAGCGCTTGGGGCAGGCATTTTATATGTAGGTGTCAATCCTTTGGTTGCCCAACTAGGTGTTTTGAATATAGTACTCTATTCGTGGATATACACCAGTCTTAAGAGAAAACTGATTCTCAATACTTGGGTAGGTGCTATCGTAGGAGGGATCCCGCCCCTCATGGGCTGGGCAGCGGCAGCATCCAATTTGAACGATCCGGGAGCTTGGTGCTTGGCTGCTCTTTTGTACGCGTGGCAGTTCCCGCACTTCAACCTGCTTAGTCATAACATCAAGGACCAGTATAAGCAGGCAGGATACGTCATGACGGCGTATGAGAATCCCAAGTTGAACGCTAGAGTATCGTTCCGATATGCGTTGATGATGTTTCCGATCTGTTTCGGATTAGCCTATTTTGGGATTGTTGATGAGTATTTTGTGATCGATCTGAGTTTGTTAAATCTGTGGCTTGTTTATTTTCTGTACAAGTTCTGGCGCCAGCAGGGGATCAACTGGAAGCTGAAGACTGCTGAAGGGGTTAAGATGGCGAATGTTTACGCGAAGAAGTTGTTTTGGGGGTCGGTTTGGCATTTGCCTGGGATTTTGATATTGGCGTTGTTGCATAAGAGGGGGATGTGGAGTCGTTCGAGCGAATCACCTGAGCGGAGCGAGAGTGATCTGCTTCAGATAGATCAAGCACTCACACTCGACCAAAGCAAGTGATTGAGTGATTTGACCTTTAAGAGGGTGGATGAATTGATTGCGTTCGAATACTTGGATGACGAATAACCTGAAAAATTAAGCAAAAAGATTGATTGGTTATCCCGGTCACCTGAATCAAAGGTGGCACTGTCATTAAACTGAACTCAAAAGAAAAATGGTCGAGTGAAAATACTCAAGTAGAGGAAATTCGCTTAAACAAGTGATTGATTTGAACTCACAGTTGGACGCTCGGACTGTGGATAAATCAAATCTGCTTTCTTTCTCTTCGATTGTGTGAAACCAATGAAATCATCTTACTCATTCAAATCCTTCAATGTCCAATTGTTCGATCCTTAAACACCCTATGCTTGCGGCCCCCACAAAATCACGAAACTTCTTGCCTTGAATTACAATTTGAGTAAATGATTGGTCACTAGAATACTCATCGAAACAACACAAGTGATACTTTTTCCACCGTTTTCCAGCTTTATACGTTATACTGATTTTCCAACCTTTCAGTGGACTGACTCAGTCACTCCTTTTATATGTCACAACAAAAATACCCTACTCTGAACACATCCCCTGACTACTCGGGGTGAGTATCGAGCTGGAACTCTTACTTACAAGCTCATATATATAAATCCATCTTTGAAATCCTTACGACCCAGCTCATTCTGATCCCTGATCTACGATCATTCCACTGAATATTCCTGTCGATAGCTCCATGGATAAAGGACACTAGCATAGATGTAAATAAGTTAATGAATATCATGAGGGGTGTAGAGACTTCGGTTACGGAAATGTACGTTGCAAGACAAGCATTTATATCGGAAGAAAAAAATTGGGGTGAACCGATGAACTTACGCATCAGTCTATAGAGCACATTCAAAAAACTCTAGAAGTTCAAGATGACCCAATTTACTTTGATTCAGTTTGTCACATGCTGTCTAGCAATTCAATCAGACTTGAATCTGAATCAAGTATTCTCGCTAATGAGTCAAGGATCGACTCGACTTGGCCTAAATTATACGATGAACGAGAAATCACTGAGTGGTATATATTCTGTCCATCAGAGATCTGCTATATAGACATCTATTGGTGATCAAATACAATCTAATTCCGATAAAGAAACCTTCGTTAATCTTGTACGAACAGCACATATGGACATATTCTGTAACTGCACTGAGACAAAAAACTGAATACCATTGAACCGGTGAGCTGGTCTCAAGTTGAAAAGATAAAAGTTAGAGATCATGCGGATAGAAGATGCATAAATGATCCGTCAGTAAAGTATACTGTAGTCACCATAGTCACCATAGAGATCTAGCTGATACACTAACGCCCAAAACCTTACAACACAAAATTACTATTAGTTCTCGTATATATATATACAACGCACCTACAGCTTCACCAATCTCTTGGACGCAAACTTGGTCATCAACCGCAGTTGCAAATGGCGGTCTTCAATGAACTCCAGGATCATAAAGGCCACGATCATGCGAACAAACGTGATAGGGGCAGTCAACACCTTCTTCACGAAACTCACAATACCATTCTTAACCTTGTGGAAAAGCTCGGAAAGCACCTCTTTGATGTGTCCAGGCTTAAGCTTGAGCGCACCATTTTTGGTCTTGCTGTAGAGCACTTTGGCAAAGGTGCCGTTTTTCAACCAGTTGCGGTAAAATGTTCTCAAGTGTTCCTTGATGGTATTTCTGAGGCCAGGAGAAATATCGGACATAGTTGGAGGATGGGTATCAAAGTTTGGAAATCAAATAAGAGCTATAACGAGTAACAACAGGAGAGATGCAAGGTATTTTAAGTGAATGACTTGGGCGATCTTATGCCACTATAGGTCAGGATATTTCAGGGTCAACCCTTTTGGAAAAACTTGGGGACAGGCATTTCTATTTAAAGGCTCGTGTACGGCCCCACCCCCCCGCAGGCCGCATAAAAAAAAAGGCTGGTTTAAGCAGGACTTTAAACCTTTAATCCTAGCAAATATGTTCAAAAAACCGGCCCAAGAGGCTGAAAAAATCAGCACGATCTCTCTGTGGCTACATTCTGAGGACGAAAACAAGCTAAGTGTGCTGTATTTTCAAACAGTACACACCTACTTAAATGAGATCCACGACTTGAATCAGGCCAAGCGCGCTGCAGCACTTAACTATAAGGAGATCCTTCCCTCGGAGTCGCTACTCAACGACCTTATCAAACTGTTTGGAAATGTCGAGATCATAGAGGACATCCAAGTAAAAACTAAAGTTATAGAGTATCTAATTCAGTGTGTAGACACCCTACTAACTCTACTTAATCATGAAAATTTTGACATCCGATTTCTGACACTAAGCGTTTTAAACGACTTTGCAGACTCGGAAAACGACTATTCTGCCTTCTTTGTCAAATTGGCCGAAAATGGCGTGGCCAGAGTCATCCTTGACTTGATCACCCTAAAAGCCCCTACTGACGTACCTGCCTCGGATATCCGAGAATTTGAGGAAAAAGCCATATACCTTTGTGTGAGCATACTTCCGGAGTCGGATCCTGTAGCCTCCAAGTTCTTAGATTTGGTTGGGTTCGCATCCTCTCATACCTTTGGCTCTACAAAAGTTACACTTACATCTCAATACTGCAGCGAGCTTCTAGCTAAGCTCGCCCTTAATTGCCCGGACCTACTAGTAGAGGCTCTTCAGAAGCATTTAGAAAAGGGGGTTGTAGAGTCGCTTCTAATACCTATTTTCGAGACCCGTAAGCCAGAGCTTAGACCTCCTTCAAATTCTGTGGAGGAAGAGTACTGTGAAAACATGTTCAGCTGTTTGTGTGCATTATTGCTCCGTTCTGGAGCTCGTAAGAAAGAGTATATGGAGGCAGAGGGTTCTGATTTGGTGGTGTTAGTGTTCAAACACTACACTTCTAAGGACAATTACTTAGTAGAAGACCAGTTTGACTACACTGGCTGGGAAAGAGCTAACAGGTGGGTTTATGAGCGCTTCTTCAGACTCATCAGAAGTTTGGTTGAGGCTGAGAAGGAGCTGGATGAGGAGGAGGCCTTTAATTGTTGTGTTAATTTGATAGATGCGGGTATATTAAAATACTTGTTTAAACCTTTATCCTTGCTAAATAAAAAGCTTGTGCTTACCATTCTTTTTCCGTTCAACTCTGAAAGTGTTCTGGAACGCACAACAACTTTTGTGGAGTGTTTCTTTGAGATTCTAAACGCCTTCTTTGCAAGACTCCAGCCAGGTTCAGAGCATAGGCTCCGGTTTGTGAACAAGATATTGGACAAGAAGGGGGCTCTTCTTCGCCGGCTATATGAGATCAGGCTGTTTTTCGACTCTCAAGAAAGTGAGATCGTGTATATGTGCGACTTGGCAGCTCTCTGGCTTGCCACAGAGCTGGACTCTGTGAAAGATGTAGTTGAGGGTGTTCTTAAGGAGAAAGGCTTGAGTTTGGAGGGAGTGAAAGGGGATTTGGGTGGATTTTCTGAGGCTTTAAGAGATAACTATTCAGATGAGCTGCTTAAGGAGATTGTTGTTTCACTAGTCGGGGGTCCAAAAGAAGAGGAGAAGTCTGGTGATTTGGCTAAGGCTTAATTATAAATCATGTGCATATATTCTGTCTATTGAATGAATAGTATTTGTAGGGTTTACTGGGGCGCATCCAAGGGCGCATAATAGTCTCCTTTACTCTCAATGAATTTCACAGTCTCAACTTTGAATCAAAGAAGTATTTCCGAACCCTATTTTATTCCAAAGCATTCCTTTAAAGATTCAAACTACACAGTTGACCGAGAAAGCCCTGAAGCACAAACATTTTCTGTTAACATGAAAGTGAGCTGGCTATATCCAATACTAACAAGGTGCCAAATGAGTTTGAGTAGTGCAAGGGCTAGGTAAATGTGGAATGCATATGTTTCATTCGATTGATCTGTATCTCTTAACCTACACTCTACCTTGACCAGACCATCTCCCAAAACTAGAAACGGCTACACATATTCAGAAGAAGTACAGAAATTACGTTGATGCCGAAGATATGAAAGATCCCCTAACTTAAAAACAGAATTTTACTTGTTAGGCTCAACTGTAGTCATTGTATACTAGGCCACCAATCAAAGGGTTTACAACGCAGTTCAACAACCAAGCGAACCAACGAAAAACAACTCAAGTTTCCAATAAACATACCGTCGTATAGCTACAAAACCTTAAAACAAAATCTGTCAATAACTTCCAACTTTCTCATACACACCCCTCAGGAAGGCTTCCTAACTCCGCTCTTCTTGAATTACCCAATCGGGCGAACACGAGCATTGACCCTCAGAAACGAGATACAAAAACGAGAAAAAAACCAAAGAGCAGAAATCAAGAAGTGTATAAAATCAGCCTAAATAAAATTCAAAAAGGGTCGCTATCAACTGCTTTGACCCACACGATCCGATTCCCTCAACTTGTGCATCGGGGCTGCATAAAATTTTTCGCTTGGGATGAGTAAATCCCACAATCTCCGAGCCAACTGACTTGACCTCAGATTTTTGATTCTCCATCGATCAAAGAAAAGTTTACCTTTAGTGTACAAAGCACTGTAAAGGATAATACTATCAGCTAAGACTATACACTCCCATTAGAGTTGGCTAAAACTAGCAGCAGCTACTAGCTAAACAACCAGGAATCAATACACCCAATATAAAATACACACTAGACAACAAAAATGTGTGGAATAGTGGCGGTAGTCCTCTCGGACCCAAAAACAAACGTTTCTCCCGAGCTTCTTGACGCCCTGATGTATCTCCAGCACAGAGGCCAAGATGCTGCAGGAATGGTGACCAACGGCCCTGGTGGCCGGCTCTACCAGTGCAAAGGCAACGGCATGGCCCGTGACGTCTTCACTGAAAATCGGATGGTTGGCCTCATTGGGAATATGGGAATTGCCCATCTTCGGTACCCTACCGCAGGCCTGAGTGCAAACAGTGAGGCCCAACCGTTTTATGTGAACCTGCCATATGGAATCGCACTTTCCCATAACGGGAATCTCGTGAACGGTAGCTATCTCAGGGAGTACTTGGACAAGCAGGTGCACCGCCACATCAACACCGACAGCGACTCTGAATTGCTCCTTAATATCTTTGCTGCAAACCTTGATTGCTACAACAAGGCGCGTGTTAACAACAATGATATATTCGATGCGCTTAGAGGCGTCTATGACCAGTGTAGAGGAGCCTATGCTTGTACTGGTATGATTGCTGGATACTGTGTATTTGGGTTCCGTGACCCTCACGGAATTCGGCCTCTTCTTTTTGGAGAACGCGTTAATTCTGAGGGCAAAAAGGATTATATGATTGCTTCGGAGTCTATAGCTCTTGAAGCTGCAGGATATACCAACCTTCGTGATTTCAAACCTGGCGAAGCCGTGGTCATTCCGCGCGACACCATGGTCCCCGAGTTTAGACAGGTCGTGAAGGCCCAGAAGCATACGCCAGATATTTTCGAGTATGTGTATTTTGCACGCACAGATTCCATTTTGGACGGGGTCTCTGTGTATAGAAGTCGCATAAAAATGGGCGAGAAGTTGGCAGCCAAAATTGACGCCCAACTTGGAGGCGCAAAGGAAAAAATTGACGTAGTGATCCCAGTGCCAGACACAGCAAGACACTCTGCATTGGCGTGTGCTGTGGCCTTGGGGGTTCCATACAGAGAGGGGTTTATCAAGAACAGATATATTGGGAGAACGTTCATCATGCCGGACCAGAAGGAGCGGGTGAGCTCTGTTCGTCGGAAATTGAATGCCATGGCCCTGGAATTCACTGGCAGAAACGTGCTTCTTGTAGATGATCTGATTGTAAGAGGTACCACCAGTAAAGAGATCGTGAGTATGGCGAGGGAAGCGGGGGCCAAGAAGGTGTATTTCGCTTCCTGTGCTCCTCCAATCCGTTTTAACCATATTTACGGGATTGACTTGGCAGACACTCGAGCTTTGGTGGCTTACAATAGGGGGGTTGAAGAGATTGGAGAGAAGATCCACGCCGATGAGGTGTTTTACCAGGATTTGAAGGATTTGCAAGATTGCTGTCTGTCGGAGAGCATTACCTCTTTTGAGGTGGGGGTGTTTACGGGAGAGTATATTACGGGGGTGGAGGAGAGCTATTTGCAGGAGTTGGAGGTTGTGAGGGCCCAGAACCAGAGATTGAGGGAGCGGCTGGAGAGGTTGAAGGGGTTGGTAGACGTGGTGGCGGAGGAGGAAGAGACCAAGGCAGCGGATGTGGATATTGGGTTGTACAATGTTGGGGATTATTAGCTGTAACAAGCTACAACGAGAGAAGCAAGTTTCAGCTTGTTTTAGCGGTCATAAGCTTCCAAGGATACTACCCCAAGAGTATAAGTATAACTCACCTTACTCGTTATAGCAGGCCATGTGATGACAGTTTATAAGAGTCTCGTTAGACTGTCTCCGCCATCAAGGGCTAATCTCGGAAAGAGGAGTATGCATTCTAGTCTCACTCCGTACTTTCGACGCCTTATTCTAGCCATATGCTACTATAGTAATTTACGCTTTTTCTAGAAGTAGTGCTTCGTTGTCTACAGATTTAAGCTCAAAGTCCACAAGGTTTGGGTTCGTTGTTCTGATATCTCAGTTTAGATATGCATGTAAATGGGTGATTTAGATCAGAGGTTGGGTGGATTGAGTTGATATGAACATATCTAAACTTTTTGTATTCAATTTGTATTTCACAATTTACAGGTCTCTTGCTGGTCGCTCACTCAAGGCACCTAAAGAGTCGTATATACGTATTGTAACATGAAAAGTGTTCCACTTGTACATTACGATCATAATATCTAAGCTTACAACTTACTTGGCTCATTATTAATATAGCGTACGATAGACGAAGTCCAGTATACCAGGTGGAGTGACCCTCTAGTCAGAAACTTATAAGCCGCCACACTCAAACTTCGAGATATGATTAGAGCATGACCGACTATACGGGTTATCCCATTCCAAATGGCGATACTGGCATAACACCGATGACTCAATTAACATGCTTTTGGCCTATGGTCTCATATTGGTCCTTCACGAGAAATGACCTTGAATTGGGGATTAACTAACAAATTAACAACTAACTAGCCAATCAAGAAGCGGCGTATAAAACAAGTAGCAGCTCATAAACTGAAAATTGCTTGTGAAATTTGACTTGCTTTTTAAATCATTATGAAGAGTATGTACTTCTATGAGTTTCACAATTCACGACATCTAAGTCACTTTGGTGGTCAGATTATGTAACGAGATCGCTTATGAGTCTAAGTCCACTCCCGACGTAATTTATTCCATCGGCATCGTCCACAACCCATCCCCCAAATAATGCACCATCTCCACCCCCACCCCCTTATTCACCCCCTTTATCTCACTCACATCCA
Organism: Saccharomycopsis synnaedendra; assembly: GCA_031124835.1. Classification (NCBI taxonomy): domain Eukaryota; kingdom Fungi; phylum Ascomycota; class Saccharomycetes; order Ascoideales; family Saccharomycopsidaceae; genus Saccharomycopsis; species Saccharomycopsis synnaedendra. The sequence continues at coordinate 11,881 of JASTUD010000022.1, forward strand.
TCGCCAACTTTCCCACCGCTAACGCCTGTTCCTTTCCCTCGGCATTCACAACAACAACATCATCCTTAACCAAGGCTCTCCCATCTACTTCCTCAGGCAAATAAGCCCCCTTCGAAGTCAAACCAGGACACATGATATTGGCACCCCCCAACACAAATTTGATGGCTCCTCTGTCCACTTGAACGGTGTTAAAACATTCTGGGTACTTGTGAACCACTTTGAGTGATGGAAAGAGTTCCCCCATGCGCTCGAAAAAGACCACTTCTCCGTCAACCGAAAAGACCAGGATCTTGTCTTCACATTTTATTTGGATCATCTGAGATTTCTTAGGAACGAGGTCATCTATTATGGATTCTGTTTTGGGGAACTGGGTAACGAATTTGGATTTGAGGTTACGCTGGAGGGAGGATTTGATATTGGAGCGGGAGTGGATGTCTTCTTTGGTGAGTCAGGTTAGTAACTTGTAGGCTAGTGAAGCGAGCTAATGAGTTGATTCCTGAGGGGTCCTTATGGCCGTGATCATGTCTTTATTCAGCGAAGCGATTTTATAAGTGAGAAGTAAACTTCGGTGAGAAACTAGACTTTGAAGGGAATGACCCTAGTCAAAGATTGATTATCTTAAAACTTATGAGCTTGCTTGTAATTGATATAAACAAGGAGAAAATAAAGAGTAGAGAGAAACCCGATTGATAAACGTTAAAAGTGCACAACCAAGCCTAAGAGTTTGAAAACTATCCAAGAAACTGATTTCGCAGATTTTGAAAGGCGTATGCACCAGAAATCATTTCGAACTTATGAGGGAGTTGTGAGTGTGCCTCTGGGAATGTCTGGATACTTCTGATGAGCGAGTATGTAAAATCTAACCATCACTTCAAATGATCGAATGAAACAATAAATACAGAATATCACATATTCACTCATAAGAAATCGTATCACGCCTAATGGCAGGCAATCAGGTATGACAAGTGAAGGAAAAAATCCTGATACAAGTGAGCTCAATTTCCGGTGACCATCTTCATTCACTAACCAAATGTGATCAGAACAGTCACACAAGAAAAAGGCAATTTGTGAAACGTGTGAAACTGTGATCAATATTCTGATCTAGAAGTTATAAGTCAACATTTCAATAAGAATGGTTGGTAGAAATGACGCTGTGCGTTTTCCAGTTCTTGGTGGTGGTTTTTGAAAGATAAATGATTGATCTTTTGATTTCCGAAGATCGTTTGAATCAAAATTGCCCTCTCGACTAAAAAACAGATTTCTCAACCAAATCAACAGCAAAGAACTCAAGCAACTCAAACAACCCATAAATCCCAAAAACCTTTAGCATTTGTAACATTTCAAATCACTTCTAGTAGACCACATTTCACTAAACAAGTAAATTCCAACCCAATGGCTATTCAATAAACATACATAAACTCAAGCAAGAGAGACTCCAGTTGAACTCCCGTGACCGCTTAACCTTTGAAAGACATTTTTGCCTCAATCCAAGCTCTCTGAACCACCAATACTCACTTTTTAAACATCTTGAATGGTTGATGGGGTGTTCTCAGGGTTGCAGATGGGGTTGAAAATTTGTGGCTAAGCGCACGCAAACTTGAGAGGATGCGAGCGAAACCTGTATGTTGATGGGCTCTGAGTGTTGAATATTTTCCACTTCTGATTAGGTGCCATCAAGACGCAAGGCTAACAATTTGAAGCAAAAAATCACTATATAGGCTTTTCAGAGTACGTTCTTTATCCAACAATTTGAAAAAAGCCCTTGTTGCATAGCTGTAGAACCACTAAAGAACACCACCACCACCACCACAAACACCATGTCTCTGACATATGACTGCAGAATCTACGCTTCTAATCTATCTCAACCCGCCAAACCAAACTTTAAAGAACGGAACTCTCAATTGGGTCTTTTATAGATGCCTATTTGAAATGCACATACCTTCACTTTACACACAACGTAATATACCGATCTCCCCGAAGCCTTTTATACACTTTGATATACATCCTATTTTATACACTTTGATATACATCCTAATTAGCCTTACTCACAGCATGAAGCCCATGTTATTGTCCGTCGTATCACTCATTAGCCTCACGTAATGTCCCTTCCTAAGTGTCACAACCCATATAGACCTCCATAACGCATCCTCGGATCTAATATACCTTGCTAATTACACAAACATCAGCTGATTTAAAAGACGCGTAATGAGTATTTACGTTTTTCATTTTTAAGGATAATATCCGTATCTCCAATCTGATAATCAATGGAGTCGATCAATTGATCCATGATTGAGAAGCATACACACAAACCAAATAAAAACATCAATCAACAAAGGAGAAGAAGTTCTTTGAAAAAGCGAAGTTCAAATACAAATATAAATCAAACAAGTGCACTTACATATATGTCCATATATTATAGTTACATAGATACCGGGTAACCGCCCTATTTCTCCAAAATTTCCACCTGTCCCCACATGCCCCCAAATCAACCCCAGCTAAGCGCGACGATCCCAGTCTACGATGCCAACGAAGGTCTTACGCAAGACCAGCAACGTGAGAAGGAGTTCGGGCCGCTAGGTTCGGAGGAATTTTTGTATGTATCTCAGCATGCCCCCAACACCCCCTACGAAGTAGAGAGTCTAGAAGAGCCCCCTTACTACGTTCCTGTTCTTACATACCTCAATTTCCTTATTCTTGTTGTTGTGGGTAACATCAAAGACTTTTTTGGCACAATCTTCGACCGCAAACAATTTGAAGACATTGTTGAAAAAGATGGATATGCTCCTTACTATTCGCGTCTTGAATCGTTTTACATTCGTAGAATGAAGAAAAAAATTGACGACAACTTCTCTGTCCCCACAACCGGGGTTCCTGGTCGCTATATTTCTTGCTTTGACCGGTACTCGAATGATTATAATGAACACTTGTACTACACGGGAAACGTTACAAACTGTCTCAATATGGCTCTGTATAACTACCTTGGCTTTGCGCAGTCTGTTGGAATATGTACCGACGGCGCATTGGAAACTTTGGATAAATATGGCGTAGCTGCACACGGCCCAAGAGCCCAAGTGGGAACCACTCACATGCACGCGCGATTGGAAAAGCTCATTGCGCGTTTTGTAGGCAAGGACGATGCCGTTGTGATTTCTCAAGGATTTTCTACAAACTCCAATTTCTTTGGTACGATTATCGACCAAGACTGTTTAGTCATCTCTGATGAACTCAACCATCTGTCCATTCGTACAGGTCTTCGGATGTCCGGTGCCACCACAAAAATCTTCAAGCATAACGATATGAAAGCGTTTGAGAAACTCTTACGTAACTCCATAGCCCAAGGCTATCCCCGTACTCACAAACCTTGGAAGAAGATCTTGGTGTGTGTGGAGGGCCTTTACTCTATGGAAGGTACAATGTGTCCTCTTCCGCAGTTAGTGGCCCTTAGAGAAAAATATGGCTTCTACTTGTTTGTGGATGAGGCACACTCCATTGGCGCAATGGGGCCTAACGGTAGAGGTGTCTGCGACTACTTCAACATCGACCCCTCCAAAGTAGACATTCTCATGGGAACTTTCACCAAATCCTACGGAGCTGCTGGGGGTTATATAGCCGGCGACCAACAGGTCATCGACCGGTTGCGTGTGGAGTTACCCACCCATAGCCATGCAGAGCTGATGCTGCCAATTGTGGTTCTGCAAGTGATCACGAGCACTCGCATCATCTTGGGAGAGTTGAACCCGGGCGAGGGACGTGAACGGATCCAGAGGATTGCTTTTAACTCGCGGTACTTAAGAGCGGGCTTACGTAAGCTAGGGTTTGTAGCATATGGTATGGAAGATCTGCCGGTCATTCCGGTGCTTTTATACGTGCCAAACAAATTGCCTGCTGTGGCCAGAGCTCTCTATAAGAGGGGCATAGCTGTGGTGATTGTGGGGTATCCTGCTACTCCAATGGCCACTTCCCGATTGCGTCTTTGTATGAGTTCTTCATTGACAAAGAGCGATTTAGATAAGGTGTTGCGGGAATTCGACTTCATCGGGGATAAGCTCTATTTTAAGTATGCGAGGGGGCGTCATAATAAGGAGCCTTTTGATGATAAGCCGAATGCTACACTCAAGGAATTTGGATAGGCGAGTAACCAACAAAAGAGCAGAGCGAGAGAGTTTGTTGTGAGTGAGCTAGTTCTTTAAACGAGCTATTGAATGGGCAACGGAGCTGATTAATATTTCAACAAACAAGCAAATCAGTTGGCGAGTTAAAAACTTAGAAGCTAGAAGCTACTAAGCCATTAACCGAGTGCCCTAGGGCGTGCCAGTAACCTGATAACCTAATGACCAATTTAGTGGCCAGCCCAACTAGTAATCTAGTTTACTTGCGAGTCAGCTAATTAGCTTGTTGATATGCTAGTGGTTTTCCACCAAGCTGTAAATTGTTGATAGTTGTGTGATAGTAAGTAATGTGACAGTGGACCAGTAATTGTGGAAGAATAATAACCCTAATAAGTGAATGGCCTAAGAGCTTAATATTATAGTAATTAATAAATGTAAAGTTTTACGAGAGTATAGATGAGAAGTCCTGAATAAGTTATCAAAATTTTGATTTTTTGAAGATCTTCCAGTCATATTCTCCACAAATAATCCAGCCCAATGTATATGTTCTACAACAGCCAATCGGCCAGCAATGCAACTCTCCATCAAAAAACTATCTAAAAATTGGTAAAGTTGAAAGCGCCTACCTACCGAATCGATAATTTGACTAATCCAGAAAGATCCACAATTGCGATTCTCGACAAAACTATATCTCAATCGAGCTGTAAGAGCCCCTATACTTTAAAAAGTGCACTGCATAAATGGGAATTTGCCGTCACCCGGCCAAACACGAAGAGTAAGCTAAGCCGAAGGCTGTGGCTGAGCTTTCGAATCAGATAGAAAAGCGTTAAGAAATTGGGCACGAATGCATCACCTCATCATTATCCATATATGAGAAATTATTAGATGCTTTTTCAGCTCTTGTCACAATTAACCCAAATACTACCTATCTACTAGTCTTCGTATCGTGCATTGAATTTATAATAATCGTTCAGTTCTTGGCTAGTGGAGACACACATGTAATCAGATCTCTTCACCTTTGGTTGAATATACTAAATAAAGGCAAAAAAAAAGCATTTATGTAATGATACATAATAAAGTGTTATTACCCTTCACTTGCGCTCACTAGCCCTAAATTTCTAGCAATCACCTAATATCACTAGCAAACGGGAGGCATAGCCACTTTTGGGGGCTTCTTTCTTTCGCCCCCTCCAAACAGGAAAACCTCGTTTTCTGGAGCCTCCAACACAATTATAGGACTTGTGAGGATGTTTGTCTGGAGCAACACCTTCTGGTCTACAGGCTCTTCTTTATACTCTGGGTCCTTGATGAAAGATAAGTCTTCATCTTCTTGTATCACGTTGAACAATTTTTGTATTTTGCCATCTTCCACGCGCTTGTATAATAACTCAGATAACTCTTCTGGAGAGTATATAGAACGTTTTTCTGGGGGCTCTTCCATAGCTGAAACCCATCCTGGAGGTGGAGAAGGTGGAGGAGATATGATGAAAGTGGTTCCATGGCTTGGAAGATGAAGATATTCCCTAGTATCAAACTTGTAACCATCTGGAGTGAGGATGAAATCATCATAATTATTTTGAGAACTGAATCCCACACCAAACCCACATTCTTTGAGAATCTTGTATAGTCTCTCACTCGAGTCTATACGTTCGAAAACAATCAATATCCGCTTGAACAGCTTAAGAATCGAAAACTGGATGGTCTCGTCTTTGGGGGTATTCTCTATTATCTGCTTCTGTAACGACAGAATGAGCTCCTTGTCTAGGATCTCCTCCAAGGAAAAGCCTGTGAGAATTATAGTATTCGTAGGTTCAACCATGTTGGAGAGAATTTATTGTTTCATGAATTTTATGCACTGGTCGAGCTCGTGAAAAAGTAAAGAAGAGCACTGCATAGCCACTCTTTAAATGGATAAGGGACAACCGTAGCATTATGACGGGGCTTGGCAATTGATATTGCGAGAAATATATAAATTGCTGTACACAGATCATACAAGCTGTTGCATTCTCTTATGTACAATTAAATATACATGTGGTGCTCTACATACGATAACTCTGTACACTATAGTAGATTACAATGCAATCTTGAAACCCATCTATCCAGAATTGTGTCAATTTGGTCAATTTGTTAACCCGCAGTTAAGCGGGGAAGTTAATACATTCATTGTCTAAGTGTTCATAGTATAAGGCTCTTCATACTTGTATATAAAATTTTACTCATGGTGTGTTGATCTGTCAATGTTGATAAAAACTTGGTTCACTTCTTAAAGAGATATAAACTCTTTGATATATCGTATGCTACTCGCTAATGCATAAACGCCCTTAATTTGCACGCATGCAGTGAGTAGTATACTGAGACTAGTCTCAAACTAGCCGCGTCTCTATACACACCAAAACTGAGGGAATGCGTCCAACCGGTGCTGATCAGCATCAAAACAGCTGTAAAACATATACAAAATTGTTTCAGGCGCTATATATATACCTTCTTGGCGTATAATTACCCAACCACGGGCTACTAACACAATAGGCAAGTTGATCCTTGTTCACCAGCCACACCACGATGTTCACGCCCATAGAGTCTGCTATCGGAGCACTTTTGCTCCAGTTTGCGACGTCGTCATATGCGACTATTGAAGGAAAGATGGTTGGTTTTTCCAGCATCATTGGAGGGTCTTTCTCCAAGCCTTCGACTGGTCCTATATCTGTGATCCTCGGAGTGGCGTCCTCATACTTCTATGTAAACCGGTTTCTTCCTTCATTTCTCCCAGACTATGTCTCAGGCATTGTTCCTCTGTTTACTAGTAACACTCTAGCCGCTCAGGCCGTTGCTGGACTCTTGGTCGGTCTTGGAACCTGTGCCGGCAGCGGGTGCACCTCTGGTCACATGCTTTGCGGCTTAAGTAGAGCGCGTTGGAGAAGCTTTGTGGCAACATGTGTTTTCTCCGTAACCGCCATGGTCACGGTCTTTTTTTCTGGTGTTGGTGCTAGCTGTGGTGAGCCATGCTACAAGTACGATCCTAAATTTGAAACTTTTTGGGAAAATAAGACAATGCTATTGCTAACCTTGGCTGGTGAGTTCGTTTTAACTTACCTGATTCTTCCAGTAGTTTCGAACTTTGCAAAGGACAATAAACTGCTCAAAACAGCTGTTAGTATTTTCACAGCTTTCAATACTGGTCTCACCTTTGGCTTAGGTTTATTCATAGCAGGGATGACCTCGCCTTATAAGGTTCTTGGCTTTCTTTCTGTTGGTAACCCGTCCAATTTCGATCCTTCATTGGGTATGATCCCATTATTTGCCATCATCCCAAACATGTTCCTTTGGAGAAAGTGGCTTCCGCAGTCATCTGAAGAACTCAAACGAAAGTTCACCAAGCTTGGTAGCACATTTAGTGTCAACTTCAACAACGCTACTCCTCCAAAAATGATTTTGGGAAATATTCTCTTTGGCTTGGGATGGGGATTGGGAGGGGTATGCCCAGGTCCTGCAATTCCTTATGCTTTTACAGGAGGGGTTAATGGTGCTGTCTGGATGGCTTGTTTTGTGGGGGGCTATTTTTTGGCGAAAATATTTGGTTAATGATCGTGTACTTATAAGGTAATATTGTGTTTATTGTATGAATTGTATTTCTAGAACCGATTGTAGTTGTTCTTTTGAACTTAGATTTTATTGATTTTGCTTTATACCAAGAAACTGACGCCTTCCATCTTCAAAGGGAAACAGGAATCTCGACCTTAAAAAATACTCACTACGATAAATAAACATCTATATTCAATTATCAATTATCATTATACCATGAGAAACCGTGTAAGGTTTCAGCTTCACCTTGTCTATATCATAAGGGTGAAATGAGTGACAGACCAGCTATTCACATTATAAAAAGTTCTCATGAACAGCCAATTTCTGGATATTCTGAAAACTTCAAGCTAGTAATTTATTCTTTAAACTCTAAGCTAACATTTGGTTTGTTTCGCTTACAAGATTCTAGCTCAAAGCCATCCCCACTGCCAACGACCAACTCAAACTCTGCCCATTATCCAATTTCAGTACATCAAAATCCCCCCCAAAATGCTCCAATGAGCTCTCCCCGTCAAACAAAGCCTGGTTTAACTTTAAAATATGCCCCCAAGGATCAGCCATCAAGCTCTCTTTCACCAACAGCTCGAACCCGAAAGTTGTCCACTCGCTTTGCACAAAACTAGCCTCTTTCATGTACGCCGAAGCAGGTGTCACTGGCAACATCTGTATGCCATGTATGTACTGAGGCTCAGTTCCAAAAAACGTCACATACGTCAACTTGTTCTCATAGGATATGCCAGGGACCATGTGTGGTGCATAGTTGGACGGAATAGCTGCATTCTCCTCTCTAATGTAGTAGTATGTGTTCAAAGCCTTTTGGGTGAGTGCAAGCATAAGATCTGCGACGGCTTCCATCTGCCCATCCTCAACTACGCTTCCCCACAACTTCATCCCGTATGCAAAATTGTAGTCTTCACTACTACTTTCCTGGTTTCGGCCATCTCCTGAAGCAATCAAGCCCAGCGCAAAAGAGTGTCCGTGAAACCAGTCGAACATGCGAAACTGAGGAAAATAGGGATCCAGAGTCAGAGGGTTTGCAACGTCTCGAACAAGCAGATTCACAAATGCTATAGTGTCATTTGTAAGCCAATTTGAGCCTATCTGCTTGGAAATGTAACCCATAACAGCAGCAGAGTGTACAAGATAGCCATAGTGAAAATGGTGGTCGTTGAACATGTTTGCCAGGTAGCATTCTCCCCCTCCAACAGTCACGGAAATACCCCCTATGTCCATGCGTGAGAGGGGATAGAGCACCTTGTTCAGAAGAACTAAGCTCCAAGCTTTTTCAAGAGAGCTGAAAATTTGAGATGTGATGGAAGAGTTCCCAATGTTGTTCAGAACCAACAACATGTAAGAATACTTATCTAGAATCTTGCCCATTGTGTATGTGTCAGTAGCGTTTATCAACTCAAGAATATTATACTGTATCAAGCTCATCTCCTTTGCCAAACTAGCTTCTAGTTGGGTTTTTTGAGAGTCTGTGTGCGAAGAGTTGAACATGAAATCCACGCCTAAAGGTTCTGCTGCAAAGTGTATCTCTGAGGCTAGGTATCCAGTCATGAGCCCTTTTGTGGCAGAGTACAACTTTACACCGGTACTTTGAGTTGGCGATGTAAGCACTTCTAAATGGTGAGGAAGAAGAAATATGAGGGGTGTTCCATTGTTGTTGCATGTGTACACAAAGGCGTAGTCAAAAGCGCCGTTATAAGAGCCAGAAATGGAAGCTTCTGTTGGATACGTGCCTAAAGCTTTAGCGTAAACCGAGCTTGCATCAGTGTCCGAGTACGTGTCTAGAACAGCAACCTGGATGGTCACACCGCCAGCAGAGCCAATAATCTGGGTCCTTTCGGTGTTGAGAGATAGTTCGCAATCACCTATGACATATATCATCCATCTGGCTCCGTTCACAGAAGCAAAATATGTACCGTTCGACCCACTGAGACTCTCAAAGACTGAACTTGTCAGAATTATCGGAGCAGAACCGTGGTATATGGCTGTGACCATGCCCATGCCTTCTACTAGAGGAAACTCTATGTAGTCAGAAGAGCTTGAAACAATATTGGCGGTCACGGACATCATTTTCTGGTTAATCATCTGGAGCTGCGTAGCCTGCAGCAGCAGTCCTAGAATAAGCAGGGCAACGAGCGTCGGGTTACTGAAAGTAGTTGGCACATTGGGGTCGTCAGTATAAGAGAATACACGGTCCGAGATGTTCGTCACTGACACACCCATGCCTTTGGGACCGTAAAAAAGATTGTATGGGTATGTCCAGATCGTGTTGTTTTGCCCGTCAAGAAGCATATTTGTGTAAAATTTGTTTGTTTGGAACTGGGAAGATCGGTTGATGCCAGCTGGAAAGGAGACAGCGAACTTGGCTGACGGGAACACCAGAGGAGGGATTTCTGTGGAGATTGGCTGGAAGAGGGTGCCAGAGTAAGTGTTCTTTGGATTGTATGAAGGCAGAGCGGTGCTGGACGAGCTAGTAACGGTAGAGGTGTTTTTGAAGTTGAATGAAGAGAGCTGGGAGAGTAGGTATGAGAGAGTTTCTATTTTGCTGGTATTTATAGTAGACTGGGTTATCTGCTGGGTATTTGACTGCACTGGCTGGTCGGAGTATTGGTACTGCATCGACAGCAGAATCACTGACTGTACCAGACTTGCTTGGTAAGGATTTGGTTGGTTCGCAGTCTGGGTAGGCTGTTCAGCCTGTACACTTGATTGAACAAGCATAAGGGTCAGCGTGTAGTCGGTTTGTCTGGTTGTGTATTGGTTGACGTTCTGATTTTGACCCTGGACCTGGGTCATGCTTATAATGCCCAAGTCAACAGATAGCCCCCCGCTCAAACTGGATGGGGGGGCCAGAACACTCAATGGGGCACTATACTGGCTGAGAGATTCTACTGGAAGGGCATGGCCACACAGAAGCCACACGGCTAAGCAGACTAATGGCGGAAGCATGGGCCTTACAAAAGCACATCAATCTCATATATATAACACATAAAGAGATACATCTATCCTGAGTTTCATGAGCATAACCGCTCGTACTACCAGTCTTCTTGGTCAATGCCTAGGCGGGGTGAAACCTCATTTTGAAACCGATCAATCAGTTAGTTATGCAGGGTGGTTTGTATGCAGAAAATATATCTCAATGTTCAGGAGGTGGTTGGTTAGATAAGAAGCTCTTGAGCTTTTGTTTTTTTAGGATTTGCTTTTCTATGGTTTGCGATCTTTTATCCGATATCTTTAAGTATTTTTTCAATGAGAACTAGTCGTGGTGAGCTAGCACTTGGCAAACCTACTTTCACAAAGCAAGTTCGTATGGCTTCTGATGATTGTTGGAGTATTGATTTTTCCATATTTTTATAAGGTCAGTTTACTCTCGATTGCAATATTCAGCGTTCGTGTTGATTTTCTGTCAAAAAGTAGTTGAAGGTGCACATAATTTCATGCATAGCACATTTTCTAAGAATTCTTGTTATTCCTAATATCACAACTGGTCCTCTAATTACTATGACTATATTTACTTATAATCTATCTTCACGAACACAACCCACCTCCACCACTTTCACTTCCCAACTCAAACCTCAACAAAAACAACCTTCAGAACCCATAAATATCGATAAGAGAAAATCCTAAAATACGAAATTACTTCAAAACCGTTTCAATAAACACATTCAAAGAAATCCTTAGTAAAACCCCCCCGGAATCCAATCCTGCAATTGCATAACAATTTAAGACCCGCTAGGTTGGCGCCTACCCCACTCGGCTAATCACACCGACAATTGAGCAATCCACTAATTGATCATCAGCATATTCTTTCTTCTTAAGAATCAATTGAAATGAGCGAAGTGAGTATGGATGTGATATGAGAGTGCTTCTTTGCTTTGTTGAGTTTGTGACTCATTGACGATGATACTCTCTATACCAGGACAATAGTTTCACCACCCTGTGCGATCTAAAAGTTTTACTTAGAAATGCTGCTTATTCTTTATGAATTGTTTATCTTGAAATTCTACAATTATTGATTCGTTCTGATTTTCTTCTATTCCAAGTACTGAGGTTGTGTTAGGGCATTATCTTCATTCTGGTCCATTTTACTACTACTTCTCAAAAATCTCTCTACGCATATATTCAAGTGATCTATCCGATATTCAAGGACATAACATATTATCATTGGTACCTCTATCATCATCATCATTATTAAACCTATTAGCGAGGCTGGAATCCATAGAGAGGCTGATTGGAACAAAAGGTTGTCATCTGTGTACGTGAAAGTGGTCGGGGAATAGAGAACCTAAGTGAAACAATGAAATCCTGTTGTATGTTTTAAGGTGTGAGAGGTCTTGTTTTCGTACATTTGAGTCAAGATATAACCATGAGTATACTTAGTGAGCATATCTATACGCCCATATCCCTCCAACTCATCACCCAGCCAGCAAGTTCCCAACTACTTCAATCTCCAACTTTACAATTTTTCCACTGTGTTGTAACAACCCTTAACCAAGAAATGATTTGCTTCAAAATCGAACAATCACAGCTCTCTTCATAACGCTCGGTTCGCTCGCATTTGTGAAGTTACTAACTCGCGCATCGAATCCGACGCCTTTGGCCCCATCTCTGTCCCCTCAGCCTCTTACTGGGGCGCGCAAACCCAGCGCTCCCTCCAAAACTTTGACATCGGCGGATCCACCGAACGCCTTCCACCCCCCCTCATTCACTCCTTTGGGATCCTCAAAAAAGCCGCAGCTGCCGTCAACAGAACCTACGGTCTCGACCCAACTCTTGCTGACGCCATCGAAAAAGCAGCCCAGGAAGTCGCGGATGGAAAATTGGACGACCACTTCCCCTTGGTAGTCTTCCAAACTGGCTCTGGCACTCAGTCCAACATGAACGCCAACGAGGTGATCTCTAACAGAGCCATCGAACTTCTTGGCGGGGAGAGAGGTCTGAAAAAGCCGGTCCATCCCAACGACCACGTTAACATGTCTCAGTCTTCCAATGATACTTTCCCTACTGTAATGCACATTGCTTTAGTTCAGGAGGTTATCAAGACCCTCGTCCCTTCTCTCACCAACCTCAGAGACGCTTTGGACGCCAAATCCCAAGAGTTCAAGTCTATCATCAAGATTGGACGTACCCATCTCCAAGATGCCACCCCACTCACTCTCGGCCAGGAGTTCTCAGGGTATGTCCAACAGGTGGCTAACGGGATTGCCAGAATCGAAGGCGCCCTCCCGCGAATGAAGCTCTTGGCTCAGGGTGGGACTGCTGTAGGTACTGGTCTTAACACCAGAAAGGGCTTTGATGTAGCTGTGGCCAAAGAGATATCCTCCTTAACTGGGATAGATTTCAAAACCGCGCCAAACAAGTTTGAGGCTTTGGCTGCTCATGATGCTGTGGTTGAGCTCAGTGGGGCTCTCAATACTGTAGCTGTATCTCTCTTCAAGATTGCCAATGACATTAGATATTTGGGTTCTGGGCCTAGATGCGGTTACGGCGAATTGTCTCTTCCGGAGAATGAGCCAGGCTCGTCGATCATGCCGGGCAAGGTTAACCCTACCCAGTGTGAGGCCTTGACCATGGTTTGCGCCCAGGTGTTTGGAAACAACTCTGCGGTCACTTTTTCAGGGGCTTCGGGCCAGTTTGAGTTGAATGTTTTCAAACCAGTCATGGCCAAGAATGTGCTTTCTCTGATCCGCTTGTTGGCAGACTCTTGCAGATCTTTTAGAGTGAATTGTGTAGAGGGGATCAAAGCTAATGAAGAGCGCATTGAAAAGCTTTTGCACGAGAGCTTGATGTTGGTGACGGCTTTGAATCCTTATATTGGGTATGACAAGGCGCTGAAGGTGGCCAAGAATGCCCACAAGAGGGGGATTACCTTGAAGGAGAGTGCGTTAGAGTTGGGAGTTTTGAGTGAGGAGGAGTTTAACAAGTGGGTGAAGCCAGAAGGAATGATTGGGCCGAAGTAAGCACAACCTCTACGAGCGAAGCGAGCGCTGGCTGTGATAACTCACTGTCTCTGATTACCCTTATCGAAGATATTTTCGAGCAAGCAAAAGAAGACGTTTGCTGTAGACATGAACTTAACTCTTGGTTGGCAAACCTAGGTTGCGCAAATCGATAGTGCTTGATTATGCTTTTTGCTGCGGTGGGGGCATACTATCAAGTTTTACTTGAATGACAACACGAAGCAATTACTGATACAGTAATCTCTGTTCTATATTGGATGGACTAGAGTTGCCATTAGAGTATATACTTACAATCGAAGCAAGCACTGTTCTGTAAATCATCAAATTTCTATCCTACAGGATCACTTTCGTTAACTAACAGAAGATATCAAAACTTGCAATTCATATACCACGACTCACTAGTATAGCAAATTCAGCATCAACCAAACAGTATATACTGTCTTATATCGCATATCTGATAGAAAGCATAACAATCACCTCAAAAATCTTTTATAATACTTATTTTTTATACCCAACCAGCAAAAACTCAGCTGCAACTTGCACTTAAGTGCAAACAGAGCCACTGCCAGAAACTGTTCTTCCCAAGAACTACATACTAACATTATACACTCAAATGTTGAACAATCACTCTATAGAATACATGTAGATATAATACACTAAACTGGAGCCCTGACGTGGGCCAAGACGTCCTCCACCACCAAGTCTGCGTTCCACCGATCCATCATGCCCTTGACCAAACGCACGTCGCTCCCCCAACTCAAAGAAGGTTCTGATTCAGAATCACAAATATTGATCTTGAGGGGAAAAAACTTACGGGCCGCCAATTTCACCACCATTGGCGTTACAAAAGTGTACTTATTGATCACGGCCAAGCAACGCACTAGCAACTCAAATTCGTCTATAAAACGCGTTGGGATGCCATTAGTCACGATTCTATGATTTCTTATGAATACCACCATGTCCAACACATATCTGCGAATCTCAGGGACCATGGTCACGGCCTGAACCAAGTCTCTCTGTCCAGAGATCACGTCTACCAGTACCGGCTCCAGAGCCATACTGACGCCCGAGTCTGTAGATTCCATGTCAGAAAATACAGTGTTGTCTCTATTGTAGTCTATCAAATGAGGCTGACGGAACCAAAATCGCTCCTGTAAATACTTATATAAACAAAGCTCCTGGCCTTCTACACTCTCTACTACCGCCACCAACATGAAAACATCGTTTCTCTTGACCACCCGATCTATCGACCGGAGCATCTCAAGCAACGCAACCTGGCATCTCACAGAAGTTCGTTCTAGACCTCTCACTACAAGCACTGTGCGTGTGGTACCGGTCCCAGGCGAAAGCTTTCCAGACTTTCTATCTAGCACCGTGTCCCAAAACAGGATGGGCGTCCGTTGGTCGCATATCACGTGCCGGAACTCGGTCTCATGAAGCTGGAAAATGGTAGTGTATATCTTGACCAACTCACGCTCGGTGTAAACGGTGTCCAGACTAGCTATAAGGAGATTGCGTCGTCCAAGGAGACACAAGTGCTGTGCAGAAAGCAACGCGGGATCGAATGGCATGCATGGGTTCTGATGATCTCGGGTGTATTCAACTACTGAGGTGAGGTCACGTGAGAAGTAACGTAATTGAACAATAAAGAAATTATATGTTGATGACCGATTGTTTTGATCAAGAGTTTGAACTTATGATTTTTCGTTTCTGAAATGAGATGGTTCTTGTTCAAACTGGGCTCATCATGCAGTTTTATCCATAGCTTTTGGATGTTCACTTTTCAAGCATACCTTGTAACATTAGGGAGATTATCTGAATTTTGAGATTGAATATGGAAGAAAACTAAAGTCAAACATATCAAGTATTGGAGAATACCTGCAACTTGTTTTTCTCGTGGAGTAATTGAATGAAAGAAGCGTAAGCTGTTCGGTAATCAACTCTCGCTCGTCCAGATTCTCTGTAGTATGATGTCGAAAGTTTGAAAATGTTTTTGCGTAACAAAAGCTTACATGGTTTCCCAAATCTGGAAATTCTTACCTTTGCTCAGCTCTTACCCTCGTTCACTTAGTAAGAAAGCAGCAGAAGAGGTTGCATTAGACCTATTTTGGATTCATACAATGTTGAAATGAGTAGTGTTGGCTATTGTTTGTAATATCCATATTTTTGGTATAAAATTCTTCTCTCAACTCATCACTCACTTGCTGCGGGCAACACTCAAGTAACTTTACAGAGCCCAGTATCTGTAACCCTCCCTTGTTCTTTGAGTTACTGTCTAAAACCTTGTCAGTGAGGTCCCAAGTGCTGAAGATAAAGGCTCTAGTCCATAGGGTAGCTCAGTATTTTCTCGTTAGCCCAGTTTTGCCGCTAAATGAAGTCATCAAAGTGACCTTGAATACTTGTACTTCTTAAACTTCGCTTTTGGCTCCCTGAAAGAAATGATTCGGGTCACTAACTTAAAGAGACTATCAAGAAGTGATTGTGATCCCGATTTATGCAGGTACATTGTATTCTCCCTGTGCAACACTGCATGGTTTCTACAATAGCCATCAAATTCGGAGTTGAGTGAACGCACCGCACCATGCCTAAAACCTAATATCTAACGTTTATAGACGTCTCTTGAAAAACAGTGAATATTCTTTCAATATTTATGATCCCAATATTTTTCAAACCGATCGGATTCATTAAATCAGTGCTGTGAGCAAGTTTAATTTTATAGACATAGGCAAGCGCTACATTCCCGATAAGGTTACGCGTAAGGTTCGCTTGAGTCCCCACAAGGTACCTGCACTTAAACTTTGTATAAACTGAAAGATTTTAAACTAGTTGTAGCATGGTTAATCTATAATCCGTAATTTATGCACATAGACTTACGTCAATCCAATTAGTTAAATTCTTTTCAAAGGTCCTAAATTTACCATTCTTATGTTGCGCAACTTTTACAGCACAAGTAAGCAAAAGTGTCGAGCATTTCGAAGGGTAAAATCAAATGTTATGAGAAGAATGCACAGTTCTTCATTTCTAAATAAAATGTGATATTTCGAAGCAAATCGAGCCATTCGACTGGTGTGATTCTTTCAATTTCAGACCACCCAGGTTGGGCTAGGCGCCCAGACACAGCTAACGAAAGCAATACGCCTATCAACCTAACTACGTTAGATACACTTCGCCTTAACATGACCAAGAAACTGTTCAATGTGTAAATCTTTATTGTGAATTTTGAGACCAATTAAAGACTCCAAACTCTCGTCCCTTGGATGCATTCCTGTCAAGCTATCATTCTCTGCATAAGCCAAGATACCTAGGCGTATCCATGATTCCCTTGAACCGCAAAATATGAAATTAGTCTTTGTGTACTTTTAAGTTTAGAAATACTCATGTGCGATAGAATCGGCTTTCACTCTAGAACCGAACCGGTCTTCCAGCTGGTTTTGTGAATCATTGCGAGCCCTTTTATGCACCTCGGATAAAGCCGTGCTTAAGACTCAAAGAAAACCAAACACAGTGTATTTTTTTAGAATCGAGAAAGTCGGAAATAGAACCTTTGATTAGTCTTTAATCATTCAAATTTTTCTGCTTTCAAACGGGGTTCTTTTGGTGGTCCCATCCCAGACCTCATCAGCAAAAAATTTCCACTATTGTTCTTGTGCATAACCAGGAATTTGTATAAATACCCACGCAGTCGTTCATTCGCCAAATACTTCCTGCAATATGGCCTTAATTCGCAAACTTCTGCAAAATATCAAGACACATTTTCAAAGTTGTGATGACGCTCCAAAACCCCCAATAAAGTCCCTTATAAAAAAAGTGGATGCTCTGAGTATTGTGAAGGCAAAGCGTGAGTCGCTAGATGCGTTTCGTCGCAACCTGATTGGCTTTGCCAAGAGCACACTCCAAAGCCGCAACTCCGAAAACGTAGTCACTCGCACTGACTTTACCAAAGTGCCGCGTGCTACGACCAGTGGCGCTATAGATACGCGTGAAATACAAACAAAGACATCGTTCGCCGAGTCCTCGGACGATCTTAGAAGAGTAGCTACGAATTACTCGATACGAACAAATGCTACTTCTTATGTGGATCCTAATTTCCGGCTAGTTGTGGATACAAGTGTAAATATTCCGGGGTATTGATTTGGGGAAACAGGTGTTTGTTGATTTGATTCTCACTGGGTAAATAACTGTTATTCAGGTGGACTTAAAACTGAGCTCGCTATAGTTTGAGCCTTTTTAACGCTAAACCAGTATCTTATAGCTAGATAAGCAATACCTGTCTTGTCGGTGATGATTTATCAGTGTTGATTTATCAGATCAAAGTCAATTGATACTGTCAAGCCATCACATAATCTTGCTTATCTTCCTTTCATGTGCTTTTTACGTTTTGCATTCTTATATATTCTAGTCATAGGTTGTCATATGCAGCATATCAAATGTAGTCAATTAAGTAAATGTCACATTCATTTTAAGTACTTTAAGGTACACTTATCTTCAATTATTCACTATATACCTAAACAATCCCAAAAATCCAATCGCCAAGTAAAGAATTTAATCAAGTCGGATTTATTCTACTACAAGTCAAATAAAGTAGAGTCAACTTTCTCTGCGTGCGTTTAAACTCATTTTTCATATCCACTCACCGTACTACACTCACCATATGTGTATCTTCCTTACCACTTCGGCGCACCCCGACTATCCCTTTGTGCTTGTGAGTAACCGAGACGAGTACTTTCGACGGCCTACGGCTCCTGCAGCTTTCGAAGCCTCCAAACCCCATATTCTCTGCCCCCACGACCTTGCGAGCCCCAGTCACGGCACGTGGATCGGGGTCACAAAGTCTGGTCGCATCGGGGTCTTAGTTAACTACAAAGAAAAAGGCGATGACGTTGGCTCTGATGCCAATTTATCTAGAGGAACCATTGTCAGAGACTTTCTTGACCTGCAGCTTAGTCCAGCCGAATGGCAAGCTGATTTTCATAAACGGTATGGAAATGTGTTGCCCTCGATGGGCGGCTTCAGTTTCCTATTTGGCCAGCTCGGGTTCCAAGCAGGAACGTCCAGAATATGCCCATTGCAGATAATGTCCAATAGAGGTGCTATGAGTGAGATCTTCCTTCCAGAGCCTGGTCGTAGGGCCAGCAGCGGGCTTGTGACCACAGTAGCCACCGAAGAGCCTGTGGTACATAAAAACAAGCTGTACATTGGTTTATCGAACTCACTTTTTCTCAACCCTTGGCCCAAAGTTTTGGTGGGGGAAAACTTGCTCACAAACTTGGTGATTAGCCTGGTAAATGAGCACTGGGATAAGGATAAGTTGGTGAAAGAATTGTTCAAATTGCTTCTGTTCAACTGTCTAAAAGGGGAAACTGCCTTAGACTCTGATGATAGGCTCTTGGAGATGGAAGCTGTAACCGAAGAAATGAAAAGTCTGATATTTGTTCCTCCGTTGAAAACAAAGTATTACCGTAACGAAAAATATATAGATAGCAAGTATGTGGGGGACTATTATGGGACCCGTACTCAAACAGTGATCTTGCTTAGTAAGGAGGGTGAATTGACGTATATAGAGCGAACTTTACATGAAGACGATACTTTGAAGGGAGTCCAAGAGCTAGACGACCAGGCGAGCGCAACCCAGAGCGCGCGGCTTCCTTTTGAAGTGACGTATACTTTTAATATATTTGAGGGAGGGGGGAAGAAGGAGGAAAATTTTCTTGTGGATAAAGAAGAGAGTGTGAAGCTGGCTGGAGATGTTGCAATGTCTGTTTCTGGCTAGTGCGTTATACCTATATTTTGCTTGCTTAATGTTATTGATGTCTCAACTGTAGATCGGCAAATATGCCTCCACCAGCGAAGAGAGTGAGATGGTGAACTAACAGTATTTCCAAGATATACAACCACTAAGTAGTAACCTTTTTTAGTCGATAGTAATTCATTTGTTTGTTTATCCAACCACTTATCCACCTGAAAACTTAACCAGAAATCAAATACATTATAACTGCTTAGGTTAGAAACTATACGTCATGTCTGACTTCTTCTCTACTTATATTATGTCTCATCGAACGTTTACACCTCAACTTCCACTTACATCAATGTATTCACCATACTGTTCAATAATAGAATGCGAGACAGCTAGTCATGCTAGACAATATAAAGATGCTAACATCTCGGCATGTACAGGTCATAAGAATCCATAAAAAGGTTGTCATATAAACAGGGCAACTCCAGTTTAGACTATCCAAAAGTTGAGTATTATGTATCAAATATCAACAAAATTAGACTTCATGTCTAAACACATCATATTCTCACACATTCCTCAAATGCTCTTCACACAGTACTCCTCAATAATACTCTCCCATAATTCATTCACTAATCAGGTAATCACAGATCAGACCACACAAACTAGCCATAGACCTAATCAATCACATCGAATACCACACCCAATTTTATGATATGTATCAAAAATAAAGTGGGTCGCTATATACATATAATACATCATTTAGCCAATCTCTTGAGCCCACACCAAGCCGCCGCGGCCGCCGTCATCAAGCCTGTGGAGATAGCCATTGGTCTGATGCCCTTACTGCTCTTGAAAATCGCACCTGTCAAAGCCCCTGCCGCAAGACTGTTTACATCATCGTGCTTGCCCTTTATGACCCCAAGAAGCGAGTTAAAGATATTGTAAGTCACAGCCAAGACCGCAGCATGGTTCCCGAGGAAAGGTCCTCTTTTCGTGATGTGGTTAAGGACCGTGTTCAACCGCAACTTGTTGCTGGTGGTTCCGGCGGGGATATTGCGGACCCCCTCTACAAAGCCATATGCGCCTCCCATAGAAAGGGCGGTGAGATAGACGGTTCCTGTTCCGTAACACAAGTCATCATTGAATCCTCTCAGGGGCAAGAAGCCGTTCTGGGAACCGGCATCACTCAAGATGGTCTCACCTTCAATGTCGAGAAATTCAACGCCTTTATCAAGCTCAGCCAAGGGGTGGAGCTGGACGGCTGGAGAAGAGAAGACATTCAGCAAGTTGGTTGCGGCGTCGAGGTCGAATCCGGGGCTAGTCTCCTGCTTCGGCTCTTCTTTCTTCGATCCCCACAAAAACAGCATGGTGTAGTAATATATGTGGGTGAAAAATATGAAAATTTTGCATGAGGGAGAGTGCGGGGCTACTCTGTAGATATTCAACAGTTTAATAATGATCTTATCTACACTTACAACTTATTCTATCAATTTATAATATAAACCCATTTGTGTAGTTTGGTTGCGCTCGCGTGTCTGCGGGTAAGAGAAAATTTCAGCCCCTCCAATTATCAATCAACCACCTATACACATACATGCTTGAGACGTACTTGGAAGGCCTCAAGGAGCGCGTGCTTGCGCAAGGATGGAAGATGGAGGCCATAGTTGTTGGCCTCACTCTTGGTACTGTTCTTTTGTACTTGGGTGGCAGTTATTTGAACCTGTCCAAGTTTGAAAAATGGATCACCTTCCAGACTGCGAGCTTAAAAGAACAGTTTGCTCAAGTTGGTGTGACAGCCTCCAAGCTCTATTATCAGGATGATGACCAGCACTACACTACTTATGCTTCTGGGCGGATCAATGTTGCTCAATTTATCATCAATGTAACGTTGCAACTGCGCCAGAACTTTTCTCTTTGGATCATGGAGCACCTTTTCGGGTTCTTCTTCGACTCTCTTGACCCTGTTGAAGACGAGGTTGAGATTGTGGCAACTCTCCACAGTGACGTAAAAGTGGAGCCATTTATTTGGGCTTTGGTCAACAAAGAGACCATGAACAAAAGCAGAACTGACAATTACTACTTGTCGTTGACCAAGACCACGGACTCCGACAAGTTGCCAGAGAGCTTTGTGTTTATGACCGAAAACGTTGCTTTTAGTGAGGCTCTCTTTGATGATGAGTTGAAGACTTTGTTGGAGAAACTGACCGATTTTTTGCAGTACATTGCCTTCACTGACCAGCAAACAGTCCATCCAACTTCTGAACAACAGATGGCTCCAAAATTCCGTGCTGTTTTGAAGATGGACTTGAAGACCGACGCAGCCAGTTTGCAGACCACAAAGGAGCTTATCGACAAGGTGCTCGAGAGAATTGACTTTGTCTGCTCCAAAAAGTACAAGGTCAGACCAGAAATCACCAAAAAGGTGTTGAAGGTTCGTGAAGCCGAGTTGTCCAAGTTGAAGAAGCTCATCGAGCAGGACAAAAAGGAGCAGTTGGAAGAGCAAAAGTTGGAGGAGATGCGCTTGAAAAAGGAGAAATTGAAGAGTAATCCAAAGGAGTTGGAAAAGTTGGAGAAAAAACAGAGAGAAAAGCAGCAGAGAAAAATGATGAAGAAGCAGCGTGTTAGAGGTTAATAGTGTGTCTTTGTGTATGTGGTTAGTCTATATGCTGATTTACCTTCCTGTAGTTTTTGAGCGAGAGGAGCGTAGCAGGTGAAGCATACAACAAATTTACTTGCGTGAGATATACACTTGTGAACTAGATGAGTACAAGGAGAATGGAATTATAACCGGGGAAAGCAAGCCCATGCGTGAAGAAGTGGAGACTCATAATCTGATTTTGCTTGTTTATATATATCGTCTTTCAAATAGCAAATCCGGACGGAAGTGATAACAAAAGTTATTATCGGTTTTAGCTATTCATTTTCATCTTAATGGGCCCACGTTTGTAGGATAGTCCAAAGAGCTCGTTTGGTGTTTTCCACTTTTATGGCTTTTGTTTATTAGGCTCGAAATCTTCATGACTTAGTCAACTGTAGACAGGAAACGACATTTCAGAACTATGCTACAACAAAACATCCTTTAATCCATTGCTCTCGGATACTACCCAAATTAGCGAGATATATAGTCTTTCAGCAACAGAAAACAAAAGTCTGCCCCATACTGTGCGTGTAGTTAGACCCCAAATAATATCACTATAACTTCGAATTTGTGTAGCATTCTCACAAATATATAAAATAATCTGACTTGATTAGCATAACTGTAATTTTAGTGAAACGTTCTTGTTCACGTTCATTTCTAAATGCACACATTAGAGTACTCACAAGTACTCACACTATATGATATTCCAGGTGTCCTCTATCAGCGGACTAAAGCAAACCTTGCTATGTTTTCCGTGTAATGCTGACGATGTGATACTAGTTGAGTCTCCGAAAAACCATCAAGACAGTCAGTCCAAAGAAATGGTTTTCATAGCAGATTCATTAATGTCTTTTTTATCCTATCTAAACGTGTCCAGTGGTGAGCTCACTTAACCTTCAAACACATTAACTGAATGTATTAGTTTTCGTCACTAGTATTAGCAAGAACTAGAAATGGCTCGGTTTTTTATTACGGTGATTTTCGATAAACTTTCACTCCATATCGATGATCATCACGATCGATCTATGCACGCCCCTCGGTTATCTTAGCTTCGTCTAATCGGGACAAACAGGTTTACTCATCGATATACATGCAAACACACTCTTAAAAAATGCCAACGATCCACTAATTCAAAGCTGTTATCAAATATGGCCAAAATGCAGATCCCACAAGTACGCAACGGTTTGTCTTATCTGAGCTGTCACTGCATGAGAGATACCACTGAAATTGTATAGAGACTCAGCATTATACGGAGAAACTCATAAACACACGGCTAAAAGAAATTCATACTTTCCTCACAAACACTTTTTGAAAACAACCCAGCCTGATAGAATGGTATTTGAAATTTAATGACACCTGTGGCAATGTCAAAAATAGCAAACAATCTGCCAAAGCGCTATTTTAAGCTGATGTTATATACTAGCCAAAATAAACAATATACTAGCAGAGGCAAGACCATCTCATTTATAAAGTTTTTGTTTACTGATATCTTTAACACACTGATATCTCTAATATACCAACTAACAAGTGTTATCACTACATTTAAAGAACAAGGTCCATAGCCACAAACGGGCAAAGTAAATTAGTAAATAGTAATACGCGAGAAAATTATTGGAAAACAACCAATTTCAGACATTATAGCCGCAAGTTTTTTACGTTTCTTGGTATCCCCCCTGCCTGCGATTTCTTTTTTTGGAAAACTTTTTTGAGAAAAAGGGATAAAAATAGTACCGACTAATCATCTTTCATTTTCCACCCTCGAAGAAAAACAAAATTACGTTAGTATCACGGGATTTTTTGCTTGTTAATAGCAAATAACACCTAGATGCTTCTTCTATTCTTCCTTCTTCCCTTGGCCTTTGCAGGCCGTGTTATTAACGCGTCCTCTTTAGTCCCATGTATGGCCAACTCCCAGTTGACTGCAAAGACATTTGAAGTCTCTTTTAACCCCGACACAAAATCGCTATCTTATAACCTTGATCTTAACACCACCATCAGTGATTATGTCACTGCCAAAGTGGATGTCTATGCCTATGGGTTCAAAGTGATCTCTGAGACCATCGACATGTGTAAGTTGCCCTTCAAGCAGTTTTGCCCCCTCTTCTCTGGTGAGGTCATCGTAGACTCGGTGGAGACCATTCTGCAGAGCTACGTGGACATGATCCCCGGCATCACATACACTGTGCCTGACATTGATGGGTACGTAAAGGTGCAGGTGTACAACACCAACGGTACCAACCTTGCATGCATGGTGGCCAGCTTCACTAATGGCAAGACCGTGAGCCATACTGGTGCGAAGTGGGCCACGGCTATTGTTGCTGGGCTTGGTCTTCTTGTTCTGGCCATGTTGCTGACGTTTGGTAACTCCAACGCTGCTTCCCACATTTCTGTTAACGCCTTGTCCCTCTTCACATACTTCCAGTCTGTGGTCCTTGTAGCCATGGAGCACGTCACACGGGTCCCCCCAATTGCGAGTGCTTGGGCTGAGAATTTGGCTTGGTCCATGGGTCTTATCCGGGTAGAGTTCATGCAGAAGATCTTCCGGTGGTATGTGCAGTCCACTGGCGGTACTCCGACACTCTACTTCAAAACTGCGTCGTCAGAAAAAGCCATTCTTGTCCAGAAACGTATCGTAGAGTATCTTAGAAAAAGAGCACCCGCTCTCTTGGTAAACTCGTCTTCGCTTCTTCGTGTGCTCAGAGGCATTAAGCGTATCGGGTACAACCAAGGCATCGAGGTAACTCTGATTGTAGTGACCGGTTTCACGTTTTTTGTTCTATGTGGCTATGCACTTTGTTTGATTATTCTCTTGGCTAAAGGAATTTTTGAGCTTCTCATAAAAGTGCGTGCCATCAAAAACCCGGGTTTTGCTCTTTACTTCAGAAAA
This sequence comes from Saccharomycopsis synnaedendra, assembly GCA_031124835.1. Taxonomy (NCBI): domain Eukaryota; kingdom Fungi; phylum Ascomycota; class Saccharomycetes; order Ascoideales; family Saccharomycopsidaceae; genus Saccharomycopsis; species Saccharomycopsis synnaedendra. Next base: position 36,797 of record JASTUD010000022.1, read on the forward strand.
AACTATCTTCACATTCTAAAAGGTGCTCTTTTGAGATACATCTCCATTGGGTTCACCCAACTTACTGTCTTCTCACTCTGGGAGTTCACAGAGCGTGACTCTCCGGCAATCATTATTCTTGCCATCCTTTTCCTTTTTTTGGTGGTGGGCATGCTCGGATGGGCTACCTACAGAGCCTGGTTCTTTGGGAAGAGCTCTGTAGAGACTTACAAAAACCCAGCGGCTCTTCTTTATGGTAACCAAGACATCCTCGACAAGTATGGATTCGCCTACACCATGTATAACGCCAACATGTACTGGTGGGGTGTCATCTTTGTTTGTTATAACCTCATCAAAGCCATCTTCATTGGGCTTTGTCAGGCTTCTGGACAGGTTCAATCGCTTGTTATTTGGGTTGTCGATGTTGCCTATCTTGTAGGATTGGTGCGTTATAAGCCATACCTCGACAGACTGACCAATATCCTTAATATTGTGATTCTGTCGGTTACAGTAGCCAACTCTTTTATGTTTATGTTCTTCAGCAATCTCTTTAGACAACCAGCCGCCGTTTCTTCTATCATGGGCTGGGTTTTCTTCATTCTCAACGCTGCTTTTTCTTTGATCTTGTTGATTGTGGTGGTGGTGTACATTGCCACGGCTCTTCTTTCTAAGGTTCCAGACTCGCGCTTCCGCCGGGCGGGTGACGACAGAACGTCGTTCCAGCGCAACCTGATGTTGCTTATGGATGAAAAGTCGTTGACCGACAGTCTAGGGGCTAAGAGAGCAAGCGCACTTCTCGCCACACCAAACCCAGGGGCAGAGGAGTTGTTGGACCTCGGAAGAGTGGCCAAAAACCATCAGAACAACTGGGAAGATGAAATCTATAAGCTCAAGGATATGGTGAACTCCAGAGGCGAATTGATGGACTCTGACCTCACGGAAGAAGCCCTTCAACTCAAACTGAAAAACACCATCGAGCGTCTTAGAGGAGAGCCTCACAACGACAACGACAAGATTGGGCTTGAGGAAGACGATGAGCCTATCCAGATTGTCAAGCCAAGCTTCAGCACTCGTGTGGCCAATAGTGTATTTGGTCGTAGTGATCTGAGGGGTGCTGGTCTCAATTCTCTTACACGTAAATTGAGCGCTATGAAAATGTCCCGTAATAACTCTCAGGCATTGAAGAGAAATGCTCTGTTGGAAAAAGGGACATATGCTAGCATTCCGATGAATTCTGCACCAAATAGCCCAAATCCCAACTTGGGACACGGGAGAACGTTGAGTGCGACGCCGATGACGTCACCTAACGCAGATGAGCAGTTTCGCTTCACCTCAAATAACCCATATGGCGATGCTCAGCCCACAAGAACACGGGACGTGACCCAGGGAGGGGTCCAGGCAAACCAGGGTTTCACCTCGAGCCCAGGGTTGGGGCGCAGTCCGAATATGAGCGAGGGGGATGACAGCGGAGTGGGCTTGATGGGGGGGCGGTACGATGAGGATTTGGGGCGGTATTAGCTATAATATAAGTGATGATTTGTTCTTTCGTAGGTAAGCATCAAAGAACGAGTGGAACGTGTTGCTTGACGTTGTATATACTATGTAATAAGCAACAGTGAGCGTTATTATTTGGAAACGAGTGAAGTGAGTTGTTTAGAGATATTTCGCTCCTATTGCTTGGTTTTCGATGGTTGATGGTGTATATAGTTCAATCACTTTGACTCATCAAGGGCTCTGAACCTTGATTTGATGACTAGCTGATCGGTTGAAGCCTTGGATCCAGATTTGCTTGAATCAATATTTCTCAAAGAAACCAGAAACTTGACGATAGTTTGATATAATGCTTATCAAAATAAACTAGTAAGAATCTCTTAAGCTTTTTGTTAATCCATTGATTGTCTTCTTATAAATGCCATCCAAAAAGCCACCTTCCTTGACCTTCCCACATAAAATCAAAAGTGCACCATACTTGGAATTCCCTTTAAATGACCAAAGACAGTCAGATACCTCATTTCTACTCCTTTGACCAAGCCATCGAAAAGCTTGAAGAGCTAGAAACCAAATTCCCTCATGGATACCCTCTCATCTCTATTCTCAAAAGCTATTGTAAGAACGCCTCCTCTACCAAGAAAGAGTTCCGCATCAAGGCATCTGTGCTGATACTAACCACCCCTGTATCTTCTAAACCTTTACAAATCATTGCTGATTACGTGCAATCTAAAGAGTTCTTCCCGGACAAAGCTCATCCCGAGATCCAGCCTAATGAGCCCACAAGTTTATTGGTTACGCGTATATTGTTGTGGTTGTTTTCTTATGATGATGAGCACATTCAGCGAATCATCTGCTCTTTTAGGATATGTGGAATCAATGTAGATGCTGTGTTCCAATGTAACAAAAATGGGACATTAAACTACCATGAAAACAACTATTGGCTGCTTTACAAGTATATTAAACACAGCAATCCTGAGAGGATGCTGGTTGATCTCAGAAGCCTGGGGAGAGATGCAAAGTTCACTGTAGAATTACAAACAACTATTATAGTTCTTAAACAGTTGGTGTACAAAGAGTTTGGGGGCTGTTTGGAGGAAATGGCTAAAGAATACAGTAACTTATGTTTTGTTCCGGTAGTTAAAGACTTTGCAGATCTTTTGTTGCATACTATAGAGAGAATTTCTGAGAAATTCAATTGCGTAAAATATCTTCACACAATACCTACTCTGGGGATACCTAGAAAGTTTCAGGAAATTGGCATGTACTCAACCTTTGAAAGCATTTTTTGGGAAAGACTCCGTCTTTCTAGATCTGCTAGGTTCCGCAACTTTAACTTGATGGTACTGGTGTTTCCCACACATTTTGATCTTGAGAGTAAGGGTAAAATGCTAAGTAATCTTTCTAAAAAGTACGCTCTCCGTAGACTCCCCTCTAGAGATAGCTCTCCTGATATTTTAGCTAATAACGGAGACTATGAGAAGCCACAAGACGAGCCACAAGACGTATCCGACGAGAAACCAGCTGGTGGAGCTTTCTGATAGCTAAAACTACTTTTTCAAAAAGTATTTGAAATCTAGGCTTTAAATACACCATTTATTTTTTCCAAGTACTTCTATATTATACACTCGTAGCATGCAAAAACTTAGCAGTGCTTTCAATGCCCAAACAAGTTTCTTGTAATTTTATGTCGTAAGTGTTTGCCTGGGTATATACAGGTATCATATATGACATGAGGTTCTATGTTATTACCTCTCACTACTCCTGTTAAAAGCATGTAGTAGATCAACTTTTAGCCCTAATACACACGTTCTGTTTGTACCTGTGAGCCAAAGGAGGGTCAATATTCTCTGTTAAATAGAATTCAAAATTCTCCTTTTTTTCTGTCTCATATGATATACTGTAATACAGAACAGTCACCATTTACAGTTCGTCATTCTCATTTACATGTAGTCTTATAATGTTGTGCTTCCTCTCTCAACTCACCGAATGCCTGGGACCCCGAATCAAGCATAAATCAACGACTCCGTGAGCCTGTTTAGCCCAAAATTATGAATGCTATAAAATCTTAGATAGTAAGTGCATTTATCGTTAGCTTTGTATCGATCCACTGTATGGAATCAATTAGCACATCTGCTATAGTTAAAGAGCTAAAGTCACAAATTCAAGACGGCCCGCTTGTATATTCATCTTTTTCACTATACTCTGTTAACTCACAGCGATGTGGAGCTCAAATAAAACACTATTTTTTTCAATTTACGCCTCCGTCTATAGATACTAATTGCTTGACCATTTGACACAAGCAGCCAAGATACCCTGGCTTAAAATAGAACCGTTAGCTTCATCATAAAATGTCATGGAAGTTTTTTATTTTCTTTGAGACTTTTCATTCTCAATGTTTGGTTGAAAGTCGCATCTCACTTGCACAATTGTGTATCAAGGACATACAAGGTATTAATCTGCAAACACTATGATAAGACATGTACTGTTGGAGAAATATGAAATATCCCCTCCTCCAACCCCACGCCCTGCACAGCTTACTAATGGCCCCATACATTTCTGCCTACTCCAGCCGATAACTTGACATATTTAAGAACTACCCTCCTAAAACCCATGCAATGGCGCCAATCTCTTATAAGCACATAGTGATCAAGAATCAGCCGGTCCATGGCTACAATGTGGACATGTCCTCTCCTGAGGCCACTTTCGAGCTCAAGAATAGTACAATTGACTTGGAGAAGATCGAATTAAAATCGAACCAAATCCTCGTCAAGACATACTATCTTTCTAACGACCCTGCTCAGACCTTCTGGAACTACTCTAACTTGGGCAAAGACTACGGTGGTCAGGTACCTGTAGGCGGTGAAGTTGCATCCAGAGGTATAGCCAAGGTTTTGAAGTCCAACTCGGCAAATTACAAACCCGGCCAGTACTGGTACATTATGACTGGCTGGTCTGAGTATGCTGTGGTTGACATCAGTGAGGGTGCAGACAACAATGTTCTTGTTGAGACCACCGGTGACTTTGATCCTAAGAAGATCCCAATTGAGTACCAACTTGGAACCTTTGGTTTGACCGGTCTCACGGCGTATGTCGGTCTTCTTGTGACCGGCAGATTACGCGTCGGGGAGGACTACAGCAAGCAGACTATTCTTGTAACCGGTGCTGCCGGTGCAGTGGGGTCTATTGCAGTGCAAATTGCTGCCAACATCTTAAAATTTAACAAGGTGATTGCAGTGGCCGGAGGCCCTGAGAAGTGCAAGTGGGTCCAGTCTTTTGGTGGCGACAACATCATCACTGTAGACTACAAAGACAAGGCCTTCAAGGAGAACTTTGCAAAGGCGGTGGGAGACAAAACAAGAATCAACTTCATTTTCGAGAATGTTGGAGGTGATATCTTAGACTTTTCTCTCGATTTCTTGGAATTATATGCGACTATTGTCTACTCTGGTACTATTCTGACTTATATGGGAGGACACAACAGAGCCTTCTACAAGCTTCCGTATTTTAGCTCCAAGAGAATGACAATCTCTGGCTTCATTGTGACCGACTTCAAGAAACATTTTGGTGAGTACAAGAAGGATATGGTGAAGTGGTACCACGATGGAAAGTTGATCCCAGAGTCCACTATAAAGGACGCTACAGGTGATAAGTTTGTGGACATTCCAAAGATTTGGTATGGCCTTTTCCAGGGTATTAACAAGGGTAAGTTGATGACAAAGATTAGAGAGTTTGACTGAAGTGAGCTTATTAGACGAGATCACTTATAATCTGTTGACCTTATTAAAATTATCTTGACATTATTATGAAAATTGGATCATTGATCTAGCATAGAGTGTATACAGTGAACAAAGTTCGTAAGTTGTGGTAAAAAATGAATCGGCACTTTTTATCAATACTGCAAAGAACTCAAAATACTTCTATAGAAGCATGTACATCTTGTGTGGCCTGTGGCTCGAGCATTGACATGAAAAGTCCATGCCCACACTTGTGAGTCTTACTCTGTGAATATTGTAGATGTTGCCTCATGTCACCGGTTACCAAAGAGCAAACATGCCCAAATGTGTATTTGTCCCTGTCCCAACCGGTACCAAAACATTGCCCAAAACAGACTTCTTCATTGGGATGACAGGTGAAATCACGAATTTTCACAACTTGCAATACATCGTGACTCCGCTGCAGAGGCCTAGATGAGATGATCTTAATTTATATAAATTTCAAAGAATTAAATTTCCCGTATGATTTCGACCCATCCTCGAGTTATTTGGGAGGATTGAACTATGGCATATTTCAAATGTACACACATATCGATTGAGGTCAAATATGATGATGACTGTATCAAATTTTATCTCGCTTAAGCAACCCGTCTGTGCGTGCAGATCACTTTCACGAACCAGCAAACTCGTCTCCATCTTAGACAGAAAATCAAAAATGTAGCTCGGATCACTAGTTCTTTTTAACCATATTACAAAGTAACGTCTGAGTTCGGCGAGCAGCAGGTTTGCACACCCACATACGCCTGCATTATCGGTGTACATGAAAAAATAATCTCATCAGCTAAATTCCAGCCAGATCCTCCAACCACCAAAATGAGCTTTCGCTCTGTCGACGTGAGCAACTTTAACCGCTCGTCTCGCGTTCTCAGTGATGCCCTCGAGGCCATACCCTCCGAGCTGCCTGTGGTGAACACAGAGCTTCTGGTGCATCAAAGAGCTGCGGAGCTTGCTGCCATAGACTTCAGCAACACGAGCCCCCCCGGTAACTCTGACGGGTCTGACTCCGAGGAACACACTAGCATTCGTCCTACAGAGACAACCCATCTTCTTGCTGGTCAGCAAGACCTTGAGTCATTCAATGCACTCCTCGGCCAGCCTCAAACCAATGATGAGTACTTCGAATTCAATGATGCTAATTCGGCCTCAAAGGCTTCATCAATAATGAATTTCACCAGAAAATTAAACCGATCTGTTCTGAATAAGCTCCTCAATATAACCCCGAGACTGGACAATACCACTCGCCCCAGACTGCCATTTGCCCCGGTAGTTGACCTCTTCTATGAGAGCTCGGCTCTCATGCCGTGCGTCTTTCTCGGGCTTCTATTGAATGTGCTCGACGCTCTCTCTTACGGTATGATCATCTTCCCTATCAACCAGCCCGTGTTTGCTGACCTCGGTCCCGCGGGTCTTCTGATGTTCTACATACTGTGTGTGATCTCCCAGCTAGTGTATCTGCTCGGTGGGCTGGCGTTCCCTCTGGCCATTGGCTCGGAGATGATCGAAGTGACCCCCTTTTTCCACCAGATGGCAGCAAGCATCACGGCACGTGTAGGGGCTGCTAACAAGGACGAAGTCATCGCAACAACCATCACGTGTTACTGTCTCAGTACGCTCGTCACCGGTCTTGCTTTTCTTTTACTTGGCCGTTTCAAGCTTGGGCAGTTGATTGGTTTCTTTCCTAGACACATTCTTGTAGGGTCAATTGGTGGTGTCGGTTATTTCCTTATAGTGACCGGCCTCGAAGTGACCCTGCGTCTCACTACTCCATTTGGCTATGACCGCGAAACTTGGGCCTTTCTCTTGTCTGGACCAGCCCTCGTAAAATGGGCCCTGTCGGTTTTGATAACGGTTGTTCTTGTGGTGATGCAGCGCACTAGCAAAAGATTGGCGTCATTCTCGCTTCTTTTGCCAGTGTACTTCATAGCAGTCTTTGCCTTGATTCATATTCTCATATGGCTTGTACCGGGTTGGGACCTCCAGTCTGCGCGTGACAGTGGGTTCATTTTCGATGTGAAGACAGCGGTGGTTTCGGTCCCGGAACCAGTAAGTGCTCAGTCAAGTTCTGAAGCTTGGTACCATTTTTATACCCTTTATAAGTTCAATCTCGTCCATTGGAAACACATCGCGGCCCAGTTCCCTCTGATGATGGCGTTAACCTTTTTTGGGATGCTCCACGTGCCAATCAACGTGCCGGCCTTGGCTATCCTGACCAACACAGACAACGTGGATCTTGACCGCGAATTGACGGCCCATGGCGTCCTGAACATAATTCTGGGTCTCTTTGGCCTGATCCAAAACTATTTGGTGTACCTGAACTCGCTTCTCTTCATTCGATCCGGTGCCGGAGACAAACGCTTGGCTGGCCTTCTCTTGGCAGCCAGTACGGCTGTAGTGATGTTCATTGGTCCTGTCCTAATCAAATTCATCCCTGTTTGTGTGGTGGGAGCCCTCATTTTCCTCTTAGGGTATGAGCTCATGAAAGAGAGTTTGTACGACCTGTACGGCCGTCTTCTGCTTTTTGATTACATGACGATTGTTGTGATCATCGTTACTATGGGTCTTGTTGATTTTGTGTACGGAATTGTGTTGGGTGTTCTTATAGCCTTCATTCTGTTTGTGGTGGAAAACGCCCACCAAAACCCTGTTAAGCGCGTCTTCACTGGTGAAATGGTTCGTTCTACTATTAAAAGAAACAACCTCACCAACAATTTTCTCCGGAATGTGGGGAGCCAGACCTTGGTTCTTAAGCTTCAAGGGAACATCTTTTTCGGGCTGATTGGCCGGGTTGAAAAAGAAATTCGTCGGAGATTTGCCTCTACAAGGCCAGAACACGGTTTCAGATACCTTCTTTTAGATTTTGGACTGGTCTTCACTGTCGATTATACTGCAGCTGAAGGGCTTCAAAATATCCGATCTTTTGCGAGAAAAAATAATGCGTTTTTGATACTATCATCTGTCCCATCCGATGCGATTCTTGAGGCCTTGGTCAATGTTGGGTTGGTAGACTCTAATGCGTCTTCAGATGGCGCAGCAACCCAGGTGTTCCACGACCTCAACTCGGCTTTAGAGTGGAGTGAAAACGAATACCTAGCCTCGATATACGCTATGAAGCAACAGCGGCGCCAAAAGGCCCGGGGAAGCGTGAGCCAGGGCTATGGTGCAATCTCCAGACCTAAAGCTGCAGATATTCCTGGCAGTTCTACGCAAGATGAGTTCAAATATAACCTCACAGAGCTGTATCTCAACCCGATGTCTTTGGTGAATAACCCTCATGGGTTTGGTCTGCCGGGCCAACGCACAATCTTAAGAGCCATCACCAAGCTGGTAGACGAAGAAAGTGCTTACATCAACCATCCAGATGTCGGCACTAGTGCTCTTACAGCTGTTCTTGGGCTTGATAAAGCCACTCCTGGTCCTTCCTCTCCATCCAAACCTACTACTCCAACTACACCCGATCTCAACGACCAGGAGCGTCAAATCCTCCAGCTTCTTCGCAAAACGTTCCAGGGCATCTCCCTGAAACAGGACACGTTTTGGAAGCCCATGCTTGCATTTTTGCGCCCCGTACTGATCCTGAAAGGACACAGTTACTATCCTTATAGCAGCCAGTCGAGAGCAGCTTCTCCGGTAGAGGAACGCTTTCCTGCGCTGCTAGAAGTGGAAAATTCTGACATGGGAGGCTTCTTTTTTGTCCTTGAGTCTGGGCTTATCCAATTGAGCTACGACTTCAACCAGGGACAGATCTCTGAGACCTTGGTTCCTCGCACAGCGTTTGGATCCTTGGGGCTCAGGCCGCAGTATGGGTCTCGTCCGGGCTCATCGGCTTCGTCGGCGTCTACTATCCGAAATGGCGTCCCGGGAGGAATGCAAATAAGCATGGTAAATCGACACAACCACCTAAAGATTGAAGCCTTGAAAGACCTGCGGATATGGAAATTGAGCTCCGAAGGCTACAGAAAGATGGCAGAGAATCCGCAAATGAAGGACATTGTGAACGAGTTATTAACGATTGAAGTGAACTTGTTGAGCGAACGTTTCGACAAGATTACAAACTTTATTTTGTTATCCAGTTAGCATAGAACAGTTTATGAGTGCATGAATTATGTAGAATTGTCCCAGCGTAGCAAGGATGGTATATGTTGTTGGTATAAGGTATCGAAGTTGAGATTCAGAACTAGCGGAGTATGTCCTTTCTCTCGATTGAGAAGTACCTGTCTTTTCCTTGAACAAGTCTTTATTGGACCTTCTCCACTTATTGCATAGTCAAGAGTGTCTGTTTTCTCAACTGAAATGTAGACTTTCAGCAGACTGGAAATGTGATCACCGTTTAAAGTACACATACTTCCTAACGGGCCATGGCGTTGAAATGTTTGACAATAGCGAGTCCAAGCTTTTCAAATTTTAGTAGCAATCTGATTTATGAATTAAGGATGATTTACACACTTCACATAGAGCATTTTCTCACAAAATACAAGCTAGATTTTAATTTAAGCCAGTCTCTCTTTTCGACGGTAAACTTTTTGTCAACTTGGATGAATATTTCATCAACTGTGATATGTTATCGCCCAATCACGCACCCAACGTTCACGACATACATAAATCACTATCAGAGAAAATATATACTTCACACCCTTGAAGAGTCTGGGCCTTTGACATAAACCAATAAAACAAAACGCCTCTTGGGGCATGCTTCCTGTATATTAAGGAGACGTGCTTTTGAGCATTTCAATACAAAGCTAGTCAAAGCATCCATTCCTGCAACCAAATCCTATAGTATCAATATATCTATATTCTGGCAGTCAAAATCAATACTTTCACTGCTTCTTTACTGTCTATGTAACAACCAAAAACGAGATCAAAAAGAGCTCCACAATCAGCACCACTTTCGTGGCCCACCATACATGCTGCACAATAAATGGACACGCAGAGTAGTGATACTCCCACTCCTCCGCCTGCTTGTTGTATATACCGGTCATCAAGCCAATGTTTCCATCAAACTCTCCCATCACAGCACGCACAGTCACTTCCTGGACATAGTTTGACCCCCCCAGTCCATGGTGCTTCTTATCCGGGGAAGCTGTCCAAACTCCGGTCTTTATGTCTTTATCATAAACGTTGTAGCACCCCTCATGGTCATGTCCCGTGAGAATGATCCCCGGCTTTGTACTTCCTCCAAACACGACGTTCAACACGCGCTGCGAAACCTCGTATGAAATGTGATTCTGCGACCGGAGTTTGCCGAGCTTGTATGGCTCTCTCTTCAGAGTCTCTGGAGTGTAGTAAGTGTGCTTGGGTCCGTCCACACAGAGCCCCTCCTTCTTGAAAAAAGGAATATGGGTCAACAAAATGGTCTGTCCTTCGAACTTACGTTGCTCCAACTTCTCGAGAAAGTGGTAAGTGTAATCCAAGAACTCTGGCTGGAGTGCAGGACCCTCCAAAAAAAGCAGATTAAGCACCACCAAGCGGTAAGCTTGAGGTGTCCCCTTATTGTACTCGATATAGAAGTTGTCCTTGCCAAAAAGGCGAGCGAACCGGGTCATGTGCTGCCATGTAGCATCACCTGAGTAGCCCACATCATGGTTCCCAGTCAAGTTGATGAAGAGCGGCTCGTCAGAATAGGTAGACACAGACGAGTTAACCCAGTCGTACGTGTTCTCGAAGTGGTAGTTGAAGGCCTGGTCCGGAGACACTGTTTTGATCTTATTGATGTATCCGTTCCAATCGAGGTTTTGGTGGCGGTCCAACACCTCAAAAATGTCTTTTGTTGCATTCTCAGGCTGGGGGTAGAGACGCGTAAGATAACGGCGCGTGCGATTGAAAAACTCGCTGTCACTGATCCACTGCGACAGAAATAAGTCTCCAAGTACCGCCACGTGCGTAGGGTGCAACCTGTTCTTCATCACGTTATATATGTGGCCAAGGTAGTAGTCGTTACCGTAGTTATCCAAGCGTTTGATGTAGGGAGTCGTTGGCCAATTACCGTTGATCTGAGGATCACCTACCGCAAGAAGCCGCACAGATTCCATGGGGCTTGGCCGCTCAGCAAACTTGTCGAAAAAGCGAGTCTCTATAAGGTCGCCTAGCCATGGGATCTCGATCCTGCTTGGAGGAGCATCTTTCCACGAACATCTCTGGGGGGTTAACGAGGGGTAAGTGTATATGTAAAGGTTGAGGGCAAAGGCAATGGAGCCTATCACCACTGCAAGACGAGAGACGGCGTCCCGGAGTGCCATTTTGTGGTTTGGTGGAGGATGCTGGATTTGTCAGTAGCAGATTAATCTGATGCGTTGTGAAAATTGCCCGATATTCAATTTTATCCTGGAAATGAAAAATAGCTCGTGTTTGCGAAAATTTTGTTGCTTACGAACTGTTTGGTTGATCGCAGAGTAGTGATGTGTTTTGAGAGTTCAATTGGTTGTGGTAGTGTATAAATGACAGGTGAAGCATAGTAGCAAGTGGGCGGAGTGAGTGAAGCTACTCAACACAAGTATTTCCGTAAATCATGCTGGGACCGAGCCAGTGTTAGCCGATACCCAATTCTATGATATTCCTGGACTCTGCTGCATCTCAGTACTTGTTCAATTGAGTGTAACTATAACTAAGTAGCACTGTATACAGTATATAGAGAATGCATATGCTGACGACTCAATAAGATCTCCATTGAGGTCTGCCCGTGATTACAATATGCCTCAATTGTAAAGAGCAAGATAAATATATATCAACATATCGAGGTCTCCCAATTAAAACTCGTGTAGTCTAGGTCATACTTGAATTGAAATATGATGACATTATAATGCACATAAATAATTAACACTCCTATCGCAATGTCCAAAGCCAAAGTTCTTCTCATCGGTGCCGGCGGTGTGGGTGCTGTGGTGATGCTCTCTCTCTCCAAGAAAGGTCTCTCTGACGTGTCTGTTGTTGTTCGTAGAGACTATAACACCGTCAAAGACCAAGGCTATGAGATCCACTCGTACGAGCACGGTCTCCTCAAAAACTGGAAACCCAACCATATCCATCCCTCGGTCGATGCCGCGGCTTCCAGCGGTCCCTATGACTTTGTGGTGGTCACAACCAAAAACTTGCCTGACATTCAGAAAGTGGAGGACGTCATCGAGCCGGTTGTGACCAAAGGACACACCACAATCGTTCTTATTCAGAACGGATTCGACATTGGTCGTCCAATCATTGCTTGTTACCCGGAGAATGTGTGTTTATCTGGAGTGACGTTTGTTGGTTCTCACAACCACAATGGAGTCATCAAACAGACTCAACCTGAAAGAACCCAAATTGCTTACTTCCCTAATAAAAACTTAAGCAAGGAAGCCCAAAAAGAAGTCGCCCTCAAGTTTGTGGAATTGTACTCTACAGGCAAAAATGACGTTACTTACTCAGATGACCTGAAATACTCACGGTATCAAAAGTTGGTATACAACGGGACCCTCAACCCAATCTGCACGCTTGTCGGTACTGATACGGGTCGTTTGGAAATGGCTGGAGGGAACGAGAGTGTAGTTATTCCTGCTATGCGTGAGATAATCGCGGTAGCACGTGCTGATGGGGTGAATATCCCAGATAGCACCATCAACTTGATGTTGCACGACGACGACGGCGACTACTTTACGCCTCTGATGGCGGTAGACTCTCAGAAGGGTAATGTCTTGGAAGTGGAGGTGATTTTAGGTAACTTGATTCGGGTGGCTAGAGAATTGAAGGTGCAGACGCCGGTTTTGGATGTGATCTATGCGTTGGTTAAAGTGGTTCAGTTCCGAATGTTGGAGGGGAATGGGATTGTGGAGGTGCCAAAGGAGAGACCGATTGATAAGAGTAAGGTTTGGGAATAAAGAGTGAGCGTGCCAATGAATCAGCAAAGGGATATTATTGTTAGCTGATAGAGTGGGCTTGTTTTGTTACTACTTTTGAGCCTTCTGCGAGCGAGCAGAAGGGTAATAGTAAAGCCATTTCGTCAATTAGAACTAATCTCATAAGGATTACTGGTCATTATTAGAGAATAGAAGTGCTCTTTTGACCATTTTTGATGGTTTGACTTCCAGTTAAACTTTGTCTCTTGTTATTGTTGGTAGTTGTGTCTGTTTATGACTATACTAGATAGGTTAGACAGATTAGTCAAATGGTTTTGATGGTAGTAAGTATGGTAATGATATGAAAAGTGACGGCAGCAACAAGCTCGGCGAGCAATATTTGACCTCAATATTAATAACAAGGAGCAGCGCCGTTTTGAAAAAAGGCTATGGTTTTCGCCCCAAAATAAATGATTTCGGTACGCCCTGTAATTGTAACTAGTGTTAGCTCTACTCCAAAGAGTAAACAGTCTCTTTGGTGTTGAAAAAGGTGCTTGACTAAGAATCACTGGAAAAACCAGTTCAAATACTGGAATTTACAATATGGTATATAATATTATGAGGTATTTTCTCAGCCTCATTTCGTCTCTGTCATAAATAGTAATAGTTGTATAATCTAGACCGTATGCTACTCACGCTAACGTTCAGTCGATAGCATGAGTATGAACTGGAACTGACTAACTAAATCGAACTCGAAAAATTTTGAACTTTCATAGATTTCATATCTTGGGTTTTTGTCATATTGTTATCCTAATTATCAGCAGTTTAAGCAGCTGATCTTGAGCCGATTGCGTAAACAGTATGCTTAGAGAAGATAAACCACCAACTACAAAAAGGCAGAAAGTAAATGAAATACTATGAACATAAGCACTAGATTTGAATATTCATTTTTAATAATAATATCCATAAACGACTCCCCAATTGATAGTTAACTGATCCCACATTCTTCAACTAAAATAAGTTGCACACTAGCGATGTCCTCCGCCTATCTCGGAGCGTACCGCTTCTCCAAGCTCCCCGTATCAGTCTACCACCGTCTGGCTCCATCCACTGGACTTCTCCCCCCCCTCTTTGTGCTTATTCCCGGGAATCCAGGCGTTGTGGATTTCTATGTCTCGTTCTTGGACCGCATCCACTCAGAGACCGGCTACGAGACGCTCTGCATATCCCATGCTGGCCACGACTCGGCATCGCTTGATCCGGCGTCTCTTGCTCCCTTGAGCACTATAAAAAGCCTCTGGAAAGGCAATCTGCCCGTTTATGATCTCGAACAACAAATCACGTCAAAAGCCGAGATCATTGATAATTACGCAAAATACAAAGATGGTGATATCAACACAAAGCCAGAAACAGAAAAACGTGATGTCATCGTCATGGGACACTCCGTAGGCGCATATATTGCTTTAAGAACCGTAACTCGGTTGGATCACTGTAATGTCAAACTAGTAGGGCTTCTCTTCCCCACAATCATCGATATCTCCAAGAGCGAGACTGGGGTTCTGTTGACACGTGCTTTCAACTTGTTGCCTAGTTTTGCGACGCTAATAGCATGTCTTTCTACACTTTTTTACATTTTACCTACATTTGCGTTCAATTTCTTGGTGCGTAGGATTGTGGCACCTAGACCACAATATACAGAAAGCGTGACCAAGAGCGTTTCCAAACTTTTGAAGAACCCGTTGATTGTGCGTCAGGTTCTCAGCTTGGCTGCCTGTGAGATGCGCGGCATCAATAAGGATGTAGAATTAGAAGACGCGTTCTTTGACCAGTTTCTGACATGGGCATTTTTCGCACAAAGTGACCACTGGGTAAGCGACGAAACTCGAGAGTATATAAGAAAAAGGTATTTCGAGAACAAACCAGAACGGTTTTTGGTGTGTTCTGGAAAGACGCCAGAGGAAATTTTTAAGCATAGCTTTGTGATTAACCACGCACCAGAATTTGCCGAGATTGTGGTAAAAGCTCTTAACGAATTTGTCAAATAGAGTAATATTAGTCCCTATCCAAAAGAGTATATATAAGAATATGATCAATTACATTGTACAAAGTAACCAATGTAGGAAAAATATTTTTTCATCATACGATCGATTCATGTTTGTCAGGCTCAGCAGGACCTGGGCCCGGCGACGGTACCGTGCGGTCACCCAGCCCGAATGTGTCCGACAGAAGAGCACCGATGTGTTTGACCAATGCAGAGCTTTAATCTCGGAGTCGAAGATAGTGGGAGTGAAGAAGATCTTTGGCCTGAAAGATTTCCAGAAACACATTTTGTCTAATCCGGACAAGGTGAGTGCCACAATAGTCCAAGCAATGCGACTGAGGAAGATGCGAAGAGAAGATCTCGAGCTTTTCCAAATTGTTAAGTCGTCCAGTGCCTATAGGTCACTAAATTTGGTAGACGATACGCGAATGAAATATCTTCTGATCGAGCTTATGATGTTATACCACGCTAAACGATACGACACAATTCGCAGAGCAGTGCTCCCACTAGTGCTAAAATATGTCAGAGCTACCTCCAAGCTCCCCCGGTACATTGTTCTTATGTGGCTCATGAAATCTCTTGCACTATCAGCAAGTTGGGGCCGGCGATTCGAAGAAATTGCGACGCTAAGTAAAGAGCTTTTGAAATGGAAGGCCGTTGACCACCTGACGTTGTGTGAGGTTTGGGTAAAGATAGCAAAAAGCGTACGTTCAAACGTCAGTGTGCGCCTTTTCAATGAGATTGACAAGAAAGGACTCATGACAGATAAATTGGTGTATGAGGTTCTATCAAGCTACAGTTTGATGGAAAAGACAAAATCCTATAATGAATTTCTGGCAAGATATTTACATTTACTAGACAATTTCCAAACCAACTCATTGCTCATATTACAGGCCATCCAGCGGTTGCCCTTTGTGGACGACCATCTTTTGTGGAAACATGGTGACATTGAGCTGTTCAAAGATGCGCATTTGAAGTTGACAAACGAGATTTTTGCGAGAGTACAATTTCTCTTAGTAATGATAGAAAATCAGTCTTTTTCGCTGGCGAAAAAAACTGAGATGAAAGAACAGTTTTTGGGAGATTTCCTTGAAGCGTTTGGTCGTAGAAGGTACATGGATTGTATGTGGAAAGTGCGTAAAATCATGACGCTTGATAAGCTATCACTTTCTGCAAAGAAGAGAGTCGAGTTGATTTTTTTGAGACATTTTAGGGTAACATGTCAATACACAACTATGTGTGAGTATTTCTCAGAGTTGATGAACAGAAGAGGCCCAGCTTACTTCTCAAGACAGGATATGTTGGAATTCATGTCAGGAATCAATGAAGCATACCCAGATAGTCAAATGCTCGTGGCGGGGCTGCTAAGATCTGTTTGTTCCGAGAAATCATTTGACTTGATGAGCTATGCTTTGCTGAGCAAACTGAAGACGCCCAAAGATTTAATAATATCATACAAAAATGGCGAATTACCCCCTCAAAAGGCCATCAGAGATGCTTACATAAAAGCGTCTCAGGAGCTGTTGTTCGATCAGGCAGATTACCTAGCAGACATTTGGGGTGAGAATTACCATGAGCATCCGAACGAGATAGATCTGCTTAGAATTGGAGCAGCTTTTGTAGCCAACAAAGAAATGCTCCCTTTGAAAGACGGTGAACAAGGACTGAGCGAGCTCTATGATGCTCATTTGAGTACTTTGATATCCAGATCCAGTGGAAACATAAGGTTCCCGCATTTCGTATACTTCAGCTCTCTTCTCACTGGCACTCCTCTAGCCTCTCTCCGTATTGAATGTTTGGAGTTGGCATACTCTGTGATATCTCGTCAGCTTTTCTTCTACAAATTTCCTGGGTTGAAGCGTCTTTCTCTCACCACAAGTTTGGGTGTCTACCTGGATGTGTATATACGTTTGATTTCTGCGTTGATGATGACAGGAGACTACAATAAGATCATCCATCACATGCGGGAATTGGCGATACAGCCTGGCCTCTCAATCAGCCCCAGGTTTCTCAATGGGCTTTCTAGAATGCTATACATTTGTTTTGACCAGAAACAGAATGAGTTGAAGAAAAATTACGGCTTTACACTTGAGAGATTTACTAATTCTGTGGACCACTTTGTACGGCACTACGAGTCGATCAGAGCAGGAAGATTGATTAAAAGCGAGCATCGGGCTGTCGTTGAAGAAGAGCTTAAGATTTTACAAAGCTTCATGTTGGAGTATATGCATATTTTAGACCAGCTCAAACAACGTAAGATGCAGTGGTTAGAAGCCAAAAAGAAAAACATTTCTTCGGCAGCACACTGGGCTACGCTTTGGTCTGACACACATGACGATTTTTTCTTGTTACTAGTATGAATAAAATGAATAGAATGTAAATAGACGATTGATGATCTGTGTAGGCATCTCTGCTCATCGGCGCGGGTAATGCATCAAAAAAAAAAATTTGCATGAAATATTTCATCCCATACAAGTCATCATGAGAGTGAGAAGTAAGTTGTACGATCAAATTGAGATGTTCCTACTAACCAGAACCCACCAGTAAACGTACGACTGCCCGTATGCGGGAAGGAATCAAGAAGAAGGCTGCAGCGCACCGCAGAAAAGAGGCAAAACTTCTGAAAAAGAACGTACAGTGGAAATCCCGTAAGCCAAAAGATGCCGGTATCCCATCGAGTTTCCCATATAAAGAAGAGATTCTTGGGGAGATCGAGGAGAAAAGACGCCAGCAGGCCGAGGCCAGAGAGCGCAGAAAACATGAAAAGGCTCTCCAGCACACACACCAGCAAATAGATGAAGATGACGTTATGGAAATGGACGAGGACGACGGAAATGGCCTCTCGGCTCTTGTAGAGTCTGCAGAGCAGGCCGCACGTGAATACGAGGGTGGGGAGCCCGAGGAAGTGCCTGTAGATGATACAGAGTATGTTGATTTAGACGTAGAGGCACTCGTAGGAGAGGTGTCTGACGGGGAGTTTGACAACGTCAACGACAACGACGAAACTGACAAGTCGATGAAGGCTTACAGCAAATATTTCAAGGCAGTTGTGGACCTTGCAGACGTTGTGCTCTACGTGCTCGATGCACGCGACCCAGAGGGGACTCGTTCGCGTCGTGTGGAGGAAGCCGTGATGGCTTCAAAGGACAAGAAGATGATTTTGTTGCTCAACAAGGTAGATTTGGTACCACCAGAAGTCATGGAGGGCTGGATCACATACTACAAACAGCGGTTTCCAATTATCCCTATTAAGGCAAGCCAAGGTCTGTCGCTTGCCGTTGCTCACAGCTTCAACAAGGCGCTCACGCAACTGGTCACGGCCACGGCGTTGCTCAATTCTTTAAAAGGTTATGCAAGCAAGAGCTCTCTAGGCAGAGCCGTTGTTGTGGGCGTGGTTGGCTTCCCAAACGTTGGAAAGTCTTCTATCATCAACGCACTTACTGCTAAGCACGGGAGATCTGGCAAAGCGTGTCCTGTAGGCAACCAGCCTGGTGTGACCACAAGCTTAAGAGAGGTAAAAGTGGACAGCCACTTGAAGATCGTGGACTCACCGGGGATTGTATTCCCACCTCCAGTGCTGGAGCTGCGTTCTGGTAAACCTTTGAGCCAAAAGCGTCTTCGCATGCAGCAGGAGGCCAAGTTGGCTTTGGTAAATGCGTTGCCAGGTAAATTACTCCACGACCCTCAGATGGCCGTGCAACTCTTGATCCGTCGTGTTCTGCGGTCTCAGAACACGTTTGACCTGTTTAAGCAGTACTACGAGCTTCCTCCTACCCCAGAAGATGATATTGAAGAGTACACCAAGCAGGTGCTTATCCACGTTGCACGTGTGCGGGGGAGATTGGGGAAGGGGGGCATTCCAAACTTCCACAGCGCTGCTACGTGTATATTAAACGACTGGAAGGATGGGCGATTTGTGTGCTGGACCGTGCCTCCAGAAAAGGCACTTGAAATGCCAATGTCAGAAAATACAGAGAGAATCAGAGGCAAGGTCGATGAAAAGCTGATTGTGAGTGAATGGTCTAAAGAGTTTGACTTGGAAGGGCTTTTCAAAAGCGTGGGGGTGTGATATTCCTCGGCATTTACATCATCCCAGGGACTATTATATATTTGGAAAGGAACCTGTATCAGACGCATCACGCATGCTAATGACGCACTCTTGACATCTTATCTTTACTCAAAGATAAGAGTTGTACAGACCTGGATGATGATGAGGATGATGCTCGATATATATTCTAATTGTTATGTATAATGGATAATTGGCACCCGGTATGTATTGATGGTGATTTCTATTTTTTACCTTAAATTAATTTACGTTAGAAAATCAGAGTCGTATGTGAGCCCCATTTGGAGATAGACGTCACCCAACAATGGGGAAGATTTATGATCAAATTTGAGCTTTAGTGTAAACTGTTTGAAGGGAAAAATCAAGTGGCTAAAAGTTGAAAACTAAAAACGGTTAATAAATAGATCTAAATCTATGATGAAATGAACATCAATTTATCCTATTTTAGCCCCAGTGTGAGGCATGAGCTCATCGAGCATGGGCCGGGTAAGCGCGCCAAAACCTCGGATTCACATGAATCAATCGAATCATGGCAGTGTTTCACATTCACATAAGTCATCGCTGATCGCAGGTGACACCACATTCTCGGAGCTAAAATTCGCTGTTTTTTGACTAAATTTTTCCTCATTTGCTTCTGATCCCGCGTATATTAACTCTGACTTCGCCTAGCCGTCCCCAGTCAACAATTGATCGCTTAATTTTAGTC
The DNA here is from genome assembly GCA_031124835.1 of Saccharomycopsis synnaedendra. Taxonomy (NCBI): domain Eukaryota; kingdom Fungi; phylum Ascomycota; class Saccharomycetes; order Ascoideales; family Saccharomycopsidaceae; genus Saccharomycopsis; species Saccharomycopsis synnaedendra. The sequence goes on from JASTUD010000022.1 coordinate 56,655, forward strand.
CCAACTAAGCAAGGAAACAAACTATGGATGCCTATCTGGGAGAACATGGTGCTGGGCTGAATGACCCCTCCAAATCTCCGGAGGACTATCTGCCCACAACCCCCAATTTTGCCACCAGCCTGAAGAAGAGAAAGGGAGCCACGTCTTTTTTGAGTGAGGAAGAAAAGAAAGTGAGTATTGCTTGTGTTATTAATGTGATTTTGTTGTTCTCGTTGTGTTTTTGATGTTGCTTTGTTAGGTTCCCCTGTTATTGTCTACAATAAGCCACATAGCATTTACATTAATATATCCATACTAACCAGTCCCGTCATATCGCGTCGGAGAAGAAACGACGGGAGGCCATTCGTGTGGCCTTTGACCGTATTGTCGAGCTTGTTCCTAATTTGACCCCTGCAGAGAGTCGCACAGAAGTAGCGGTCTTGACCAAATCAGCAAACTTCATAGATAAGCTTCGTGCTGAGAATGAGCAGTTGGTACAGCTACTCAGGCTGAGGGGGATTACTATTCCACCTAACTTAATGGAAACCTTTAGTAATACGCGTGGTAAGAAAGAGGGGGATAACGCGTAATGTATAATACCGGACCACTAGATTTGGCCACTTCTTATTTCTTATTTCTTATTTTTTAGACTATTTTTATGCTCCTAATGACTGATGGTGTGTGTAGCTAGTTAATCTTCTTCTTCTTCTTCTTCTTCTTCTCCGATGAGCTTCTCCATATCCACATCTTTTTCTGTACTGTTTTTCATTCTATCTGTCAAAAACACATTCACTTTATCCTGAAGAGTCGTCATTTGGGCTCTCAACTGTCCAAGTGATCCATCTGACGCTTCTGAAGGTATATCTCTATCTACCTGGCCTGCATTTAAAACATAATCACTAGGTCCAGAAGTTTTGCCATTTGTAGTATGAGGCCCTGAGCCTGGTTCAAATAAGACTTTTTCTTGCTTCGACTGGTATTCTGCGGTGGGGATTAACATCTGGATTAGCAGGTGCTATGAGTGCAAGATTAAAATATTTCACGTGAAAGACAGACCTATCTGAGCTGTCTATAAAAAGATGGACTAAGTATAGATTAACCCTTTGATTAAGATAACGATAGGTTGTGTTATTAGTAGCAACAATCAATATCTAATTAGCCTATTAATTTGCCCCTTATGAGTAAATGTGCAGATCATATATACACCCTCATTTGTGAAGATCCTCATTTGAAGATCCCAATTATAATCAGATTCAGATCCTTGATGACAGAATGAAATTAGCCTGAATGATAACTTAGTAGCTGATAAGCATGAATCATTACACAATGCAATAAATCAGCAAACGCACTACCAGTGAGCACCCCACAGTAGAGATACATATGCTTCGAAAGCGGCATATAACACAAGCATCAGATCAAAGATGTTGTAAATATAGACGGCAAATTAGCACTTTCTTTTGGTTGACGGTGCTACTTCGTGTGCCTACAAAGACGCATACAGGCATCTTTAGCAGAATTAATTATCATGATTCTAGAGATAATTCCATAATTGCATCACTCCAAGTAACATCGTCTGTTCCATTGTGTTTACTTGAACGTTAAACTAAATCTTACAGTTCAGAACCCCAAAGGATTTAATGCATTGGTATTAGAAATAACGATGGGTTAAAATATCGAAGATTTTAAAGTATAGGTATAATACAGGCTAAGCCTGTTTGAGTAGAACTAGAAGTATTGAATAGAATTTGCAAACCGCTCTAGACTAGCCAGAGGGTATTAGTTAACAGTTGAAAGCATGTTGTTGTAGAAACTTACAACAACAAAGCACCAGCAATACCGGCAACGGCAGCGGCACCGGCGTAAACCTTGTTGGCGGCACCAGTAGCAGTCTCAACAGCTGGGACAGTGCTGTTAGTCTCAGCAGCAGTGAGTGGGCAGTAGGTGGTGTACAGGGTCTCAGTGGCGTAAACGACAGCGACACCAGTGGTGACGGCGACCTCAGAGCATCCGCTCTCAGCACAAGAAGTGATGGTGGCGATGGTGGTACCAATGATGCTAGTCACGGTAGAGTTGGCAGCAGCGGCAACGGAAACGAGGGTGATAAGAGCAGTCTTAGAGAACATTTTTAAGCGAATGGAAAAGTTTGATGAGAAGAAAATAATCGAGGATCAGGCCCTCTTTTATAGCTTACAATGTACGTTCTGGGATGGATCGTAAACACCCGGCGCGCTTATTCCCTCACCCCTTTACTACGCTGTATGTCCCTGCACAAGACGCGCTTGATTTGCACACAACCAAGCCAAATTAGGCAAAGATCTGCTGCATTTGGAAATTTCTCTTCATGCGGACGCATATCCGTATATGAGGTACTCCCAGATCGGGCCATATCCTCTAAAATCTAACGCTTACTCATGATCGCCCCATTATCTGTGTCATAGCTTTGTATGCGATGAGTTCGATGGTCATAAGCCACATTTTTCACCAGTTGATGGTTACAGGCATTAGTGAGTTTTTAATTTATCTCCAAAATTTTTGACGTTTAATTTTTGTTGATCTATAATGCTTGTTATCCCAATTGGTGTCCCAAGAAACTGTTTTCGTATATACTAGCCCGCAAAATATACGCATACTGACATTTGATTCCTGCAGCCGTTGCCAGAGTACATACATGATAGACACGCTCAAATCTGTCATATTGCCGTCAATACGGCTTAAACAGGCCACGCCCATTCCTAATCCAACCAAGTGTATCCTGGCTTCCCAAAAATTGTACCAGTAAACACGGTTTCCATGTTTTTGTGTCAGCCAAGAGTATTGGCAATTTTCTCATGACATAACGGACCACCCTACTCCGTATTAGTACAGTCAAGTATAGTAAGAACTATTGGCATATCTTCTGATGTCATCCCATGATTTAATGGCCTCTAATTATAACTAATTGATACTGGTCGTGCCACTTCTATTGAACCTTCTCATAGCTAAACTCGTGCAAATTTACATTTCTAAGATCAGGATTCTGGCTATACCCCCTTTTTTGTCACTTTATGGAACTACAGTCTTAACTGAATCGTAATTCATCAGATAATTATCAAAAAGATCTTATTGTTCCTCTCATCATCGATGGTAGATCTCTGAGCCATCGCCGATCAATCGAGTTTAAATCGCAAAAAAAAAAAAAAAAAAAACGACAACGGCAGGACTCGAACCTGCGCGGGCAAAGCCCAAAAGATTTCTAATCTTTCTCCTTAACCGCTCGGACACGTTGCCTCAACATGAAGCGTTTTTTTTCTGGATATCTAAAGATGATGAATTTCTTCTTAGAATTATTTGAGTAAATGTGAAGCTTTAGCTAACAACGTCGTATTCGCTCATACGCGCTCTTCTTCTTCACTTTCGTGGTGCCTTTCAAGGGTGGGTAATTTTTCAAGATGTGTAACAAAGCCAATACAGATTCTTAGTGCTATTTGACTCCAGTATCCTCAATGGTAGTAAAATCACGGATTTTGTTGATATTTGTTTATTATAATAAAGTTTTACGAGGTCTTGATTACATGTCTGGCCTGGGTATGCAGCAAAACTTCTGGGCAACATTGGTATTCAGCAAACCCACAAACCCAATCTAGAGCCAATTTTCTAGAAAGTTGTGTTTCTTTTGTCTTCTAGGATTGTGCGTCGAGCTATATTATGAGGTTTTAGAGGCTTTATATCAAAAAAATGTGGCCACTTTAGTTCAAGCTAGATCAAAGACAAATAGTACTAAAGAAGTAATGAGAGGGACTTTCCTAATGGAAAAATTGCGATCTTCTGTCTCTTAGAAGGATATAATGCTGTCTTTTTCTTGAACCTTAAAATTCGCGATAAGATTGTACTTCCTGGGTTCTCTTTGAAGAGAATCACAATTTCGAGGATCATTGAGTTAAGCTAGTTTTGAAAATAACATACAAAATTCCGCTTGACTGAAAACTGTATAGTTTTAAGGTTGATAAAATGTAGTAATTCCTGAAATGCAGCTTTCTTGAGTATAGGATCAAATGGGAAAGGATCAAATAAAACGATCAATTCTGATGTTGAAACTTCGGATTAATAGAAAGAAGATTGTTGTTTAACTGTTGTTCGAAACTTTTTGTATAAAAGTGATAAAATATAGGTAGTATGTCTAGTCTGCCTCTGTCTACTTTTTAAGCAATTGCATCAACTGCACTTTCCTAATTATCCTCAATATCATACTATTACTACGCCTAAATATATTGAGTACAAACTTTGCTAGTAATTTTACGTTACAGAGTTATCTATAATCCATCCATCCATCATATGGCCAATGAATAATAAATCTCCTAGTAAAAAAATTGCAAAAAAAAACTCCGAGACGGGGAATCGAACCCCGGTCTACCGCGCGACAAGCGGTAATTCTAGCCACTAAACTATCTCGGATGCTACGGGACAGAAAATGTAAAAGAGTAATAAGAATGACGTTTATAAATACCAGTATTGAAACAACCAATCCTGTAAACCCGCTCATAATTTATAACACAATTTAAGACTCTCTACAAGTCACATGCAACATAAATTTATTTACTCAGACGCTGTTTAAATTCTTCATTAATGTGCGCTGTTTTTTCAACACCCTTAGCCACTCTGCCTTAGAGATAATGGCTTCATCATGAGGCCCAAATACTTGGAGTTTGTCTGTGATGATGCCGCTGAATTCGGCGTGCACACGCCCCAAACTCTGAGAGCAGTACATTATCTGCAATATCAACGAGTCGCGTGCCTGCTGGTCCGAGACCAAAGGAAGGTTCTCTTTAAGCAAATCCGCAAAATGAGAGATGACATCAAACACAAAGTCGTGTATTAGTAAGTCATTTTCTGAGAATGCGTCATCAAAATCATCTGAGCCACCAGCACTTGCCGGAAAAAGCGACTGGTATGTAAGGACAGATGTGAAGCAATGCTCTCTGATGAGCTCATTCACACGCTTGAGATACTTTTCTGTACTGTGTTTCTTCAAGGGCACTAAGAGATTCAACTCCGAGACTATGAACTCACGTCTAGCATCAAAATACACTCTTCTTAAAACCGAGTTAGCGCTGGGCTGAAGAATCGAAACAGGTCCTAGCGCTGCGTCATCCGCAGAATAACCTCTACCAAGAGCATTGAAAGGGTGAATACGTCTCAAATAAGAGACAATTTTCACAATATTCAGCTGTTTTAAATCTGTTCTTAGTAAACGGAGCAAACTAACCAACATGGCCGCAACCTCTGTCTTGACGCCATTTTCCACTTCCTTAATAAGTGAGATATCTGGAAACCTGATCGCCAAACGTCTGGCATGAGCAGAGAGCTCAAGTGTCTCGTGGTAGTACCCCGCCTTGACGCACGCTGCCACAAGGGCGGGAAGTTCGAGGATCGAAGTAATGGACTCTGAGCTCGCGAGAACCACCGCCAGCGGTGTGTTTTCTCCTAAGGCCCGGAGAGCCGCCACAGAACTGAGATCTGCTTCTAAAGCCTCCGAAACTTCTTTGAGCTGGAGTTTGAAATCTGCGGCCGCACCTGCGACCACGGAATCCAATTGAAGCCTGGACTCTATGATGTCCTTGCTTGCGCCCACAACAGTCTTCTTGATACGTTCCTCAAGCTTGCTCTGGGCAGCATCGAGCTCCGCAATTTCCATGACCAACCCATCTGCAGAGAGCACGGACTCATTTTGAAGAAGATCATTGAGATACTCGACCGACTCTGTCCGAAGAGCGGGATCCTGGATGAGTGCACGCATTGGCTCTGGCATACTGCCGGAGAGCGAGTCTAGAAGCAATTCAGTTTCGGACATACTATGGGTTTTGTCTCTATATTTTGTGATGTGCTACATGTACAGGGTTGCAGTTGAAAAATAGTGCGGTTAGTATATACATTTCACCTAACTTACGACACTGTTGTATATGACTGGTTTATGAGATGTGCTATTCAATAGTTCACTATGGGAGAGCTGCATGTGTTCGGCTATTTGTAATTCTGGTCAGTAAAGCTTTCGAATGTTTGTGATGTTGATGTTGGTGGTTAAGTTAAATATTGGGCGTCTGTTGCGAAAAGGAGACTTGGAAACTAGTTAAATAATAAATCGAATAGAAGTGTGTCCGTGCTGATGACATTTTTCTGTTTCATTCTATGTTCAGCTGGGATTTCATGAGATTTGAGTGCGGAACGTTTATTGTTCACATTTCCGATATTGTTAGAAACATAGGTGTAAACACTCTTCGCTCTAGGTTTTTGATTTCTTGCTATCCAGTTTTGACGTTATTTAAAGAGAAAATATTGACCGTAAGTTACATCCAACTCACCAGCTGATCGATCAAGAGTGAACAAACTGTGGGTTTATGATCTGATCCTCTTAGAGATTTCTAGAAATGATTGAGGATGATAAATATTGTATTAAAAAACATTTATAGGCTTAAATAGCCAATTCCCGTATGTTTTCACTATCCTCGTGCTGGCCAATAAACCACAAAATCAGAATTTGAAGATTCCAGGTAAATAGAGCAGAAACATAAACCCACCGATTTGAAATACTACAAGTCATTCATCAAGTTATCCGAAAGACTCAAGGAAGCCAGAGCTTCAGCCTCCCGTAGGCAGGGTACTTAACATTCTATATATAGACTCTGCTCTTTGGACCAAAGTAAAAAAAATGGTACAGCGATACTGAATACAGCCAAGGAGGTCGCCTCTATCTATACTTTTAGTAGCACACATTCTGTATACCGAAAGCATGGACTGTGAAGTGAGGGAAGCAATGCACGAACACAGAATCAAAACAACAGAAGACACCAAAAAAACCTAAAAACACAAAAGAGCCTTCTTCTAACCTCAAATCCCGGGGGCCAGAGAAAATCACAGCTTCCCTGTGAACCCCTTTCGACCCCACGTGACACTCTAAATTTCAGAGCTAATAGCAGAACTAGGTGAACCAGCCAGTATGTCCACGCCCAGGAATCCCAACGCCAAACGCTCACCGAGCATCCTTGTGACTGACGTGCGTAATGACTCTGTGCGTAGGACGTCTGCGCCCTTTGCCGGTGCTGCACGCACTACAAGGCAGCGGAGGGTCACGCCAATTGCGCCCCAAAGTTCGCGATTCAGCGGAGTTTCTGTATCTAATATTCTAGCCAACGCTTCTGAGATCCCATCGGCTCTTCGGAGAGCCCCCAGGGACCACCAGCTTCCGGTATATAACCCTTTAAACAACCCAAGAACCCCTCCCCCTTCTCCACGCGGGCCTGCACCAAGGCCTACGAGAACCACGCCCATCCCAAAAATGATTCAGCCACTCCCACCCCGGACCCTGAAGACTTCTCAAAAGTTGGTTTACATTCCTGAGGGCGAGACTGGAAGTAAGGACCTCCACAAAGCGACTCAGGAGATACAAAACTCGCCCCGGAAAGATGGTCTTCTGCGGGTTACGGCATATCTCGTTGCAGACGCCATTAGCTTGGATGCGGCCTCGGCTTTTTTACGTAAAAACCACAAAGTGTCTGCACGGTTGTACGATGAAGTGCTCTACGTACCCTACCAGCTTCCTTTGTTACCCGGTAAGAACGGGAACCGGGTGAGGTCCAATATATACTCCAAAGACGCTGTCGGGCGTGCTAATGTGGATGTTTACTTGGATCGTACAGAGCAGAAGGACTACCACTTTGAGTATTACTCTGGCCAGGAAACAGAGATACCCACGGAAATCCCTGAGCCTGAGCCACAGGATAACTATGCAAGTGATTTTAAGACAACGGAAGAAGACTCGTTTGATCCTCATGAGCCTCAGTACTTTAATTACGCAGAGCCCACAGTGGAGGCCGCTGCCATCACGCCAGCTACACATGCTGAGGTTTTTTTGTTCAATTATGGCGTCATTGTGTTCTGGAACTTTTCGAAGAGTCAGGAAGAGGATGTGCTTGCAGACTTGGAGTTTGCAGAGGGGCCTGACGGTCAGAATCTGATTCTTTTAGGAGATGTTCTGGAACACGATTATGAGATGGAAGAGTTTAGGTTTGAGTATGATAAACTGGCTAACGTGCCGCGTATATATAACGATCTCATCACTTTGCGGTCTGAAGACCACTTGATCAAGATGACGGTTTCACACGCCTTGGCCCAGTCTACAAAGCTCAGTCGCTTCGAGCTGCGCATGTCGGAAGTTTTGTATCAGATCCTGAAGTTACCGCGGCTTTTGGCTTTGACGGGACAGTTGGGGCTCAGCAGAGAACAGCTTTTGCGCAAGTCGGGTAAATTGTTCAAGTTGCGGGTGGATGTGAACTTGTCTTCGAACGTTTTGGATGTCCCAGAGTTCTTTTGGTCGTTTGAGCCCAGTTTGAACCCTTTGTATACTGCCTCAAGAGACTACTTGGAGATAGATGAGCGGGTAAGGGTGATTAACGAGCGTTGCAAGGTTTTCTTGGAGTTCACAGATGTGATCGCAGATAGTATAGCGGAGAAGAATATGAACAAGATCACGTGGGTGATTATCATCATTATTGTGATAAGTTTAATGGTTTCGTGTTTGGAGATTTTTGTTCGGTATCTGATATTGCGGAGGAACAAAAATGCTTGAAAGAGGTAATGAGTAATGAATATATAGTGGAGTTGTTGCCGATAATATAGTCGCTGTGGGTATTGCGTATGTAATGGTAATTTATGCTATAATGGTTGTAGGTTAGCTTTCACATATATGCATACTAAGAAAAGGAATGTGAGAGTCAAACAAACTGCATAACTCAAGTGTGCTGTAGGTGCGTCTTAGAAACTTGATAGATTGGTCTAAGGCTATTTGTTAAGTGCTTGCGTAGAGTAGTGAGTCAACCCTTACATTCACTTGAAGTGTGCCATACTCTCAGACAACACAGGATGCTGTGACCAAGAGCCCCCATAGTTCAGTCCAAATATATCAAGGACTAGGTAATTTGAATACGGGGTCCCAGAAGTTGGACCAAGTGATCGACAATATCAAAGGCCTGGCTCCTTTTAAGAATTCAATGAATATTATCAGGCTATGGGGTCGATTCATGAACAATCTCACGACAATGAGTTTACCTCATTATGCGAGAAAAGGCGGTACGGTACATACACATTTTCCCGGTATTAGTGAGTTTTTCGGTGACTTGACCAACGTCGTGGTCAAGCTTTCAATAGAGCAATCGGAAAACGATTGCAAAGTCTATGTACAGCAAATGTCGAAGGTCGATGCGCAGAGTAGTTTGTGTTTTTCTACAAAATTTCACCATAAGGGCAAGATTTAGAAATTGAGCAACATCGCGTTACTCATTGACGTCTTTTTATTGATACCGCTCTGCACATAGAAGGGTATAGTATTTATATTGACTCATTGATACCTTTCATCCATATTTCTCAACGAGTCTAACAGTTTAGATGCATATTTAGGCTAGTTTTTCTTCTTAACGAAAAAAGTCTCTTAACGAACAACAAGCAACCAAAATCACGTAGCATTAGCATTCAAAACTAATCATATTCCAACTCCCATGAAGTTCTTTCACAAATTTCACCTTTTGTTTACAGGCCTTGCCGTCAGCGTTCCTGACTGACATACCAAAGTTAATCAACTTAATCTCCTTGTCTACCCCCGTTTGATGTTTTTATGAACAATTCCCGTAGTTCTTGAGTTTTTTGAAGTAAGTCTTCACCGGGTCTCACTCCACTTTTTAGCCTTCATCATCTCAAGAACAAGAGGCCCCCCCCCCGCACGATGTAAAATGATGGTTTGATCCAACAAAATCCCGGCACCGTAAATTCACAGCGATAGCCCGATAAGTGCCATACAAGTCTAAGAATCCTCATGAATTTCCTCGAAAGCATGTCTTCATAGGATCCTCCTGTAATTTCTGTGCCATTCACAGTCTCTATAATCTTCATGGAAAAGTGAGTCATGAGATGAAGCAGAGTTTTCGGCATCCAAAATCTCAATAACCAACTCGATTTGGGGCTGTAGTTAGCGTATCGTATTTCATGGAGGCAGGTCTTTCACAAAGCCTGTGTGCAAGTTGAACACAACACTTCTTCTTCGGCGAATAAAACCTTTGTTGTACCTTTTAGCTTGAGAAAAGCGTACTTTTTGTGATTTATTATTGTTTTTTCCTTCTGTTACTCTCCTTTCAATTCTTGTAGATATATTTTTTGCGAGCTCGCTAGACTGGCCATCCGATGGTTTTCTCTGCTGAAAATCTTCTCTCCCGTCACCACCTTTATCACAATTTGCCTCACCATATCCCTCATTATCCTCTTTTTTGCTTTCTTATTATCAATAATATTCTTTTTGTTCCTCTTCTTCTCAACTGTTCTCGTCTTGGTCAACTGGAATTCCAGGTGGTAAAGTGAATTACGGTAAAATTTCAATGAACTTGAAGATAAGTCTCGGAAATGCCAGGTTTTTTCCAAGGAGCTGCATATCTTTCGACATGAAGAGCTCTTTGGAGCTCCAATTAAGGAAAAAATTCAAGGAACACCGAGCAATGGACTAGACGCGAAAGTAATCAAAATGATTTAGCCTACTCGCTCAATCTTAGAAGTTCTCCCTGTGGAAATTCCAAAGTGTTCACCTTCTTCCCAGTGATCAGCTTGAGGTGAAGCTGCTCCTTTTCTGGAAGACACAGTACTTCCTGGCAAGTCGCTACTTCTTCCCGAGTTTAGCTCTGGTCAGCGTCAATTTGTTCATGATTCTGTTGAGCGATTTACTATAAAGTTTACTAGAGCACTATTCTTCCCCAGAGCCCAACTACTACATTAACACAGACAAAAGCCAACCATCGACACATGAGACAAAATTCTAATGCTCGATTACAATAAATAATACTGCCTTGTAACTGTAGTTAATTGGATATCCCCAGGCAGCGTCAGTCAGATAAGACCGACTATGAGCCCTGGAAAATTAATTTCAACCAGCATCTGCAGCATACCAACTAGTTAGCCACATAATGGAAGGACTCTTCTTCAACGTCGATTTCGGCTACGTGGAGGCGCTTGTGCGGGGATACCGCAATGGGCTCCTCACACAGCCGCAGTACGTAAACATGACGCAGTGCGACTCGCTCGAGGACCTCAAGCTCCAGCTTGCAGCCACGGAGTATGGCAATTTTCTTGCGAACGTCCCTCTGCCACTCTCGACTCTGGTAATCCAGGAGAAGGCCGCAGACAAGTTGTATGACGAGTTCCGTTATGTCAGAGAGCAGGCTGTGGAGCCATTGGCAAAGTTCATGGACTACATCACCTACGGCTACATGATCGATAACGTGGCCTTGATGATCACAGGAACCGTACACGAGCGTGACAGAGCAGAGATCCTCGAGCGGTGCCATCCTCTCGGGTGGTTCGACACTTTGCCTGCCCTCAGTGTGGCCACAGACATTGACCTGTTGTACACCAGCGTACTTGTTGACACTCCTCTTGCGCCTTATTTTGGTGACTGTCTCAGTGCAGACGACCTCGATGACCTCAACATCGAAATTGTGCGTAACACTTTGTATAAGGCTTACCTTGAGGACTTTTACGCCTTCTCTCAAACCTTGCCTTCGCCAGCTTGTGAGACCATGGGCGCGCTCCTTGAGTTCGAGGCCGACCGTAGAGCCATCAACATCGCGTTGAATCTGTTTGAGTTGGACTTAGCCGTTGAAGACAAGACCAAGTTGTTACCCGCTTTCGGCAAATTAGGACCAAGCGTGCGCGACCTTGCGCATGCAGAGGACTTTGAGCAGATCCGCGCGGCTGTGGAGACTGTTTTGGAGTACAAGGGGTTCTTCGATGACCTTGGGGGAGAGACAACTTTAGAAGACCACTTTTACGAGTTGGAGATGCGCTTGTGCGCAGACGCTTTCTGCCAGCAGTTTACTGTGACCACTATCTGGGCCTGGGTCAAATGCCGCGAGCAGGAGGTTCGCAACATCACGTGGCTTGCCGAGTGCATTGCACAGAACCAGAAGGAAAGAATCAATAGCTACATTTGTGTTACTTAGTGAATATACATCATTGGTGTTATTTGTAATATTTTTTTCCTTTAAACATAAACGGGTGATCACATCTCAAGTCCATTGCTTGTAATGCATAACTGGTGATCACACCTGTTGATGATTCATACACATTGGATGCATTAACCTGTAATTGGAAACGTATCGACTATATGCAATACTTAGGAGTAGTGTGTATGTTCAAAGTGTCACGAATATAAGATGATCTTAGCTGTTTATGTAGAAAAGATTACCTGTGTAACAACAGGCAGACAATTATTGGAGTAAGTAGAGAAATAACTCATCGACTTCATAGTTAAAATAATACATCAACAAATGTTATTGTAAACATTCTATACTAAAAGCTAACAACAAAACGAGAAAATGCCGGCAAAAGGCCGTGGAGTGACAAGATGCCGCCCAAAATGCACCTTCCCCAATTCCACCACAAACTCTCTGTCTGCTGCTATAAAAGGGTTAAAATACAACTGGTGAATATCCGATAAAGTGAGCTCAACATCCGGGACCTCCTGGGTCTCTGGAGTCAAAGTATCATCCAAGGCCGACCAACTGTCTGCCAGAAACTTAGCTTGCGAGTAGTCTTCATCGCTGTTGCGTATTATGTCTTCCAATGTAACACTATAGTGTTTCCATATTCCTTGAAAATGCTCTCTAAAAGAATCAGCATCAGACTTGGCCAGACCGTCACCAACAGCAAAAAATGATCTAGGAACCCCATACACACATTCTCCAAAAAACGCAGCCCAAGAGTGGTCGGCGCGTGTGATCCAATCGGCATGAAGTGCCTGAAACTGGGCAAAATCAGCACCAGTCTGCATCCGCACAAAATCTGCCAAGTCATGCTTCGAAAACAGCACAGTCTCAAGAGTCTGGCCCCGCACAGCTTGCAAAACAGGCTTGCACGTGGCGCCCTCAAACTCGAGCAAGTAGTCATACAAACCTGTCTTTGTAAAGAAGATATCATCTGAGGTACACGCAAAATAGCCTGTTTTGCTTTTCTGATGCTTTTTAAGCACATCCATGTCACTAAGGGTCACATTGTCTAACACCTCCGATACCGTCCCTTTGGCTCCGGCTGTGAGCTCATGAAGGGCATTCAAAAGAGCTGTGTTCGCGCAGATGACGCTTTCTGTAGGCGTGTCCCGCCCAAAGTGGTTGCTTACCAAGACACGCTTGTTGACCAACATGAGCCGCCAAAGAGTATAGAAAAGTGGTCCTGCGTGACGCAAAGCGCGCAAGAACGCATCACTACTGAAAACGGGATTGCTTATTGCGGCGCTGAGCGTACCTTCTTTGAAAGCCGCTAGATCGGAAAGTACTCCTTCCACCAACACCAGCTCGGGGTCTTTGGACAGCACAAATGCCGCGACACGAGCATCTATAGCATTCAAGAGCGTTTCTAGGGCAGCGTACAGTGTGCTCGTGTAAAGGACTCCCACCGAGTACATACGAATCTGCGCTCTGTCAGCGCTGTCCAAGGCCAAACCATTTTGGCGGTACACACACACGCCGTGGCGCCCGCCGTGCCGGAAGCGCACCAAATCGAAGCGTGACGTGTGGAGGCCCGAGGGGATAGCCTGAAAAGCGATATTCTTGAGGGCGGGAGGAGGGGGGGTGGGATAGACTAAAGTGTTACCTTCTAGTACATCAAATTTTGTAATGAAGGGAGTGATCGACATATCTGTGCTTTATATTTTGTGTGTGGTTTATAGCTAGTATCTGGAGTTGTTTGTGGGTGTGTTTGGGTGGTAAAGTCGGTTGGCAAGTAGTAAATAGTGTATGCGATTGCGGGCGGAGAAATAAATTTGAGCGGAGCACGCATGGTGGATCATGAAGTGTCCTTGAGGTATAATATATGTCACTTTCTTTGATTGGTTCCTATCTATTTACTTTGGTTTCTCTTGTGTTAATTAAGCCGCGAGTTCTTCTGTGAGTAGTTTGTAAATATGTTGAAAATCGTTTGTAAGCTCGCCATTTGCTCTGTTCACTGGCATTAGCAGCTCTGGGTTCCTAGAATACTTGGCTTGAGATACTGCCATTGAACTGTTGAGGGTAATGTTTACACTTTGTGCTACACTAACGTTTTTGTATGTTTTGACCCCATTGGTCATGACGTGCCCATTATGCCAACTCGGATTCTTTCTGTGAAGGAAGAGGAGCTCTTTGAAAACCTTTAAGTAAAAATACCGCTTATCAGAAATTCCGGCACAGGAACATTTCTTTGAATGATCATTTCTTGGTGTACTAAGTCTGAGTACTTCAGCACTTTTGGGGAACTAAGGAAATTACAGTGTATATGAATGCTGGTTTTCCACTTTTGGGATACAGAATGCTTCCATTCCTAGTGGTCTCAAAAGCTCATCCGTTTGAGATCCAGCACATCAAACATGCAATCCTCGAGCATTTTATCTCTCTCCACAGCATACAAGATGTTCTAAATAACTGGATGTTTATGCCGAAGGATATAGTTATGTCTCACATATTTGCGCATTTGTGTTTTACTAAAAGAGTACCAAGACTGGCTCAAAGGTACGCCATTTTGGATGCGTACGTTCCTACTTTTCACATATATGTGAGAGGGTACGAAGACCCATTTTACATAAGTCCGTACACTAGGACAACTCACATTCTTATGGGTGAGTCTGATATTATTGAAAAGAGTGCTGTCATGAAGTGGGTTCAAACTATTCTGGCTGAAAGACAGATGCATGGGTGGATCACTTCTCCATTTACATTTTTTAAAAGAGATTCTGTTAGAAGATTTAACAGAAAGGATCGGAAGATCTTGAAGGATGTTAATACGATCTCGATATATGATGTTGACACCAGAAGGTCCTTGATACGTGCTGGAACTATAAAGGAGCTAAATTTGTGTTCTAAATTTAAATCAGAGGTGATCTTGTCGGCTAAGTCTTTCCCTTCTTTAACCCTGCTCAGACTTGAAAACGCCAAGTTATCATCAAAGCTGACATTTCCTCCTAAACTAGAATTTTTGGCGATAGAAGTTTTCCCGGAGAATGAGTTGTTCGGAAAGTACATATGCATTGACCTTTTGAAAGAGTCTAACGTTTCAAAGCTAGAGATCAAGATGAACGGTTTATCTGTACCTTGGGATTTTCCACTGGACTATAAAGAGATGTACAAGATCCGGGAGCTACGAGTTATAAGTGGAGACACTATAATTATCAATGATTTGAAATTTCTCCCTAACCTTGAAAAAATCGAGATTATTGCAGGCCAAGATGTGTGGATTTTTCTGTGTGAGAGTCAGAAGCTCCGATCTCTTGTGATGCGCACAATCAGTGGAATATTCTATAAGCCTATAACACCTTATCTAGAAACAATGGAATTGCACGGGTTCAACATTGATTGCAACACAGTCCACCAAATTGTGGAAGAGAATCCAAACGTAATAACCCTCAACATATCTCGGGCACAGATGCAAAAATGCGTCTTAAGTTTGAAGAGAACTCAATTAAAGAGTCTTACTATTAGAAGAAGCTATATTAATGAAGCTTTCATAGATATTCCCGGCTTGGAGAGTCTTGATATCAAGGAGAACTATTTAAAATGTGTGAGATTTTCGGATTCTTGTGAGAATCTCAAGACCGCGGAGTTGGCAAATCAGATTGGGGCTGTGACAACAGAAGTTAGAGTGCCCAAGAAGATTCTTGGGAGTTTTCGATTTTATGGGTGAAGTTACTGATTTACTTGATCCAACATATTAATTGAACTGAGCGTGTAGAAGTCACACCTTCTGTAATTCTTTCTTCACTGGGATTGTTTATTTGAACAGTTTACTGGAAAAACAAAGGCTATACTAGGAAAATTTAAAAGTGATGAACAGAGAATGAATAATTTGAACGAAGCTCCGCTAGTGCTGCACTGAGCTCGAATATAAACAAAAATTATAAATTTCAAATTTCAACACCATGCTGCTTAAGACCACACCATCCTGGTCGCGCCAGCTTCGAGAGCTAGTCGATGCTTCGTCAACGCTCCCCTCTGCGGCCTCCGGCGTCGGCGCCGTTGAGCTTGGTCTCTCTGAGCTCAAAACTCGCATTCGTCGTGCCAGAGGATCTCGCTCAAATAACGACCCTCACTATACCCGTGCACACTACCTTCTTGCCGGAAGTGGGGTACCTATCGAAGACATCGAGCGTGAGCTTACAGAAATTGCTCCTCCAGCGCCTCAAGCTACCCCCCTCCCGAAAGACGAGAGCGTGCTTGCAGCCATAGACCGGCTGTTGGCCACCGCTCTGCGTGACTTTGACGCCTTTGTATCGCTGAACGTGGCAATGGACTGGCGCAAACGGCGCAATGAGATCTACGCCTCCTTTGGTCTTGCCCCTAGAAAAAGTGCTGCCCCAAAAGCAGACTGGGGCCAGCACACTGTGGGCCACTCGGTTCTCGGCCCCCGTGTTCGTGGCGGCGAGTTCACAGATCTCCCTTCAGATCTGCGTCTTGTGGATTTTGGTGCTCCTCGTCTGAGAGCCCGGTTTGAGGCGTATGCTAACGCTGTATACGCTTTAAATAGCGCTAGAGCTGCAAGAAAAACCACCACAGAACTTTGCTCCGTTGGGACTGACAGCAGAGCCCGCCAGCTTGCGGCTTGCTGGGAAATTGTGGCCGGATTGGTGCCTGCAGATGGTAGAGAGTATGAAGACTTTTCAGGCCCTGGAGGAGCGCGCCTTCGACGTAGAGTAGCACAAAATGGTGCTAAGGTTCTAGAAAAACAGTTTATGGCTCACGTAGACACAGCGTACACACAGGGTAGCGATGAGAATGGGCTTCCTACACGCCTTAATAAAGTACGTCATTATGTGGCTGCGCATCTGAAACGGCTCTTTGGTGGTGAAGCTGAGAAGAGTGTGTTGGTGGTCAACGGGGCGCCACTTTGGGCAGAGATCTTTTACTTGATTCGAGCTGGATGCGCCTCTGAGGCGCAACAAGTGGTGCACGAAAATGAAGCCGTTTTCCGCAAAATCGACAGTGGCTTCGCGGCACACCTTGCAGCTTATATTGCTGGACCTTCTGGTGCCGCGAGGGCGGCTGCAAGAGCGGAGTTTAACGCGTCTCTCAAGAATACTGAAGGGGCAGACCCATACAGATATGCTTTATACAAGCTTATGGGCCGGTGTGATTTGGGCACAAAACTGCTTCCCCGTATTGTAGCAACAACAGAAGATTGGCTTTGGGCCAATCTTTTGCTTGTAGAGGACTCTGGAGACAATAGCTACACATTACTTGATTTTCAACAAAACGTGCTTAAATACGGCCCTGACTACTTCAATACCAAAGTTAATGATCTGACATATGTGCGAGTGCTCCTTCTTGCGGGTTTATTTGAAGAGGCCGTCAGAGCTTGCTTCCTGATCGGTGAGCCGGAAGCCGTGCATTTGGCTGTATCCTTGGCGCAGCACGGACTTCTTAGAGTACGCGCCTATGCAGACGTGGCTCAGGCAGCCCACGGAGCCACAAATAACCTCTGTACACGTACAACTAAGGGCACAGAGATCAATTTTGCTCGTTTGTTGGGATTCTACACTCGTAGCTTCCGTGTTTCTGACACCATAGTTGCGTTGGAGTACCTTCTCTTGATTAACCTCGCTGGCGAGCCATACCGGCGCTTGGCCGTGGAGGCCGTGCGTGAGTTGGTCGTCGAGGCACGTGATTTCAAGCTTCTTTTGGGAACTCTTGGGCGCGACGGTGCGCGTTACCCAGGGCGAATCGAGGCGCGGCTTGGCCTCTTGTATGGGGGGACTGCTGCGCAGGCCGAGAGAGCGTTTTTGCTGGATATTGTAGAGCCTGCAGCCAAGAGAATTGGAGAGGAGGGCAGAACAGAAGACTGCTTGTTGTTGTACCAACTAGCCGAGAATCACGAGAAGGTTGTGAGCATTGTCAACCGACTCCTTGGAGACGCATTGGGAGGGAGCGATGTATTTCTGCCGGTGGTTGTATCTGAGCCCAACCCCATCGAAGTGGGACGTAAATTGTTGGGGGCATACAAATTGAACCCAGCTCAAGTACGCATTTCTGCTGCAGCAGTTGAGATTTTGGAGAAGTTGTTGGCTGTTGCGGGGATCAAAGAGCTTTTTATTGCGAAGAAGTACGAATCTACTTTGACCAAGATTAGAGAGCTGGGATTGGTTCCTGTGGGGACAGGCTATGATTTGCCATCGATTCGGGGGAGATGCCAGGAGATCAACCAGCAACAGATTGACTACAACTTGTTGAAGACGGTGGGGGCGTTGTTGTTGATGCTGATGCACTGTATCAATTCCTTGATTGGGGGGTATGGGCAGAGTCTGTTTTTTAACGATATTCTGCAGAGCAATGTGGAGGAGTTGAAACAGACTGCTCGGCAGATCATGATGTTCGCGGGGATGATCCGGTACCGGATGTCGAGGGAGGTTTATGTGCAGTTATCAGAGTTGGAGATGGTATATAACTAGGAATAGTCTGATTGAGTTACATGTGGTGCATATACGTGTTATGAATTGTAGATAATTGATAGTGTTAAGAAGTTCACATAAGTGTTATGTTGAAAAGTTTCTTTATCTGTGCCACCAGTGAGGAACACAACATTGATCAGCCAACCTCAATAGAAATGTATAGTAAAACAGACTTCGAAGGGATAGCTAGCTATCAAGATGCTGAGAGCAACAACACTTTATGATCAATACAACCCTTTGAACGAAATCTCGTGATACAAGTTATAAGAGAACCAAAGGGAATGTCAAACTACAAAACTACAAGCATAATATTACACTAGTCAAAGAAATCGTCATCATCATCACTCTCCTTATCATTTTTGATTGTCTTCTTGTTGATAAAACGCAACCGGTGCGCCTCTTTCAAGTCGTCATCGTCCTGATTCATCACAAGTCTTTCATCTGTATCCTTCACAGCCCCTATGTCCACCAAAACCTGCTCTATATCTTTTAGTGTAGTACTGTTCCCTCCGAGCTCAACCAACGTGACGTATTGCTTCACTACATCCTTTTTATGGTAGATCAAAAGTGTAGGACAGTGTCCTTCTGGATAGTTTTTGACAGCTCTAGTTCCGGGGATATCCACAAACTTCACCTCTTTGAACTTCGCTGCCAACTGCACGAAAAGCTCTGCCAAAAGCCTGCTTTGAAGCTTCAGATTCAAAGAAAGATGCACAAACACGAAGGCGTCTTCGCTTGCGTTGGTGATCTCAGACTCATACTCTGGTTTGGATACAGGATACACCATACCGAACTTGGACTTGTCTGCGAGCTGTTGAATCTGAGCATATCTCTTTTGCTTATACTCGTTGAGGAAATCCTCATCTTCTTCGTCTTCGAGCTCGTCCAACTCGTCCAAAGTCTTGTGCTCAAGTCGGTTGTCGTGCACCTTCTGAATGGCCTCTGCGAGCGCCTCTTCGAGCTGGGCTGTTGGGGAAGGCGGTCTCTCGGGAATGACCCCTTTTGCCCGAAGAATGTCGTTCCACTCAGTGTCTTCTGTTGGGTCTACTTCCACTTGCATTGGTGATAATTTAAAATTGAGCCCTAAAATTTCATCTAGGCAACATTGAAAGAATCAGTAAATGACAGGTGACTCTATTATATATACTCCAAGTAACTCTAAGGAATATAAAATGCTTCACTTTATGAGTTATATAAATCACAGTTGAACACTAACGTTCACCTACTTCGAAATACAGATCAGAAATATTTTTAATTCATTCAGGTTTATATATACAAACTAAAGAGAAGCTCTCTTCTTCTCTCTACCTCTAGGCCGGTCCTTGACCTTCATGCGATTAACGTTCTTTCCTCTTCTTGTTTTGTAGCCCTTGGCCAACTGTCCCCAAGGAGAGACCGTCAACTTGTGGGACTTCTTTTTACCACGCCCACCACCGTGAGGATGGTCGCACTTGTTCATAGCGAGACCGCGAACAGTTGGACGCCAGCCCATCCATCTAGAACGTCCAGCTTTACCCAAAGTCTTAAGACTGTGTTCCACATTCAGCACCACGCCTAAGGTCGCACAAGCGTCCAAAGACACGTAACGAAGTTCTCCGGACTTCAACTTGACCACAGCAAGGTTTTTTGATGGACGCTTCTCCATCACACGCCCATACAGTCCAGCAGCTCTACACAAGAGGCCTGGCCCTTTTCTCGTGAGACCAATCCCGTGCACAATCAGACCAACAGGAATGATACGAATAGGCAAGCAGTTGCCTTTAAGGCAGGTTCTGGACGCCAAGATCGCAGGATCAACACGGCCTCCCATCTCTTTCATCAAATCAGCTGGGATACCATCTCTGTAAGACTGTACCTGATCGCCGGCTCTTAGTCCGTCTGGGGCCAAGATATACGATATTTTGCCTGTTGATTTGTTTTTGATAAGAGCAATATGGCCAGTTCTGTTTGGGTCATACTCAATACGCAACACTTCAGATGGACCTGGCTCCAGACGCTTGTAGTCGAGAGCACGGAGTCTTCTCTTGTGACCACCTCCACGATGGCGGATCGTGATTTTCCCGTGGTGGTTTCTACCACCCCTCTGTTTTTTTGGGGCAGTGAGAGGATAGTATGGGCGGCCTTTCCAGAGGTGCTCAAAAATTGGGTACTTGTACCACCGCAAACCAGGAGAGACTGGCTTATATTTGCGCATTCTAACGCCATTCTGGCTCTTTCTTTTTTCCTGAAGCAACAAATCCTGTTTTTCCAACTCGGCAAGATCACTCGTATCAGGCACAATCTTGATGGTGTGGATTGAAACGGGATCCTCCGTGGGCGTTGCAAGACCCCGGGACGGTTGGAACCGGTATGACCCAACAGGCAACCGGCCAGTAAGCGGCCGGGCAAGCGCCTTGAGGGCTGTTTTGAACATGGTGGGTTGAAAATTTTAAAATATTTTGGTGAAGTCGAGATTACTACGTTGGGCAGTTGGGTTATAAAATGAAGATATATAAACTTGATTTTGCTTTCAGGTGTGTTTGAGTGTCTTTTTGGGCTGTAGGTTTATTTGTGTCACTGATTGTATGTCATTTTGGAACAAAAGTGCAGTGTGAAAAATTGTGAGATGGTTGAAAGGGGAGTTAAATCAATGGAAACCAGAATTTTGTTTCACAGAATTAACTATTTTTGTTGTTTCGAAGGCTTTTATCGCGCTCAGTGAGCAGGTTGAAGGTGTGTGAACAAATTGAAGCTTTCGTTTGTAAGTTCACCTTGATGCCAGGCTACGTAGCTGCGCTCTTGAAAGTCCTATTATGGCAAGAGCTCACTACCAGTGACTTAAGACGTTCGAGCACTGGAGTTAGTGCAGATATGATCTTGTGAGAACGCTCAATTTAATTGATAACTGTGGACTGCTTCGAGCAAGGGCGACAGAAGGCATAAAACTAGGCGCAAAGAAATCTTGCTAATAACTATACTGCTATAAAGGGGGAGGGATAGGGTTGAATCAGTGCTTCATATCCAGCTTATTAAGGGCCAAATCTACGATGAAGCCACAACAACTCAGTTACTATAGACAAGACCCCAGAGAAGCTTTCATACTTAAAAGAAGATTAGATTAGTTACGAAATATATAGATATATATATATATTATAAAATTTTGAATATTTCGAGCTGAATAATAGTGTTATCACAAAATCAAGTTTTTCATTTTCCTAAAAAAATCACAAAAACCGTAAAACAAACATTTTCATTAATCCCATTGGTTCTGTAGTTGAAACACGCATTGCGATATTCTTACCCCTCTCTCTCCTCCTATTCATTCACTCTCATCTCATCTACCCCGCTCACCCCCATTCCCCCCAAACCCCCCTGCACACAAACCTGCAACTTTATACAAACGAGTACATCTTTCTAAACCATCATGAAGGCCACTATTACAATTCTCATTTTGTCTTACTTTTCAAAGAGTGCTTTGACATATCCTGTCGAGAGCACCGAGGTTTCAACCGAGAGCGCCGCTGCTGAAGCGGTCCTGGAGGTCGTTGTTGCGAGCGGTCCCGACTGTGACGACGGTGATGACGAAAATGATGGAGAAGACGGTTTGAAGGAGAATGAGCCTGAAGAGGAGTACCCTGAGCATGATGAGGAGCACTGCGACGATCCCGAGCACCATCACGAGCCGAAGCACGAAGATGACTGCTGTGACGACCCAGAGCACGACCACGGCGATCACAAAGAGGAGGATGAAGAGAAAAATGATGAGGAGTATGAGTTGGGGGATGAAGATGAGGATGACGATGGAGAGTGGGAGGGACCTGAAGTGCCTGAAGAGCCAGAGGAGCCAGAGGATCCCGAAGGTCCACCGGAGGAGGCAGAAGGCGAGCCAGCAAGACCTGAGTTGGACTTTGGGTACGGGAGTGTTGTCCAGGCGTGATTTTTAGGAGAGGAGTTTCTTTATGTTTTGGCTATATGAGATTGTTAAGCTGAGCTCAATATATATGCTAGTGCGATTAGGATAATGTGTATATTTAGGTATTTTGCTGTTTGAGTGTGTTTACATGGTGTACTAAAAATCGGGGTGAGGTGTACACGAAGCGTGAACTGAGCTGAAAGCACCCATAATTCAAAACTATGAAGCGCATTTTTTTTGCTGAAGTTGATCAACTTCTCCCTCGTTAACTGATTGAACGGATCTGTAATAATAATGTTCCATTCAAAGAATATATTTGTATAACTACTACAGAAAATGACAATACTGTGTTTTAACTATTATAATAACATACCAACAGTTGCGTCTATTATAATCACGACTCAAATCGCCTACCCGGCTATTCACACTTATTCACACCAATCTTGGCCATTCGCTAACCAGCTTGCTCAGACGGTTAGCTCAATCACTAAGATAGTTTGATCTTCAGCTGACAGTGTAGGTCACTCGTTTCAGTCACTGGCCTACTGAGTTTGCTTAAAATCCTATTCGTTCGATTTCATTCCATAGCTCAACTACTAATCTTCAGCCGCATACTCCCCAAGTACTCCTTATAGCTAGGAATTTCTCCTTGGCGATCCTCCACCATCAAACTCAATGCCCAAATTCTCAATGCCGCCAACTCACGTCCGTCTGGCATATTTGGAGGCTCTCTGGCAGACCCACCTCTCACAATCTGCAACAGCTGGTAAGTCACCTGAGTCTTGTTTTCTCTGATCTTCGCAATGATGTTGCGAGCTCTCAAGTTCAAGTCCGAGCCCTCAACAACAGGCAACTCATGCTTTCCAACCGCCACCAGATAAATATCTGGAGTGCCAAACATATCTTGGCATAATTCTGGAATGGCATCTCCCCCAACCCACAAGAACAATTCCAGACCATTGTCAAATAAGTACAACCCATAAGTTTGCAACATTTGAACAACGGCGTTCATTGGCTTTGGCATCAAAATCTCCCCCGTTTCTTCCGATGGCAACCCATCGGAGTCCTCCATTTCGTGAAGACTGTACACCAGAGGATAGATGCTTTTGATCAAGCGAGGAAGAGGGGCCAGAGAAAGCAAGTTCAACCCTGCAGACCGGTGGTCCAGAGGCACCCGACCTGTGCGAAGACCAATGTGCTTGCGCATCGCGTAGAGAATCAATGGAAGCATTTTGAGGCTTGTCAGTAACTGTAATGGAGACAGGGTACCCACGTTGCCTGGAACCAACTCTTTCTTGTACACAGAGAGGATGTCTGACAAGTAGCGGTCTACCAAGTCGCGAGCGTCGTGCAACAGAGACAGCATGGTCTTCTCCACTGCCTTTTGGGCAATGTAAGCAGAGATGGCCAACTGGTCGGCCAGAGCATACACTTCGCTGATGTTTTGGGTGGTTGGGAGAACCAACGTCATCACCCGGATTCTGCGCTCACCTGCCAGCGTGGTGTGCAAAACTGCAGCTTGAAGGGCCACCGTAGGCTTCAGAATATGTTCCTCAATCAGCATTTCGATCACATACAGCTGGTCACGAGGAAACGTTGGGAACAGGCAAAGGTCCAGCAGACGATTGAAGAAGTTCCCGTAGAAGCCCAGCATCCGAAGACCGTTCAGACCTCTTACTCTGAGCACGGCCTCGAGGGCAACCTCCATCAGAAGATGGGACAGAAGCTCTTTCAGGAGCTTGGCGACATCACCGTCACGTGCTGCCAGCCAGGCAGGATAATAGTAGGTTTGACCAGCAGTGTAACGAGGAAGGTTCAGTAACAGAGCCACGTCCATGTACGCGTTCAGAGCAAGGAACATGTCAACTGTTACTTGGGACTTGTTACACTCCACAGCGAACAGTTTGTAGAACAGGTTTGCGTTGGTGAGAAGAGCCTGAGCCTCCTTTGGCTTTCCATAGAAACTCTCTTCATCTCTGAGTTTCAAGGAGCCGAGACCAATGTTAGGAAGGGAACACAGAATGACCTCGATTTTACCTCCACAGCTTTGACAAAGCTTGTGAGCGGACTTAAGGGCAGGACCGAGCGCAAATTTGGTGTTCTGAGTCTGTACAAACATGTTACCAATGTTTGAGAGAAGACGCTCCACGTTCTTTCTTGCTTGCACAAGATTCACCAAAAGATCATCTGCAGCTGGGAGGAAAGGCTCCTCAAGGTCTGCAACAACGAGCATTTCGGGCTCAGGTTCGTCTTCTTCTTCTTCTTCTTCACCCTCTGCAGTCTCTTCCTTTTCTTTCCCCTCTGGGATCTTGAAGAAGTGCAATGACGAGTCCACTCCGATGATCGCCACCTTGGTGCGCTCCCCTTCGTTTGGAATGTTGTCCAAGCTCTCGAGGATAGTTCTTGCGGCGGTGGCCAAAAGACCAGAGTTCACTGCAGTGGCTGTAACCTCGAGCACAAACACATACACAAGAGGTTGAGGAGGGCGCACCATATACTCTTGAGGAGCAAGGAACTCAACCACGCCATAGTTGAGCTCGTGGCGCTCGTAACGATTGAGCTGCTGACCAGTGGAGCCATTGTAATCAAAGGCAGTAGGACAGTCGTTCAAGAGATTACAGAAATTACAGCGCCAGCGGTGGCCGTTCTCAGCAAACAGCACGAACGGATTGATGTACAGTCTGCAACGACGGCAACGCGCAATTAAGGTGTCCAGAACCACAGGCACAGGGTGATCGGCCTCATGAAGGGAAACATACGGACGCACAACGACAGCAAGAGGCAACTTCAGCTTTTTGAGGAGCGCATTTGTTGTTGGTACTGCGTTCATTGTGCACCGGAAGAAATCTGGCGACGCGTTCAGCTCGGGATTACGTGTAACCAGCGCATCTTGTGGAAGCACTATAGGTGGAGGAGGAAGCGAGAGGTTGTCAATAGGGGGCGGAAGCTCTTGGAGAAGGTCCGTCAGGAAGAGCTGGTTGCTCAGACCCGCAAACCCTGGTTGGAAACCAAGTTGCATTGATTGGATGCCTGCTGCTGCCTGATCTGGTCCGTAACCTGGAGCTCCAAAGCCCGGCGCAGGCTGTGCTGGAAGAGACTGAGCAGGATACCCCTGGGCTGGATAGCCTTGAGCAGGGTAGCCCTGAGCGGGATAGCCAGGCTGGGCAATGCCTGGAGCCTGAGGTTGAGCTTGAGGCTGGGGAGTTTGGTAGTCAAACTGGGCAGACGGGGCGGCGTACTGCCCGAATTGCGCTGTAGGAGCACCGCCGAGACTGGCGGGCTGCTGCTGCTGCTGCTGGTACTGGTACCCGACTTTAGGGTAGGCTCTCTTCTTATGGGACATGGTGAGGTGGTGGTGCGAAATTCATGAGGTGTTAAAAATGTGGGTTACCCGGAGCGACAACTCTCGACAAACCAACGAACAAAGGTAGCTAGTTTGGAGTTGAAAGCTTATAAGAAGTGATCGAGAAGTGAGCATACAATGAAACCTGTTATCGATTGGGTGAGTAGTTTTGTGCGCTGGAATAAATGCGGTGAGTAAATGTGTGGTTGAATCATCCACAGCGTGCAGGAGATAGATCTTATAAAACTCGCCATTATTATGAGATAGCATCCCCATCCAATTTGTTTATATGAGGTGGTAATTTGTGGTGAATAGAATGTGACAATTGTTTTTGCCGTTTGTGATCTGATCTATTGATCTGAGGTTGATTTGTAGTTGATCCGAGTTTGATCAGGAGTTTCTGAACAGATCAGTTCATACTGAGCTCTGAAGAGGGTTTCTACTGGTCTGGTCAGTGTTTCTTTTGGTTTTTTTCTAGTCGGTGGTTATGTTCGTGAGATCGAGATCTGTTGATCTGCCGACTTATGGTGTCAAGAACCATAGATTTGAGCCTTCAGTCGCTCATAGACTCGAAAATACATAATTTGGGTAATACGTACCCCGATATTTCTATTTGATTTGATTCGTTTTAGGTCTAGACAAAGATCTACTTCGCGGGCGATTGTGAATCCTTTGGAAAAGAATCTGATCGATGAACGTAATACTGGCTGGTTCCTTGGATTACTAGAAAGGATGGTGTATAGATTTTTGCTGTATTAATGAAAGCAAAACGAGATACCTTCTTAGATATAGGAGGTCAAACTCATCTCACTAGTTGACATATATCGAACACTCCACAGATAAAGTAGCGCCCATATACGGTCGTCCACAAGTTCAGGAACTTGAAGTTATCCTCAAATCCAGATGATATATCATATATATGTAACACTCCACCGTGAAACACAGATATCGCAGGAATACATAGACCTGACTTCGCAAGAAACTAAACACAGTTTTCGCTCTAAGCCAGGTTAACTAATATGTCTGTCGTAAGATATATGGTAAGTCAACGTTGTAAGCTCAACATCTGCATCACAAACGCAGAAATGCAGCACTACTTTTCAAACATCAATAAACATGTTTATGCCACCATCGGCCCTTCCGTTTCTTCCTCAGCACTTTATATACAAGGTGCACAAACGCAAACTCCCCAGATTTCATCCCCCAGTCATCCCCTCTCCAGAACCAGCATATATCCTTCCAGAGAAAACGTATTTCCGTCGGTTCTATGTGCCCTCCCCAAATTACAAACCTCAAGAGCAAGGCCAGGTGGAGAAGCCATCTCAGGCATACTTTCGGGCTGAGCAGGAGGTGTCGACCAACTGACTATATAGAATGAATGACATTGTACAACAGTAGGATGTAACGTTGGTGAATTGAATTCATTGTAACTACAAAAGATAACCTGAGTCTTGCATTAAAGCGGCTCGCCCTGGGTGGGTGGACTTTCGAATATATTCTGTACTACCAAGACACCACACCTGTAGTACCTTTATTCAAATAGACCAAATTCTATACCATCAGAGATCCCCCTTTAACGCCAGATTTCTACAAAAACAACACATATAAACATACATACATGAGCTACACACTAATGACATATTGTACGATAGTATTGTATAACTAGAGATGCACAAATCGTGCTCCATTAGCACTTTTACCCTATTCCTCAGCTTCAACAAACTCGTCCTCAGCTTCTTCATCAGCCTCTTCTTCAGCTTCCTCAGGCTGTTCATGATGTTCAACAACCTCCTCTGTTATTTCCTCTTTTGGGAAAGCATCGAGGTCAACATTTGGAATCTGCAACTTGTCTGCCACGTGCTTCTTGCCCTCCTTACCTAACTCCAGTTGCCACACCTTGACAATCCGTTCCAACTCTTCGTATGGAAGGCCATACTTGAACCCGAATATCGAGGCCTCGGAGTGGCGTCCAGAAGCCTCCAAAAGAGCCAAGATCTTGGCCACATCTCCAGTCAACCAGTAGCAGTTGAAAGCCAAGTTGTACTTGCCTGCAGCCTCGGCCTTCGTCCCCAAAGCAGCCAATTTGCTGCGGATGTTGAACAGAGAATACAATAAAAACAAAGTCTCCCAGTCGTGGGACTTCTCATAGCACAGAATAGCAGACTTGAACTTGAAACGTTCCAAAAGAGCATCACCCAATTTATTCCACTTGACCTGGCTGTCCAACTTGTCACCCAACTTCAAAGCCAAACTGAAGTCCTCCAAGCGCATCGCCAACTCAAACTTTTGCTCATCGTCTCCAGAGATGGTCAAAGCTTCCTCGAGGAAGCCCTGATCCTGAAGGAATTTCGCAATCTTGACCTTCTCCAGCTCTGCAGAGATTTCGTCCAAGAATTCTCTAGCATCCTCTACTCCACTACGCAAAACAGTGGTTTGGTACTCAAGTACTTTAAGCAGCAACCCGATGGCCACAATGTTTACGTCTTTGTCACACAAGTACACCTTGTTATCTCTCGGAAGGTAGTCCAAAAGATACATGTTTT
This sequence comes from Saccharomycopsis synnaedendra, assembly GCA_031124835.1. NCBI lineage: Eukaryota > Fungi > Ascomycota > Saccharomycetes > Ascoideales > Saccharomycopsidaceae > Saccharomycopsis > Saccharomycopsis synnaedendra. Next base: position 84,887 of record JASTUD010000022.1, read on the forward strand.
TGTCGAACCCGTGCACGTTGAACACAGAACCACCCACAAAGTAGTTTAAGCGGTTTGTGGCAGTTGTGTATAAAAACACATCCCCAATCCACTTCCCGCTGTTCACCTGCTCGCCCAACTCTTCGACAACCTCAAAAGCCCCCTCGTACCCCCTCACTGGGTCAAACTCCTCTTCGTCTGCAGCCTCAAGCGCGTCGCGGTCATATCTCAAGACATACAGAATGTCTGCACAGATAACCACCATCAACTCGCCACTAGTACTCCACACAATGTCCGACACACCAGCAACGTCCACACGACTCACAAGGCTTCCAGTTTCCCAGTCGAAGAACTGAAGGAATGGCCCATCAGCACTGTCACATTGAACAGCCAAAAGGGCACCTCCAATCAAGCGCTCTGGAGAAAGCGCAAGATCAACGTTGGTGCTTCTTTGTTTGAAGTTCTTGAACAACTTCACGGCGCCTCCTTTGGCTTCTCTGATTGCGTAATCGTTCAGGTCTGGGCCCCACACAAAATCGGCAGCAGAGCCATAGGCCTTGTTACGCCATGCCAAAGCAGTGTAGATGATGTATTCACCATCACCAGTGACGGCCACAAAACGGCCGTTTGGAGAGTGCAGCAATTTGGTAGGGTAAACTTCTACAGAGCCCAACTCTTTTGTGGTCAAAGGAATAGCCTCACCTTCGGCAACACCCTCGGCAGACTCTTTTTTGATGACGGCAGTGTGTACTTCCAGGTTTTTGGACCAGATAACTTTACCTGTTGGGTCCATCAGAATGGCTGGTTCTTCTTTTCCAAGCTTGACCACGACGTGACCAGCGTCGAAACCGAACGCGACCATGTTCAGGCCTTTCTTGGCAGCAACGCACCACGAGCGCTCGAGACCAAAGTTCACCAGACCTTCCATTTTGTAGGTGTTGGCGTTCCAAATCTTTACGCTTCCGTCCTCAGATCCAGACACAATCAATGGCAACTCTGGGTGGAAGATGGCGTAACTCACGTTCAGAAGATGGCCTTCGAGAGTGGCAACACACAGTTTTGTCTGGTAGTCCCACACCTTAATGGTACGGTCATCAGACGACGTGATGAGATATGGCTTGTCGTTGAGGGGATAGTAGTCCACATAGTTGACCCCCTTTGTGGGGTGAGCCTCAAGAGTGAAGTTTGGAGTCAGCAGCCCAAGGGACCAGATTTTCACGGTACGGTCCAAGCAACCGGACGCGAAAGTGTTTGGGTCCTTAGGGTTGAACTTGAGTCCAAGAATGTAATGTTGGTGGCCTTCGAAGACTTGTTCAAGTTTCCAACCAAGGTCCCAGTTCCACAAGCGGATGGTCATGTCGTCCGACGATGTGATCACGTATGGTCTCGTAGGGTGGACGTCGATGCATCTGAGATAGTCTGGGTGCGCCTCAAATTGGTGGATTTTCTCCAGGGTGTTGTAATTGTAAACCCGAAGCTGGAAGTCGTCCGCACCAACCACAAGCCAGTTTTTACGGGCAATGAACTTACCACAACGGATGGGAACGTTTGTAACGTCGAGAGATTTCACAAGTGTCTGGGACTCGTAATTCCAGATTTCCACCTTACCGGAGTAGAGCGTGGACAAGATCCACGGCTCGGTGGGGTGGAAGTCGAGCGCCTTCACACGGTCTGTTCTGGCGGTGAATTTTTTCTAGTTAGCATTTAGTTCGGCTTTTTTTTGGTTATAACCTAGTTATACTCACATTGATGTCCAACTTCATGGTGGTGCGTGAAAGAAACACGTTTTTTTTATGTGAAAAATCAGGCTGCGAATAGTAACTATGCCCATGTTGAATTATCGTTTATATGTTTAAACTAGTGTATAGTTTTTGTATTATTTTTTTTTATCCACAAAACTTATTGATCATTAGTTGATTGATATGTTGATTTATATATTTGTCAGTTATGCTGCCTGCACGTTAGAAGTTTTCGAGCAACAGACTTGTTATAATATGGTATATTATAGGACTGATCCACATTATCTTACTGGGACTTTGAACTGATTTTCTACTACAAGCCTGGCTCGTGAAATTAATTCGCTCCATTGTATACAATCATAATAAAGTTCAGTGTTTACCACTTCACACATAGTCACTGCAGCGCTTTTAGGTCTGTGCACTTGAGCTGAATACCTTAATCTCATATAACTATTGGTATGCTTCGTTTTACTTTCACGATCAAGTGATACGTCGCCTTACCGTACCACCTGCTGCATTTCTTCAACAGATCCGTTCAACATTTTTCCTTCAAAACTCCCTTAGCTTTCTATCAGAATAGACCGAGTGTATTTTCCTGTAAATTCCAGGGATATGCTATTCGCAGTTTTTTTTTGAGCTTAAATACGATTATCAAAACATATTCTATCACACTGAAGTGAACTTATAGCGCACTCCACTGACACCTTAAGCACCCCAACTGATGGAAATATAAACCCTTCTACAGAATTCCAAATAACACCGTATTTACAAGTTAAATCAAAACCTCACTGTAATTTCTTCGCATGCTTCAACTTCTCCGCCATTGGGTTCACCTTCTTATTTCTCACCACAAAAAAGATAAGCACCGAGGAAATAGCCGCCAAACTGTACCATGTAATAAGGTACTCCAAGTGGTTGTTTCTGATGTCGATGTCGGCTGTGGTGCCCAAAGGAACACCATTTCTGAGAAACTGATTTTTAGTGAACTCGTGGACCTCTTCGTGGATCTCTTCAGGAGCTTCCCAGAACCTCCAGCCTTTGCTCTTGTATTTAGCCACAGTTTTTACTGAAGCATCACTGAGATCTAACATCTGCTGCATGTATACAGGGAGAGATCCTGTTCTCTTTGCCATATCATAGATATCTGTGTACGCCAACAAACGCACGCCTTTGCCGTTTTCCAAAGCGAGCTTTCCAGGCTTGACCTTTCTTCTTAAACAACACACAATCTCAACTTCCCCCACCGGGAGAGCCATGTATGTAAGTCTATTATTGTCCATTCGTGCGGAAGGAGACACTTTCTTCTCTCCCACAAAGCCCCTCTCTACTATGACTTTCTTGCCTTTGTTTGGCCCCTCGCTGGTTATCAAAAAAGGCGTATATACAATATAGCCTCTGATGTCTTCTTTCACTCTAGGGCCCACAAAAAGCTCTTCCTGGTGGAGATACTCGCCCCGGAGCTTAAACTTCGTAAACATCAAGTCGTCCTCAAATTGTTTGATATCCTCTTCGTTTGTAGGAATCACTATATTTTGAATATCTGAGGGAGGAGAGTTTATCCGGTCCTTGAGCTTGTAGATTATCTCAGTCTTCCAGTGTAATCTGCGATACTGCCAGTTTCCAAGATTCAAACAAAGGACAGGAAACGCTATCAATAGACCAAGCACAATCACGTTTTTGATTTTTCGGGAACGCTCCTTCTTCCCACTCTTCTCATTGAAGTTCTCAGCCGTCAAGTCAGAAATCGGTCTCGAAAAAGATCTAGGAGTAAAAGAGCTCTGTAAGGGAGAGACTCTCCGTACTCCGGCCCTCTTTAAGCCCCCCAAAAAAGACCTCTGTAGTCTAATCATAAATGTCGATATGCACCAATTATTTTTGAAAAATTCGCTTAATCCTGACTAAGACCATGAACGTGCTTGTGTACTCGGGTAAGTGTCTCAATGGCTTGTCTTAAGCTCTTTGCTAACATCAGGAAATGGGACTACAGCAGAGTCTGTCAAACACTGTCTTCACACGCTCCGCCGGTTTCTTTCTCCGCATTACGCAGTGATCAGCGTGGATGCAAACGTCTTGAAAAATGAGCCGTGGCCCGAGAAAACCTCGCTTCTTGTGTTCCCAGGGGGAGCAGATCTCCCTTTCTGCAGAGATTTCAACGGAAATGGAAACAGACGTATCAGACAGTTTGTGTCTAAAGGCGGCAGATACATGGGCTTCTGTGCAGGAGCATACTACGCAAGCTCTCGGTTAGAGTTTGAAGTAGGCTCTCCCATGGAAGTGAGCGGAAAACGGGAGTTATCGTTCTTTCCAGGAATCGCCAGAGGTACTGCGTTCAAAGGGTTCCAATACTCCTCTAATGCAGGCGAACGTGCTGCAGTTTGCTCTGTTGAGGGGGAAATTGAAGAAGTCAAAGTCGCGACCTTCACAACCCATTATAACGGAGGCCCTACATTCGTGGACGCTGAGAAGTTTGACAAAGTGGAGATCCTCTCACGGTATCTTTCTGACTTGGATGTCGACTCTGGAGATGCAAAAACAAATGCTGCGGTTGTGCTCTGCACTGTGAACAAAGGACAGGCCATCTTGTTTGGGCCCCACGTCGAGTTTGATGTTCTGCTTTTAAAGTACAGTGTACCAAAGAAGAGTGAGCAACTTTTGGAGGAGTTGGAGAAGCTGTTTTCTGCAAGGGACCTGTTTTTGGAGCACTGTTTCCGCAAATTGGGTATGAAAGTGAACTCCGTAGATGACTTGAAAGTGCCAAAGCTCACTCCTCTCATGCTTTCCTCTCTCGACAAAAACTCTGTGTCTAACATCATGAACAGTTTGGAGTACGAGAGCGAGAACATGCTCAAAGGGCCATACTACACCTTCCACATCAGCAATATTGAGAATAACGATACATCTCAGCACGTGAAGATGGGGGAAGTGGATGCATACGAAGACCCGGAGCTCGTGACCAAAGAGTTGTGGGTGTTCAAAAACGGCAGCGTTCCGTACTCTAGACTCACTCCTTATTTCAACGTCAACTCATATTACGGGTACTTGAAGGAAGAGCATGCAAAGGATGCGTCTCTCACGTATGGAAGAACTCTCCTTTATGGAGAAATCCTCACATCCACTAATACCATTCTCGAGAAAAACTTCAAGATACTTCCAAAGCTCCCAGATGGATATACTGCTATTGGGACCACTCAGGTTTCTGGAAGAGGAAGGGGAGGTAACGTGTGGGTGAGTCCGATGGGGACTCTTGCAGTTTCTACTGTGGTAAGAATGACTATGGAGGAGGTGAAATACGCACCTGTAATTTTCTCTCAGTACCTCACAAGTATGGCAATGGTGGATGCTGTGTTGGGCTATGGAAAAGGATATGACGAGATTCCGATGAGATTGAAATGGCCTAACGATTTATATATCATGAAGCCAGAGTTCATAGAGACCCATGGGAAAAACCGCAGCGTGAAGCATACCAGTGAGATCGAGCCTATATACGCTAAGATTGGTGGGTTGCTTATAAATACAGTTGTTCAAGATAACAAATATGTTTTGGTAATTGGATGTGGGACCAATGTATCCAATGCTGGGCCCACAACATCTCTCAACTTGGTGCTTAAGAAAATCAATGAGTTGAGAGAGAAGAGAGGATCGGAGCCTTTGCCTCTGTACACAGTAGAGGGTCTCGCAGCACGTTACATGGTGGCTCTCGAACGGCTTTTCACTGTTTTCAAGAGACTGGGCTTCGGGCCTCTTTTGCCAAAGTACTACAGATACTGGTTGCATAGTGACCAAATCGTAACCCTCGGGCTGATGGGAGACGTCAAGGCTCGTGTGAAAAGTATCAGTGGAAACTACGGCTATATGGTGGTCGAAGAGCTCGATAGAAACGATAATGGGACTGGGAAGTTTTACGAATTGCAGCCTGATGGAAACTCTTTTGATATGATGAAAGGTTTAATAACAAAAAAACACTAGACTCAGGTGTCATGAAAATAAATGATGGCTTAAATTTTATCACATAGACTTTGTATTATTTTCACATTTTACTTTGATCTCATGGGACGCTGCCACTATTTAGCCATCTGACCTATTAGTTCTGATCTATACTATACTTCTACCCAATACTATTATCAATTTACAACAACACTAGATCTGGATTGCAACTACCTACTGGCCACTGCCAAAAACACAGACCTTTTACACAATGAGTATCTTGCTCCCCCAAACTCCAACTACTCAAATGCTACTCCAAATCACTCAAACTCCTACCTCTCAGACCCAACCCTCACCCACCCAATCTTAGAGCCACTCACTAATGTTTACAGCCAACTCAGACTATGTTTGCCAGAAACAGTCCGTAGTTCTCAGTTTAATTTTTGGCAAAAGTGAGAAGAAGGTCAGCAGATTCCACCACGATGCTAACAACATAGAGAGCATGGTGCCCAACAAGCGACCAGTGTGCCCAGCTCGATACGGAAGCCTCGACAACAGTGCGCTGCTCACTACTCAACTGGGAGATTGGGAAAGTGCGGAACCGGTACGGCAAGAACCGGTCCACAAAACCCAAAGCCCCGTCGAGCACATTGTCCACGACGTGTGCGGCAGGCCGTAAAGTATCTGGGAGGGCCTCTTGCAAGTATAACACCTGATCGTGTAAATCCGGCGATGATATTAACGCCGATCTGCCACCATGATGGGTACCCACCCGGTTGATGAACCGCAGACGACATCTGGTTTTAGTGTTATCGTTAATTTTATGGGGGAACCGCTCCATGGCCTCCTGGGAGTCGAACGCTGATCGGTGGAGATACCGCTTTCCTTTAGAATTTCTGAGTCTGGTTAGTTATAAATACAGTAAAGTAACTTTCACTGACCTTCGTGTGCCCATCTCGGGAATCGGGTCTGGATGGTTTAGGGGGATGGCTTCGACATCAAGCCCAAAAACCGGTTGTCTGATTTTCACAGGAGCCACATCAGCGTTGATCACTGGTGCAGGAGCTCTGCCGAGAGCCTCATGGTCCTGGACAGCAGACATACTATGCTTTTAAGAATTGAAGAGGAAGAAGCAAAATATCCTGCAACTGCTCGGTTTATACAATTCGTCTGCGTTACACAGAAAAAAGAGGGGTGCTGCAGGAAAGACACCGAAGATGCGATAACTATTGATTTTGAAGTTATTGAAAGTAGTCAATATTATTGTTTGGAGCAGTTCTATGTAGTTATGAAAGAGCGCTTTGTAAAAAATCGATACTCGTTGTTTTATTGCAAGTTTTGCCTACAGCTGTCGCAAACGCATATACATAAATTGACATCGTATTGCAATACCAGGCGATACGCTAACGTCAGGGTTTGCCCCTTGCACTGCACTGATATCTATATAGATCAAGTGTACTATATATACTTGTTCACTTATTTCAAGGCAGTTGAGATTGTAGCAGCAACATGCTAACTGTTATTACCAGCACTAACTAGATTCTGGTAATTATTGTGATCTGCAATCATCATTTAATGCTGTGTACGAGACGGTGTGATTCTCATCTTAGCTCATCATGCTTGGGCAGTTCACAGATACAGAGTGCGTTAAACTTTTATTGATTATATAACAACAATCGTGTATTGAAAATTAATAAGGATAGTGCAGTTTGATTGTAATTTTTCAGCTATTTTGTATGAAACTTTTTTTGATCAGATTGCAGTTATATCACATTACTCAATCATCAGCTTACGCTGCCCCCTTTCACCCCCTCTTTTCCCCCACACCTACACTCTCACGCAGAAGTGTGAAAGCGTATATTTGAGAAAAAATATTTCTCCGCTATCAACCTTCACAACAAAAACATATGGCGAAAACCTCTCTCGAAGAACACCCTCCTGGACCAGGGACTACGGGGTACGATGGTAGCACAGACAACATCCGCTTACCAAGAGAAACCACAGACGAGCTTCCTCCCGTCGGCATTAGAGAGTGGGTACCTTACTAACTTTTCTTAAATGAAACATGAATACATACTAACCCATAGGGTCGTTAGACCGGTATCTGATTTCGGCGCGCGCTTTGCCTTCGAAAATCCCGGATACCTTCGCGCAAACTCCACTTATCTCAAAGACTACTCCAAATCCTCATCTAAGTCTCGCTTCTTCAACCACATTGACACCTATAGATCTTTGCAGAAAGCTTCCTTACTCTACGATGGCATCCGCCCTACCGGTTTGTGGCTTGAGAAATCCATCCCCAAGACTTTGCGCCCTATGGCCCGCAGCATCGACAAGCAAGCCGACAACGTTTTGTCGCTTGCCGATAAAGCAATACCATACCACTTTCGCAGTTTCCCTCTTTCTCTTCTCACCCAAGAACAGCGTGATGCCCAGGAATCCAGCGCACGCTATAGTGCCGCTGCTATAGTGGTGTATGGGAGCGCTGCTGCTGTTGTTGGTGCTGTGCTTATTGCTCCTATAGTAGTTAGCGTGATAGTCATGTTGTAAGCCAACCATTTTGTCTCTAGATGCACTTGGGTGTTGCTCCAACTAAAGCGCACGCGGGGAAAACGGCTGTTATGAGATAGTCTGTGTAATGACGCTCCTGAAGGAGTTTGTGAAGTAGGGTTTGTCTAGAGTTGCAGCCCTAGCAGCTGGCCACTGCGCCAGGGCGGCGTTTATTCCTGTGATTAGTTGTGCGTCACAGCGTTTATTTTTGTTAAGCAGTCGTTGAGTTTTCCAACGAGGTAGGGTATATATTGAATGGATGTATACTAGGAGGTTTCTGTGATTTTGAGTTGTAAAGTAGCGGCGGTAGTTATGTAGTGCAGCACATAAGCAGGCTGTTAGCATGTAAGTTTTGCATATATGCACGCACCTCTAGGCAAGAGAACTATATTTTGGCACATGCATATGATATCTTCAATTTTCAATTTGTCGGCAACTTATTAACTGCAGCACCTAAATTACCTTATTGGGGCTCGATTTTGGATCTATTCGGTCAAATTAAAAGTGGTACACCCGCAACCCGTAGCGACTTTTACGCCAAAGAGTTGCGAGACACAATAAATGGAGTGAGATGTGTGGGCCAATGAAGCGAATTGCGAGATCCTGTTTCTTATTTTCTTCCTTAGTTTTAAAATTTAAACCAAAGATGTACTTGATTGGCTTCCTGCCATAAATCCTCTGCAATAAAATCACAGTCTAATCTTGGCCCATCTTCTTCCTGCCTCCCCGAAAACATCTAATACAGCAGTACAATCCATTGTTTGGCAAATCTCCTCAGGGCCATTCAAAGAAACGGAAATTGTAGAATGGCTTTCTGAAATGTGCTCGCGGACAACGTCGACGACGTAAGACCTAACCTTGAAAGAAAAGGAATCATCATCAGAAACGCTCATAATCTTCGCAACACCGGTCTTTTCAAGAACCACGGCTATAGAACGCGCAGACCCTTGCGAGTACTTTTCGAGTAGTTCGTAGAGATCATGGATCCACCACGCATAGTTATGAGCGGTTCTCAAAATAGTGTAACCACACACGTAGAAAGAAGATAACCTAACACAGTCATCGAAGAACCCTTTGCCAATCATTCCAAATGCAACCACTAATTTGAAAAGTTCATTCATAAAAATCACGGTTCTTTTATCTTGAGTACTCACCTCCGGCAAGGAAGCAGCCAAATAACCGAGTTCTTCGAAAGATAGGGAGGGAGTAGGCTTAATGTAAGTGGTGGTGCTGAGGTTACCCAGGGTGTTTGCAATAGGCTGAGCCCAACTGCAAATGAAAATCAAGAAAGCCAAAAAGAAAGTGTTCATGTTTTTGATGGGGAAAAAGTGCTCCTGTTTATTCTTATATAATAGTGCAAAGCAAACACCGGAAGGCATTCTCGGGCTGTCGTTTAGATAAAGACGATACCAAAGGGAGTACGAAAGACAGTAAGGAGCCAGTGATGGATGAGGACCGTTTTGTAAGTCATGCATAATACAAAAAGGAACAATAATTTTCAGATTGGGTTCTTATTCTTTATACTAATGGTATGATACTGCTACATTTTGGTATAGGCAATTAGTAATTATCCCCTTTCATGTAAGGATTGACCTCCTCAATTGTACCAAGTCACATGACACAAATTTCAAAGCGAAAAATTATAATCCACTTTTGACACATTCAAATGACCACCCTCGAGCTAGCATTCTCAAATACGCCGTTGGGGCAATCCGAGAACCTCAAAATTCTTCTTGCAAACAACGTGTTTGGTGGAAGTACAATTGCGGACTTTGCTGAGAACTCTGGCTGTGTGAGTTTGAAGAAAGGTGAATTCGAGCTCTTTGACGGGAACGCCTCCTTATTTTATCTTGCTAAAGCTGTCCCAACTTCGTCCCAACTTAAGGCACTTGCGGTCTTGCGATCTGCTCTTTTTGAGCTCGAGTCTTTGGACAAAGGTACATTCTCTTTTTCAGAGCTTCCTGTCTTCCCTGAGCCAATCGAGACAGATCCCTTTCAGCTCGCGATATTTGCCTCGTTGTATCCATTTTACACGGCAAAGTTCAAGTTCTTGGGTCAGTACAAGTGGTTTTCTAAGTTTTTCAAAGTACCGCTGGTTTATGCAGAAGTAAAGCGACTCAAGAGCCACACCTTCTCTGTAATTTCTGCTACTGCAAAGAAAAACAATGCAGGAAAGCCTCGCTCTAAGTCTAAGAAGGAAACTGTTGCAAAGCGTATTATCACTGTGGAGAAAACTGGCGCCCAAGTTCTCACACCCGCAGGAAAAGCTCTTTTGAAGGAAATCACAAATGGAGCTATTGTTCCTAAAGAGAACAAGAAGAACATTCTTATCACCGCGGCTCTTCCATATGTGAACAACGTTCCTCACTTGGGGAATGTCGTGGGTTCTGTGTTGTCTGCAGACGTCTTCTCTCGGTATGTAAAGTCCAAGAAGGAGTACAATGTATTGTTTGTTGGAGGTACAGATGAGTATGGCACAGCTACAGAGACTAAAGCGTTGGAAGAGAAGACCACTCCTCGTGCGCTCTGTGACAAGTACCACCCAATCCACAGAGACATTTACAAGTGGTTTGACATTGGGTTTGACTTTTTTGGCAGAACAACAACTGAGCTTCAGACAGAAATTTCGCAGGACATTTTCCTTCGGCTCTACGAAAACGGCTATCTCCTGGAACAAACCATTAAGCAGTTATACTGCGAGGAACACAAAGGATTCCTTGCAGATCGGTATGTCACAGGCGAGTGTCCAAAGTGTCACGACCCTAAAGCTAAGGGAGACCAGTGCGATACCTGCGGGACGCTCTTGAGTCCTTTGGACTTGATCAACCCAAAGTGTAAGTTGGATGGTCACAAGCCTGTTCCTAAGGCTACAGAACACATCTACTTGGACTTGGACAAGTTGGAGCCGCAGACCAAAGCGTGGATTGAGCAGCAAAGCGTGGAGGGTGGATGGACCACGAACACTAAGCTCATCACTAAGAGCTGGTTGGATGATGGCCTCCGTCCAATCGGAATTACACGTGACTTGACTTGGGGAAGTCCTGTGCCTTTGGAGAAGTATAAAAACAAGGTTTTGTATGTGTGGTTTGACGCCACTATTGGGTACGTTTCTATCACAGCCAACTACTTTAAGAACCACGGACAGACCGAGAGCTGGAAATCCTGGTGGAGAAACCCAGAGAATGTCAAATTGTACCAGTTCATGGGTAAAGACAACGTGCCGTTCCACCTGATCATCTTCCCAGCCTCTTTGATTGGAACAAAGGAGAAGTGGACCAAAAACCACCACATTGACACAACAGAGTACCTCCAGTACGAGGGAGGTAAGTTCCTGAAGTCTGAGAAAGTCGGAGTGTTTGGGGACCAGGCAAAGGAAACCGGTGTCCCACCTTCTGTATGGCGTTACTACTTGATTAATGTGAGACCTGAGTCTGGAGACACACAATTTTCTTGGGATGACTTTGTGGCTCGTAACAATTCTGAATTGTTGAAAAACTTGGGTAACTTCACCAGCAGATTGGTAAAGTTTGTGAACACAAGTTACAAAGGCGTTATTCCTTCAGTTGATGAGTCTAAGCTTGAGTCTTTGGTAAAGAACTACAAGGTTTTGATTGGCGACTTGAATACGCTTCTTGAGAAGTTCAATCATGCTGCATTGCACTGCAAAGAAAAGGAGGCGTTGGCTTTGGCCATGGCTCTCTCCTCTAGAGGAAATGAGTTCTTGCAAGAAAATAAGTTGGACAACCTGACATTCAATGATGAACCAGAAAAAGCAGATGCCATTGTCTTTGTGGGGTTGAATATTCTCGCCACTGTGGCCCAGATTGTGGAACCATTCATGCCTGAAATCTCTAAGAACATGAACAAACAGTTGAATCTTCCTGAGTTGTGTATTCCTGATACTTTCGACTATGTTGTAGGAGGTGGGCACAACATCGGTGAACCTGAACACTTGTTCAGCAGAATTGATGAGAAGATGATCAAGGTGTGGAGAGAGAAGTACGGTGGTGTTAGAGAGTGATGTTTTATACTATATTAGTATTATAGAGATATAAACAAGAATTATGTGAGCAGATTATGATGTATGTTTAGCTTCATAAATATTTGAAAGGCCTTCATTTTAATTTATGTATGCCCTTTGTCCTGTCAAAAATGGTAGGGATAGATGGATGAGTTTGAAATCTACTTCTATTCAGCCTTTCAAAGCATCTACTATCTCGTTCGTTTCACTATAAAAGGTCGCATCGGCTAATAATATTTTCTTTTATAAAAGCTTAAGCTTATAAGCTTGCTACGTGTATAACTCACTCGGTGATGCATGATTCTAAGCCCTGTTTGGTGATTGAAAGGTCTTTTTATTGCTAGTGCTGTGTTCATGGGGTAGAAATTTCACAAAATTCTAGTTGATCAAGATATATGTTCTATCCTTGATTCACCAAAGTTCCGCTTTACTTGCATAGATTTATTCAGTGGCTTATACGGTGACATCTCGTATCGAGGCGCTCTGCCAATCTTCGTATTCCATGGATGGTACATGAAGTCGTATTGGGCCTAAAAAACGCTGAACCCGTTTCAATTCCATATAGAGTAATATGTTTGAAAAAAGGGGTTTCCAACATACCATCGAGCATGTATGTTGGACAGTGTGAAGGCCACGACCATGGATCACTTGAAAAAATGCCAAAAAATCGCAGAAGAAGTACGCTTCAAAGGTCTACCTTGATTTTAATACACGTTTCTTCGTATTAATATTATAACATATTCTTATTAGTGGGATAAGCTCATTTTGTGTATATCTTCTTTCCTTAATTTGCTCACGTGATCACGTGCCGCACGCGTCATTCAAAAGAATCGGCTTTCCAAATTCTCATCCCCCTACACCACTGACCGAAAAGACTTTAAAAACCACACAAAATGGGAGATACCCCGACCAAAAAAGCAGTGCAGGAGTATATTCTCTCGGATAGCGACACAGAGATGCAGTTTCTGTGGGAAGCGGATGACTATGAGGGCGATGAGCTGAGTGAGTGCGCAGCAGAAGATAACAAAAAACATTCTAAATCGAAAGCCAGTGTCAAATCTATACTCAAAAGTCTGGGAGACCCTTCAGCTGGGTTCTCTAGAACTAACAGCACAGCTGCAAGTGAGCATGATTTTTTTGAGAATGATTATGACTCCGAGTCTTCTAATTCTTCTTTTGCCTCTTTTGAAATCAACAAAGCCAATAAGAAAGTACACTTTCACACATCCGATACCTTGATTGGGTTTAGTGAGATTGACAAGACAGAAATACCCGGCCAGAAGACAGTACATGAAATCTGTAGAGAAAGAATGGCTTTAAAGAGCCAAAAAAGAGAGCATGTATATTCATTATTTGATAATGACCCGGACTTTCTTGAGTTGGAGAAACTCACCCAGAGCTTAACTAAGCTTAATGAGACGATTGGGAACCTTTGTCTCTGACATACTATATTATATTTAATGACTGATGACTATATTCGACCTGTTTTGTAAGGTGCGCTTGTATTTAGTTGGCAAGTTTTAGATGTAATAAGAGCTGGTCGAAGTGATTTAGTCACATAAATTTCAACTATGACTCGATCGATGCATGCGCAGGAGATAAAACGACAGCGCGCTGCGCAGTTTGTAAATCAGATCTACGAATGAAATTTATGAGTTAATCGTAAATCGTTATATTGCCAACTAGTGTAATGCTTATAAAATGAGATCCAAATATTAGCGCTGTTCTGGACGCGGAAGGAAAGACTCTAGTCAAACAGATATACTGTATATCCCTTTGTCTTTACATTCTCACTATTGTGAAAAAATAGACTAACTACTTTTCAGCCCGTCCGTAGACTCTTTCCACCTTCTCATTGAACTCCTTATTCTTCTTGTTTATGTACAGACCGGAGCTAGCGCCGTTCTTTCTTTTGGTTCTAGAAGTCTTCGAGATTTTATTAGTCTCCGCCGCTTTTAAAGAGTTCGTCAAAAAATCTATAGCTTTTTCTGAGGGTCTGTGGTTAAACTTGTTTTCTTCACTAACAACATCCTTTTCAATCCCAGCCTTTTCAACCTGGGCCAATTTCTTAAGATAGGTTCGTTCTGCTAAAGTGTCGTAATCGTTGAATTTGCTTGCGGCTTTATTTTCACGTTTTGTTTTGGTTATTTCATCCCATCGCTCGTTGTCTTCCACAGAGTAGTTCCAAATCTTTTTTCTCTCGTCCTCTGGCGTTTCATCCTCCTTCTTTTCATCATTATCTTTAGGCTTTTTTGTGGTGTTTCGCTGGCGTTCTCTATAAACTTCAACTGAGTTCAGCTTTTCAACAGATTTGCGTTGCTTTTGAAGCTCTTTGAATCGCTCGAGTCTTGACATCGTGTTTATATGGCACGGACGTGTATGTGATTAGCTTTGGTTGGCTGGTTATTGGTTGGAAGATTAGTTGTGGTTTTTGTTGAGATTTGATTTTAGTGCAAATATTTTTATGGTGGATTCGAATTTACCTGTTAGTTAAAACATATGGAATCTTTACATTATTGAGATATCATGTAACCATTCCAAAAAGTGGAAAAAAACATATATGGAACACAATTGGTTTACAATTTGGCACTCATTATTTAGTTAACCTTACCTGGTGCAGTCCACTTCTACAGTACTGTAACATAGTAAAACAAGGACTCATTCACTACTAGCCAACTTAATACATTCGATAGTAGGCCACATATAGTGGAAGTGAATTCCCGCTTGGATTCATTTCCTTCAACTCTTTTACACAGCGAGAAATATTATACAGGCAACTGATGATTCACAACCCTGCACCGAGCGACCGGAAACCATGTGGATATCGAGATGAGATACTCTGTAACGTCAACGGAATAATGGTATGATCCATAAACAGCGTATACTCTAAACTAGAAACATGTTGATAAACATCAGGTGGGGCGGTGCACCTTCTGATGAAAATAGCAACTGCATGCTTTTATATAATTTCGTCCATTTCTTCCCTCCTTTCCTCTACAAGCAAATTCACAATGGGTGTCCAATCTGTCTTGACCAGAAAAAGCGGTGTTATTGTCGGTGACGATGTGCGTGCTCTCTTCGAGTACGCCCAGAAGCACGAGTTTGCCATTCCTGCTATCAACGTGACTTCTTCGTCCACTGTTGTCGCTGCTCTCGAGGCTGCCAGAGACTCTAAGTCCCCAATTATTTTGCAGGCTTCCCAGGGCGGTGCCGCGTACTTTGCCGGAAAAGGTGTGGACAACAAGGACCAGTTTGCGCTGATCCAGGGGTCCATTGCTGCAGCTCACTACATCAGAGCCATTGCTCCTGCCTATGGCATCCCTGTGGTTCTCCACACCGACCACTGTGCCAAGAAGTTGCTTCCTTGGTTTGACGGTATGCTTGAGGCCGATGAGGCTTATTTCAAGCAACACGGTGAGCCACTTTTCTCGTCTCACATGATCGACCTCTCTGCTGAGCCGGATGAATACAACATCTCGACCACTGCCAAGTACTTTGAGAGAGCTGCCAAAATGAACCAATTTTTGGAGATGGAGATCGGTATCACTGGAGGTGAGGAGGATGGTGTCAACAATGAGTCTGCTGACAAAGACTCTTTGTACACTTCGTCTGAGACCGTCTTCAAGGTTTACCAGGCTCTTGCTCCGATCTCTCCAAACTTTTCTATTGCTGCCGCTTTTGGTAACGTCCATGGTGTGTACAAGCCAGGAAATGTTGTTTTGAAGCCAAGCATCTTGGGTGAGCATCAGGAGTACGCTGCTAAAAAGCTTGGTTCCAAGACCACCAAACCTTTGTTTTTGGTATTCCACGGAGGCTCTGGCTCTACACAGGAGGAGTTTAACACCGCCATCAAAAATGGGGTGATCAAGGTCAACTTGGACACTGACTGCCAGTACGCTTACTTGACTGGTATCAGAGACTACATGGGCAACAAGAAGGAGTACGTTGCCAGTATGGTAGGAAACCCAGAGGGTGAGGACAAGCCAAACAAGAAGTACTTTGACCCAAGAGTCTGGGTCAGAGAGGGAGAGAAGACCATGTCCAAGAGAATCACCGAGGCCTTGGAGATCTTCCACACCAAGGGACAATTGTGATTGTATGTACTTACACTCAAGTGTTGATTTAACTAGTGAGCTAACTGTCTTGAATTAAATCACGAGCCTTCCGTAGAATACCTTGTGTTAGAATGATCCATATTTTCCACAGAGCACTTCCGCCATGTACTGAAATGCCTAAAGAATGAAATTCAAGCGCAGTCACATATGTTTTGGGTATTTCATCGCAAAAGAGTTGTATTACTATATAGTGCAGATCCAGTTGAAAGAGAGTATTCCTCTGTTCACTGTAAATGCAAAGATTGATCATCGTATGAGTAAGCTAAATCAGATGCTCTACTGCACGTCCGTGTAGTTTCTACGAGAGAAAACCGCACGTACCAACACCTCAAACAGCTATTAAAATTCACACTTCTGTAACTGTATTCATTGTCTTGTTTTAATTTCTTGTAGGTTTTCAAAATATGCATGTAGAACATGTTCTATCTTTAGTAGGATGTGAAGGTTTTCATATTGAAGGTTTTCGCAATTGTGTGCCAAAAGATTCCGGTTCCTAGAGTATGACCAACAGACTACCCCAGAACTAAAACTGTAGAGATTGGTCTCTCGAACAAAATGAGTGTGGGATCATGAGGTTGTTAGTTCGGCTCTATCACAGTGCTTTTATTATTGGTTACTGCGCTTCTGGTCTTTAGTCCAGTAATTTACAAATTGAATTAGTTTCAAACTTGGTTTTTCATATATTTATAGTTTTTCACGGATGAATCCGCTAAAAATAGTGAGGTCCTACTATGGGGCTGGTAAGGTCGACAAACGGTGTTTATGAGCTTTGCTAGGTGAAATACCCATGTGACCAACCAACCAACCAGTAGATCTTGTGATACAATCTAAA
Organism: Saccharomycopsis synnaedendra; assembly: GCA_031124835.1. Taxonomy (NCBI): domain Eukaryota; kingdom Fungi; phylum Ascomycota; class Saccharomycetes; order Ascoideales; family Saccharomycopsidaceae; genus Saccharomycopsis; species Saccharomycopsis synnaedendra. Next base: position 102,047 of record JASTUD010000022.1, read on the forward strand.
TGTTTCTTCAGGCGACTTCCTCATTCCCATTCACCCTCCATTGAGAACCGCACCGAGCCAATTCATAACTTTTATACTCCGCAAAATAGATCGAGCTATTCAAAAATACCATAAGCTTTTTATAATCATTCCAACATCCACAAAAAGTTTTGCCCGAAATTATCGTTCGAACGTGCTTCACTATTTGTCTCTTTGTAAAAGGCAAAGCTTTCTAAAGTTCTGGTGACTAAGCCCTCCTTGATTTGCGAAATAACTTTTGCGCCATTCAATCACCCATCCTCCGCTTTAAATCCTGTATAACAGAGAGCAGAAAAGGCCTCTTCAAAGAGATACCTTGGGCAGCATAGTCAATGAAACTTAGGTAACGCCTCAGAGTTGTAAAAATCTGATTCATGTAATATATAATCTGTAAAAACACAGTGCAGTGTATACATGCCAGTTTGTCTTACAAAGACGATGCAAAATATGAGCTTAGCCATTTCTTATCCTACCATCTATTTACGAGGAGCCCTCACTCGCAATCTCAGCCTTGATCTCATTGATCAACGTCTCATTCCCGTGGTATGGGTGCTTTACAACATTAAACCAAGGAAATAAGTGGAAAAACATCTGGGAGTTTTGAGAGTTTCTGTTGGCCACATCCTGCAACCATGGGCTTAATGTGGATTCGCCAAATGGAGACTGGCCTTTCAATAAACTTTTCTTCACATCAGCTTTGTATTTTGTGAGCTCAGTCAGGTTTTCAGTCCAACCCCAGAAACGCTGGGTAGATCTGTTGTAGGCAATCAAGAAACCGCCCATAAGCCCCAAAAATCCACTCAATCTGAGGATTCCACCAGGGAGTTTTGTGAATGTTTTTCCATTAACAGGCTCAAGCTTCTCAAAAGCTACCATCATGGCTGGAAACAAGGCTGTCGATCCTGCAATTACCCCATAGTCAGATGGCCGGAAATAGCTCACGACTTTGTTGAAGTGTGGGTCCGAATCAATTCTCTGGAGTTAGTAAAACGTTGCCGAGCATAAGAGCTACTACTTACTGGGTAAGAGGATTTTGGTGGTGGGTTTGACATAGTTGCAGAGCTTGATTTTTATTTGGCCAATCAAACATTCTGCTATTGTAAGAGTTACCCGGGCTTTTTCTTATGTGAAGGGCATATTATATAATATATCGATGAGATTTAAAAAAGTTTCGAGCGTTCGACGATTACAACATTTGAGGTCTTTTAGACTCATTTGCGAGATCTATGTGAATAGCATACAAGTAAATCTTCGATGTTCTTTACTGCACAGTTAAGACCTTAGACAAGTATTGGTGTAAGGCAGCACTATGGAAAAACTGTAAACAAGTTCCATGCTTTCACATGTGTGATGAATAGAGAAGAATAGTCTCGGATTTTTTAATATAAATGATATGATTGCGTTGCATCACAAAATCGCTTCTAGCTAGGACAACCAAAGATGCCGTGATACTTTTTAGCCTTTCATGAATTAAATTATTGTTAGACAGTTTTTCTATGCTGATTGTGAGGCTTGAGGCCACTTTGCCAAACCACAAATGCAGAAAATTGTTCCATATTTACATTTCTATATTCTCGCGGTTGTGTGTAAAGTAAAACCGCTTTTTGTGCTTTTCTTGATTGTTCACCTTTACTTCAAATATGATATGACCAACACCAGTTGAAATGACACGCATTGATAATCGTGGGTACAGTTTGTTATTTCGAGCCAAGAGTATGGTCGGTTGGACATTGAACTTAACATCGGTGAGGCTCTTTAGCTAGAGCGACATACAACAAATACTTACATTTCTCATGGATAAACAGGTTGAACTCCCTCTACTTCTCATCCTTTGCTCAACAGCAGAAGGGCTTGTTCTCCAATGCTCCAATCTATACGTAAACGACATATAATCTACAGTTTTGAACTGAATATCAATAAAACATATTGACAAAATGTGCGAACAGGCCGTGCTACTCACATCACTTTAGTAACTTCCAGAGTCACTTACTAATAATCCAACTCCTCAATCAACGCAAACCAAGCTAAAAATGGGGCCAGCACAATAAGTACCGGTACAGTCACAGGCAAGAGAACCACAAAGATAATAGAAACAACCACGATAAACAAGCACTTCATAGGTAAGTCCATGTCTTCAAAGTCTTCCTTAATGCCCAAGGGGTCGTCGTCAATGTTTCTGGTAGCCAAATCAGAGTTATCCTTGAGACTATCTTTGAACTCTTTCAAGTGAGCCACAATTCTGTGAATGTTTCTGGAAACATACAACGCGTCTCTCTTGAGGTCTTCGTCCACCGAAACCCGGAAATCGTGCATTTTGTGGCGCACACTGCTGAACACACTCTTAATCCAGTGCAAAAACCCAAAGTGGTGGTGCTCTAACCCTTCAGATGGGTGCTTGATGGACTCAGGAAGGGAGCTAATCAATGAGCTGAAAGCTTCCTTCGCCTTGTGCTCCTCAGTCACGGTGACGTTTTCCAACTTTCTGCCAAAGGCAGCAATGCTGTGCACAATAATAGCAAGGTCCTTGGCTGAAGCGACCTTAAGAGTGTGGGCAACTTTCTTGAAATCCTCCTTTTTCTTCTCGTAAGCTTCTTTGAGCTTGTGAAGATTCTCCAATGCATGGTGCTTGGTAACGGTCAAGTTAAGGTGCGTCAACTCAGACTGCGGTACACAGGCAATGTTGATACATCCAGAAGGAGCTTGTGGAACACTCTCGTTTGGAGACAATGCTGGAGACATAGCAAACTTGTCAGGGGTGCTGTAGCCAGCCACAGAGGAGGCGAAAGAAGCCAAAGAAACGATAGAAGTGAGAAAAGACAATCTCATTGTTGTGATGATGGTTATTTTGAGGATACGGTGATTTTATATACGGTATTTTCGAGCTCTCACGTTTAAACTATGCCGCACATTAGTGGACAGACGTTGAATGCCTCATAACTTTATATATAGTTAAAATTTTGACAGACTTCTCTATGCTTTTCCGATAACTAATATGTTGGTCATTTCAAAGATCATTTTGAAAATGCAGAACATCAGCTCAGTAGATCCGGAAAACTGATTCCACCCAAAAACCTATTACTTCCCTTACAATAGAATAGACCTTAAATTGAAATAATGCTCACCGATCCATCAAACTCAGTTATAAATAGAAAATCGGGAATACGTATGCAAGATAAAAGTCTACTCAAGCCCTTTGGTGATGACCGAAACCGGTTTTGTGAGTGATGTGCCCACAATCAATCTTACACAAAGAACATCGAATCCCTAAGATCTCGAAAATGGAACTTGTCTCTTTCAGTATAGTATATGCCTCCCTTTAATGCTTTCGGGCTATAGAAGTAGATTAAGGTTTATCCAATGAGTGCGGCTCTGTGCCTTTTTAATGAAGCACATGAGCTGCAGGGTCCAGATTCAGCGACATGACATAAATCTATTGATAGTGTTTTGGACAGTAATACAGTGCTCAAGAGCTCAAATTACAGCATCGGAGAAAATAAGAAGCTCTTGGGTTCTCTGTTCAAAGAAAAGCAGCATTCCGCCAAGCAATGGCTTTGGAAAACCTTTGAAGCTTATAAAGACACACTATACTGATCAGTTGCTATTTATATACCATACTATTCCAGTTTATTCCGAGTAAAACCATTTACTCGTGTCTCTCTTAACTGGAGAAATATATCATATCTTGTGATTCGTACTTAGAGTTTGAAGAGATAAAACGATCGGCCTTGACGCTAAGGCCGACACATATGATATTCTGATTTTTTGGGGGATGTTCACAAAATTCAGTGATACGTTCTTGATGTGTTATCGGTCGTGTTCCCCAGCATTCATTTTCAAAAGCTATGGGAACCCACATTGAATGGAGTTAGAATCAAGACGTATTATTACCAAAGCGTCCACAGCGACGCAATTATATTCAATAACTGAATATACAGCGCTACTGCCCAATTTGTGACAATAACCAGAGATATGACGGGCTGGGCCTTGTACTTAACACCTTAGCCAACAAGCCCGGTTGGTCGAGCACGTCCCTTGAGCGAGTTAGGTAAGATAAAAATCCCAAAAGAGCGTGTAATAGCGTTCAGTTCATTTGCTAATATAGACGTGATAAGTATGCCGAGAACTGTGTTCTCCAAAGAATCGAGCTTTCTATAGGTCTTCATAGCCTGGTTCATCCGACCTCAGGTGGATGGTCCAATAATGACTATACTCAATACTCCAATATAAGAAAGTTATGCTCTACGTATTTCCATGAGATGTTGAAATCTCTATGTTTTCACTGATGCAAGTTGAATGCCTTAGTTGATTCTTCCCAGAAAATTCCGCAGCCATAGTGATAGTGGTTTTCTGGATCAGAATGTGTTTGAACTTCTATAACCGCCAGTTCAAAGAAACATAAGAGGGGTATTATGCTCCAATACTTGAAAAGTATCGTATTCTTGAGCTGTGAATTGGAAAGAGCAGACTTTAAAGGGGAGCAAGCTAGTACCGGATCACTTTCTCGGTAAGAAGTGTGTATACATACGTAATTAATCAAATGGTCAAACTCATGATCCCACCTACAATTCAACTGCGGTTTATCGGGCCTATGAATCCGAAAGCTACTTCCCGCAGTAAACTGGAGCGAAAACATACGGAATCGTTATCTAAAAACATGTCTTAATTTCTCGAAAAGCCTCATTATTTCCTATCATCTTGATAAGAGCTATATCTTGAAAGCGAATTCTCTTTGCAGTGCACAAAGTCAAGATGCCCTCTTGAGATAATTTTTTGACATATATTTTTGTATGGTAGACTACCACCATAATTTCCGACAAACGAATGTCGATTAAGAAAGAGCCTTTGCGGGGTAAAGATTGTTCCTGTAGCATACAATGTCTTTGATAGATATTTTAAGCACCTTTTGATGCCTTGGTACATGCACGTACGACGTCGTCTATAGCAATCTGTTTTATCAGACCCATATTTGGAAATCAGGGCGGGATCGGATTCCTATATGCTAAAACGACAGAAAATACCTGCATCGCATCATGTCAAATCTCTTTTTGTGGATAACTTATCAAATAGAGCAATCAGGCGTGTTGAGATAAAGATTTTATCTTGGTGTACAAATCTTCGCATACTTATACAATAGAATATGGATGCCTGTATTTAACAAATGCCGAGAAATTTGCTTAGCATAAATAATGACTGAGTGGTCATGCTCATGAAGCAAAATTGTCATGCCTTGAATACGACTTGAAGTTTGCCTGTTGAGATTTCCTAGTTTACGCATCGTCGTGGAAAAGGCGCTTTACATCGCCATCATTTGTGAACAATTTTATTATTTGTGCGATACCCTGTAAAAGTGTGAAACTATAGAGATGAGAAAACTCTATATAACCGAACCGACTGGAAATAATGTTCTCTGAGCGGGGATGAAGAAGAATTTTCTCTTAATGCCCGTCCGCCTGATGTTCCTGTTTTTTCAAAAACCACCCTGCATATCACACGGCGCGAATGAGGCAGATAAGGCTAAAAATGACGTTACATTGAATCCATGATTTCATTAAGTTATTGTAAATTTCCCTATTATATAAGAAACGCATATCCCTGTCTGTTTACATCGAGCTCCTTCTTTACTTTTGGAAGCACAAACCATAAGCTCTACGCAAACCAACTACTTTTCAACTCAAATCCATAGGAGCAGTCCTCATAGAATCTCCTTCACTATGAACGATCCTGCGTTCGCTAACGAGAAGCCGTCCAACTTGGAGAAGACCGAGTACCGCACTGACAGCATTAGTGTCGAAAGAGGCTCTGATGTAGTTCAACACACGCTAGCCAGAAAGATGGTCCCACGCCAGCTCACGATGATTGCCATTGGTGGGGCCATCGGTACCGGTCTTTTTGTTGGCTCTGGGGCGGCTTTGAGTGTCGTTGGTCCTGCGCCTCTTTTCTTGTCCTATATCATTCTCTCCGTTGTGGTGTTCTTCATTATGACTCAGCTTTGCGCAATGTCTTGTTTCCTTCCTCTCCCAAGCAGTGGTGCTCCTTCGTTTGTTAATGACTACACTGATGAGTCCATTGGGTTTGCTATTGGGTGGAACTACTGGTACGCCTTTTCGATTTTAATTGCCGCAGAGGTGGTTGCCGCCTCGATAGTGATTGAGTACTGGACTGACAAAGTTCCTGTTGCTGTTTGGATTACTATTTTCCTTCTTTTGTTGCTTGTGCTTAACATGCTGCCAGTAAAGTACTTTGGAGAGACAGAATTTTACTTTGCAGGCATAAAGATCGTCACGCTTGTAGGCCTTATTATTCTTAGTATTGTTCTTTTTTTTGGTGGCGGTCCAAATCACGATCGTCTTGGATTCCGTTACTGGAAGAATGGTGCAGCATTTCACGAGCACTTGACAAAAGGTTCCACAGGTCGCTTTCTCTCCGTGTGGACTGCAGTGGTCAAGGCCGGTTACTCTTTTATCTGTTCTCCAGAGTTGATTGTTGCTGGTGCAGCTGAGGTCAAAGAGCCTCGCAGAAGTATCAAGAAAGCTGCAAGCACCTTCATCCACAGATTGGTATTCTTCTATGTCCTTGGTTCTTTGTGCATTGGTGTCATTGTAAACAGTGTGAACAACAAAGGGCTTTTGAGTGACTCCAGTGATGCTAGTGCTTCTCCATTTGTGCTTGGAATCCAGAATGCGGGAATTCCGGTGCTCAACCACATTATAAACGCTGTTATCCTCACTTCCGCCGCCTCTGCTGGGAACAGTTTCGTTTACTCTGCCAGTCGCTCAATCTTCACATTAGCTACCAGAGGAAAAGCCCCAAAAGTTTTCAAAACCACTAACAAGCATGGCGTCCCTTATGTTGCCGTATTCTGCTCCTGGTTGGTAGGTTGCCTTGCTTACTTGAACGTGTCCTCGAAAGGAGCCAAGGTTTTCACTTGGTTTTCTAATATTTCGACCATTTCTGGATTTATCTCATGGATTTTCGTTTCCTTTGCCTTCCTCAGATGGAAGAAGGCAACTGCTTTGCAGGGCTTGACTGACAGAATCCCATATAATGCACCTTTTGGAGTTCCAGGTGCATACTTCACCATGATCTTCATCACTATACTTTCTCTCACAAACGGGTATGGGGTGTTTTTCGATTTTAACGCGTCAGACTTTGTTGCAGCGTACATCACCACCCCTATTGTTTTGGCTTTGTACATTGGTCACAAATTGTATGCCATTTTTGTTTTGGGCCACAAGCAGTTACTTATCCCCTTGGACCAAATCAAATTCGAGGGCTTGGATTTGATTGAAGCTGAGGAGCAACAAAGTGAGGCCAATAGAACCCCTCCAGAAGGTGTTTTGGCCAAGATTGCATATTATCTTTTTTAGGTTGTTAATGGATTCATAGATTGTTTGTTTGATGAATGTAGTGATTTATATACATGTATACGTACATATTTACTTACTAGAGCTGTTCAAAGGGATCGAAGCATGATCCTTGTTAATTTCTCTGATTCACACTTTTCTACAGTTTGTAACATTCATAATATAAGATCGCCTGCTTCAAGTCATTTTTGTTCTAGTCAGCACTGCGAGAGAATTCACAGAAATATTCTCAAATGAAACTTCAAGAGATTTTAGAAGACTTATAGATTAAGCTTTTGAGGTTGAATTTTCTCTTTAGACATGCCAATAACTTTCTTGCTTTACTCCTTCATTACTCGCTTGTATCCATCTTGTCGCCCCCCAAACTCACGCCTCCCTTGTCATCCACGAAGACTCCACTATTCTCCTGCAAAAATTGCACAGATCTCTTTGCGTCCAAAAACAACATGTAGGCGCGCTTCACATCCTTAATCTCCACTGCTTCACTCCGTCTCTTCTGTGCAATCTCGTTAGACACAGCAATGAGATTTGCTGCGTATCTCAAGCTTGTCTCTTCCCCAATCTTAGTCAAAAGAGCAAGCAGATCAGGTGCCAAATCCACCTCTTCCTCCTTAGCTCTAATTCCAAGAATAGTTTTGATCTCGTCTCCAGAGTACGCGCTTGTGGTAATAATCACAGAACGGTCGAGAAGGTCTGCAGGCAATCCGTGAGGAGTTTTGTAGCCAGTACCACGAGCCTCAGAAATTCCTCTGTTTGTGGCCATTACAACCACAGGCAGGAAGTCATCCTCCAATGCCTTGTTGAGGAACGAAAAACACTCGATATCTAACATGTGGATTTCATCTATGAAAAGTACCCCTGGCACAATCTCAGCCTTGCCCTCTTCTTTCCACTCTCCCACCTTTGTGTTAATTTGGTCTCTCACTTCAGAACGAATTTCCCCGGTGTCCCCCGAGAAAAGAGCCAAAAACCCTTGACTCCGACTGTTGATCACGTCAATGTCATGCAAAGATACAGTATGCAAAACTTCCTTTTTCTTCTGGAGCTCACCTTCTGGACACTGGAGGAACTTGACGTCTGGGCCCATCGCATCGTAATCACGAGCGCGTGTATACAGTCTTCCAAGCTTCAGAATCTTACCACTGGCTTTGTCTATAGAAACGATGTCTCCTGCTATAATCTTCTCATTGGCCAAAGAGTCAACCATCTTTCCTCCCAACTCATATACGGTCTCCATATCTGTTGTTTTGATAGTAAGTTTCCCCTGCTTGTGCCCCCCAGTAAGAGATCGGTCAATTTGTACCTCTACCACTTCTCCCTCTATAATCTCTGTTTCCTCCTTGATTCTCACCCCAATCAGCTTACGGAAAGCCTGGAGAAGCGCCTCTGTTTTCAGGAGCTCTAACAGAAACATCTCCAGAGCAGACACAGCTGTGAAAGGCACGTCTTTTCCGAGACTTCCAGCCAAGCCCATCGCGAGAGCAGTCTTACCAGTCGAAGGTGGTCCTGCCACAAGCACAGCGCGCCCAGCAATCGCGCCTTGTTGCGCCATTTTCATAATGACGCCTGCGGCTCTACGCGCTTTAAGCTGGCCCACCATGCCCTGTGCGAGAGGGAGCGGCTGAAGCGACGCATCAAGCCCAAGACCGGTAATGTGCAGGTGTGCGGAGATAAGCAGCACTGGAGGAGGGTCGGAGGGGGTTGTTATGATGGACATTTGGGGTTGTTGGGGTTTGGTGTGTGAAATTTGAAATATTTGAAAGAGGTTCGAAGCCCATGCACCGAAGCGAATGCGTTGTGTGCCAAGCGAGTTATTCAATAAATTGGATTAATAAAAGTTGGGATTGGGTATTCACGTCAATGTTCATTCGAAGTGTATGGGCATGGCTCCGTCAAAAAACTTTTTCTGTTGACGGCACTCAGGTTTAGCAGAGTTGGTCAGGTATAAACTTAGCCTGACAGTGCTATGTAGGTTTTCAGAGTTATAATGATAAGTATATTAAAATATGAGTTTTGAAGGACATGCTACACAATCTTAGTGCTAGAGGGAGGTATGCGTGTATTTTTGTGATCATGAGATCGAGTTGCATCTTTCGAAGAATAATTTTGTTATAAGGTAACACGAATTTGACGTAGAAAGGTCTATTGAAAATACTAGGAGTGAGTGGGCTGATGGCAGGGTGAAACTAGGATGCGTATGCCCACAGCTTCTTAAGCTATGTATCCCGAAGGCAGCAGGCGAAATGGGTGAATAGCTCTGCAGTCAGGAGCTATGAACTCGGATGACCTAGCTGTGGTGAAGATAATGCTAGTTTTTGAAAGATTCTGAGTTGAGAAGCCTTAAAGTACTTTATCAAAAAACTCCTCCCATTACGGCCCATCCTCTTCCGTAGAAATTCCTCGACCTCCATCCCAGAATAGACAAGTTCACACATACCCACACAAAGATGGACAAAAACGAAAAATGGGGTCTTCCACTGCCAATATAAACAATAATATTTAAGACCCCGTATATAAGCATCTCATCCGCATAGTGCGGACAGCATGTATTTCCAAATTCTTTTGGAAAAAGGTATTTTTCCGTCCTGCTTAGAATAAGGTGATGGTTACGCTGACGGCTTTGAATAAAGAAGAAAAGAAAAATCAAGGGGAGTATAGAGATAGAAAAGCTTCCCTCCACAGACATAACAGCACAGTTTAAACACAAGTAGAACCACACACCCGCAAACCAGTGCGTCACATGGATTCTCGCTGTAGAGGGCGAAAATACAAAGAAGGACTCATATGTTCTCCGGACAGAATGGGCGAGAATAAGCGCCGACACACATACGCCCAAGGAAGAGTTTAAGATAGCACAGTTATAAAAGGCAAACAACAGGCTTATGACGTAGAACTGACCAAACCACAGCTTAGGCACATACACAGCCCACCATTCATTCGGTATCAGTTTTAGGGTTTTGCCATAATCGAGAATATTGTGGAAGGGGGGATATAGCGCCGACGTTAAGACAGCACAGGATGCGCCGTAAAGTGTCGATTGTATAATGCATGGAATTGGGTCGTTTAAAAAGGAGGCTATTATCTCTTTCATTTGAGCGGTCGGCTCAATTCAAGATATACCTTATAGTGGTGCAATTCATGCATTGAAATATCCAAAAAGCGTCAGATGCTTGAAGCACTTGCACTGACGTACGTATACAGGGCAACACTATGAAATGATAAATTTGTTCAATACAAGCTTTGATTGTTCGCTTTTTTTCTCTCTAACTTCAATTGATTAAACACGGGTATATTGATGTGCTTTCTTCTAGATCACGTGCCTCTCTAATTAGTTTAAGACAGATCTATCTATAACATCAACCTAAAAGAAAACTCCGAGCTTAGGAAGGAAAGAAAGGAACATAATTTCCTGAAACAGAGAACTGTGGATTGTTTAGACTCTTAAACTACTTCAGGCTCACTGGGGATACTGGATCAACTAAAGTTTGAGGTCCCTTGAATTTTCAAATCCTTGAAAATTTCCTCTTGAAAGACTGTTGTTTCGAAGATTGCTGAATCCTTCCAGATTTCGAGAAAAACAGAATCTAAAAATATAAACCTCGTTTTGGATTGAATCTTTACAAAAGCCTTCTTTTGAAAGGTATACCTGTGCACGATCCGGAAATTCTGTGATCTTCTTGAGGCCAGAACACCTAAAGTTCGGCTACTAAAGACAAAGAAGTCAGCTCCAGAATCTATCTGAGCTTAATAGTACAAGCCAGCCAAAAACAAGACTTTGATTAAGCTTCACAAGGTTATATCTCGAATCGCTTGATACACCTATTTCCTATCGCAAAACCACTTTTAAGAAGAACGCACTTTTCTTAGCATTTATCAGGTATGTTTTGTTGCTTCGCCCCATCCCACTCTACCCACCTTACAATCTCCTCCCGCTCCTTCAAAATACTCCGACTTCTCGGTGAAGGTGGCTTTTCCTACGTATATCTTGTCTCGTCCCCTACAGGTGAGCGCTACGCCCTCAAAAAAATTAGGTGTGCTTTTGGTGCTGAGAGCGTGCGCACCGCAATGCGAGAGGTTGCAGCCTACAAAGAGTTCCACCTGCCCTACGTTATCCGCAGCGTCGACAGCAGCGTAACATCAGAAAAAGATGGGCTGACTCTGGTTTATGTTTTGCTACCGTATTTTTCCAGAGGCACTCTTCAAGACCGGCTCACCGAGTTGGTGATCCGCGGAGAACAACTTCCTGAGGCGGAAATACTTCGAATATTTGTAGGGATTTGCAGAGGGTTGCAAGTGATGCATCGCCATAGAAAGCCACAAGAGCCTACAGAGTCCAGAGATACAATCAGTGCCACAGACACGGATTTCCTTCTAGAAGATGAGGATTCGGCTTATGCACTCGAAACAATAGAAACAGACTCTGATTACACAGCATATGCACACCGCGATTTGAAGCCTGCAAATGTGATGTTATCCGATGATGGAGTCCCTGTTCTCTGTGACCTTGGCTCGTGCTGCAAAGCCCGGTTGCATGTTGAAACCAGACAGGAGGCTTTGAAACTCCAGGACGAAGCCGCAGAGCACAGCACCCTTCCTTATAGAGCACCTGAACTTTTGGATGTCGTTACGGGGACTGATATCGATGAGAGAACTGATATATGGCTGTTGGGATGCGTTTTGTACGCTTTAATGTATGGCTCCTCGCCTTTCGAAAGAGCCGAAGCAGAGAGCGGTGCTAGTGTGAGCTTGGCTATTAGTACAGGCAAGTACGAGTTTCCAGAGGAGGGCGGATATCTGGAAGAGTTGAGAGGGTTGGTAAGAATGTGTTTAGTAGTTGATGGACAGGATAGGCCAGGGGTGGAGGACGTGTTGAGGGCTGCTTTGGATGTGAGTTGATGGGCTAGTGGCGGATGAAAAGACTGCTATATTGAGTAGCTTTTGTGACTAGGCTTTTTTGAATTCACAAGCATAGCGAGGGATTGAGACTGGTTAAATGTTCTTTAAAGTGACTATATTTTAAATTGTTTAATAGAGTTTTGTAGCTCATTTGTAAGTTCAGGAGATGTGGCCGCTGGAGTTGCAGGTGTGACACTGTAATGATTTCGACTAGCCAGACTATACTTTTTCAGTTAGAAGAAAATCCACTGATTTTTGTTCGACTTTATCTGATAATATAGCACTGAGTTAGGCTTCCATTTCAATAAAGACTGGTTTAAACGTTTAAGAAAAGTGCTTGGATCCGTCCTTAGTGGTACACTATTGCTTCACAGATAATTAACGTCACTTAACCTCCTTTTTCACGATTCTCAACCAGCAAACATACCAAGAGTGTGGTCTCCATCCAACAAGATCATCTAAATAGTACGGATTACATCATAAATATATTTTTTTCATTTCTGAAGTAGATAGACTATACACTAATATGAAGATTACACCTTTCAAAAGTATCACTTTTCACATTCTTTACATCTCCCTTGAAGCTAATTTACCAAACCTTTGCTCTTGATCAGAAAAGCAAAAACTTCACATCCTCCTCCTCCTTCTTTCTCTCCACCCCTCTCTCCACCTTGCCCTCCATGACCACTTGCTGCACGTGCTCCTTCTGCTTTGCCCGGTCCCGCATCCGCTCCTCAATCGTCCCCCTCACAACCATCCGATAAACAGTCACCTGCTTTGTTTGCCCCAATCTATGCGCTCTGTCCATAGCCTGCGAGTCTATAGTAGGGTTCCAGTCAGAGTCATAGAAAATAACAGTATCAGCCGCTGTCAAGTTGATACCCAAACCCCCTGCTCGCGTAGACAACAAAAACACGAAAATCTCTGGCTTGGTCTGCCAGTCATGAACCAAGTCACGCCGATCGTCCAATTTGCTCAGCCCATCCAACCGGATGTACTTGTATTGGCGGTAGGTGAGATATTCCTCCATCAAGTCCATCATCTTGGTCATCTGGAAATACACCAAAACCCGGTGCCCCTCCTTCTGAAGAGTAACCAACATCTCGTCGAGCTTCAGAAGCTTTCCCAGGTCGGTTATAAAGCGGTCCATAGAAGGCACTGTGATGGTGGAATACCCCACCTTTTTGTTCAAAGGTTGAGGCATCATCAAGCTCTGCGGGTACTCTTTGAAAGGTATTTTCTTAGTCATCAAAGAGAACTCTTCATTCAAAGAGAGAGGAAGAAGGGCTCTTCTGATTTTACTGTTATACAATGTTCTCTCTTTCTGGATCTTAAAAGATGCCTTAGAACAGCTGTACTCCACCAAAGGAGCCGTAGCACGGGGTTGGGCCGCAGGTTCCATCACCTGTAGATAGTTGTCCTGGTAGTACTCCTCCTTTATATGCGTGAGTTTATGTAGCACCAGCTTTTGTTGGATTTTAAGTAATCCTTTTTCTGAGATACCTCCCTTCTCATTTAAAGAGATGGCTTGCTCTAGTATGCCCTCCCTGAGCACGTTTATAGGCTTGACATCAACCAAACTCACTGGGAGATCCTTGCTATTCCAAAAATTAAGTGTGTGATTTAGCAACTTGTTTGAAGAGCCCACAGTGTTGTTTTCACCAGGCTGAATGAGCTCATCATAAACGAGCTTTGGAACATGAGGTTCTATCAAGTTTCTATTAGAATACCGGACCTCCAACACATTTTCCAGAGCCTCCTTCAAGAACAGCACAGTATCACCAAAAGCCCCAAAATTGAAACTCAGTTTTGTGTCTGCACGTTCAAAAAGATCAGGATGATTACATACCTTACGGAACTGCATCACCAAGTTCAGCAAACTATCATCAGCCGAGGCTTTTCCTTCCATGATATCTATCAACAGAATCTGCAGTTTAAGGATCTGGTAGAGACGCTGCTGGCGATTGGTCAAGTCACAGAACACATCAATCTCCACTTTATCACCGAGTTCTTTCTGCACGTTTTTCTTGATGCGCCGCAACATAAACGGCTTCAAAATCATGTGCAAACGCCGAAGCTGCGCCTCATTCAACTTCAGGTTGGTCGCGGCATGCAGCTCGATATCTTTGGAAAACCACTCACTGAACTCGTCGTGCAGATCAAAAAGAGTAGGCATGATGAAGTGAAGCAAGGCCCAAAGCTCTTGCATCAGATTCTGGATAGGTGTACCAGTAAGAAGAAGTCTGTTTCTACACTGGAGCCCAAGAAGGACTTTCCACCGCAGCAGCAGCAGCAGCTTGATAGCTTGAGCTTCATCAAGTATAAGAAACTGCCACTTCATTTTTTGAAAGTACTGCGCGTCTCCAACCACAAGCTGGTACAGGGTCACGAGCACGTGGAAAGGCGAATCCTTCCCATACACCACATTCTTACGGTCCCAGAACTTACGTAAGACCTTACGGTCTTTTGCACTTCCCCAGTAGGGCAATACCTTCAAGTCCGGCACAAATTTGGTGAGCTCTTGCTGCCAGTTGTGGAGAGTCGAGGCCGGGGTAACCACCAAAAATGGACCCCATATGTTGTGGGTTTCTGCTAAGTATGCAAGGGTCAGAATACTTTGCACTGTTTTTCCTAAACCCATTTCATCGGCCAAAATCCCATTGATACCCTTATCGTAGAGATTAGCAAGCCAGTTGAGCCCCTTGAGTTGGTACTCCTTGAGAGTGCACGTGAGCATCTTGGGTTGCTCGATCTGGATGTCTCCAGGCTGGCTTGGGTCCTGGAAATTCATTTCCAGTGCATCGTCCGCATTGTTGAACTCGTCGGCCCAGGACTTGGCGTCTCTAAGCGCACTCTGAGCGTTTTCGGCAGCCTTGCGTCTCAACACGTGATCTTCCTCGTTTTCGAAGTCGATTTGGGAGATGTCATTTTTGATGCCGTGGTCGGCGACCGGTCCCACGTCCACTGGCGCCGCGGCATCGCCAATGTGCGCTTTCAAAGCCGCGTCGGTGTCTTCACCTTCCACTTCGTCTGTCTTGATTTTTTTGCCGACAAAGTGCGAGTACAACTCTGTTTGGGTGAGCAAGAAATTCAACTTTCTCAGCTGGCGCTGAGCTTCACGCTCTTCTTCTTGCTTCTTAGCTGCATCGATAGCCTCTTTTTCTGCTCTTTTTCTCAGGTCACGCTCATCACGCTCGTTCTTCTTCCAGAAATTGAACATCTCACGCATCAGACGCCGTGCTTTCGTTTGAAGGTCTTTTACACTCTTGTTGGTACGCACCTTCCACTTGACCGACTCACGAGCTGCCAAAAGCGCAGTTTTCTTGAGATTGAGTGCTCTAGACTGTTGAAGTTGAACCACCAATCTATGGGTTCTAGGCCCATCTCTTCTCGCCATATCCTTCCATATGTTGTAAAAGACTGCATCGTATTGCTTTTTGATTGCCTTCTGGTCTTTTGGCTCGGGCTTCTTTTTCTTCTCCTCTGTTTTTCTCTTCTTTTTTGGGCGGTTCTCTGAGTCCAGTTCCTCTTCTTTTTTGGTCTCAGCCTCCACTGACTCTTCCTTTTTGACCTCTGGAGGATTCTCCAGCTTTTGCTTTTGGACCAGTTTGGCTCCAGACTCAGCCGCAAACCGGAGCCCATGCTCACGTGACTCAGCCGTGAGAACGGCGTCCGTGGCCGCGGCGCCCACTAGGCGGTCTGCCAGCACAAGCGCAGAGATTTGTGGAGGTAGGCTCATGGCTCTGTTGGTTTAGCTATTGATTGTCAATTTATCAACTGAATATCAATTTATCGGACTGGCTGAAGGAGGGAAGTTTGGAGCTATTTGAGGGGTTGAGAGGGGATTTGAGAGCAGAGAATAGGGGGATTTTTTTTCAGTGAGATGTGCAAGAAGATTTATGTGTATTTGGAGGGTTATTGGGCTTTTCTGGGGTGGTTATTGAGGTGTTTAATTAACAATTGGCTTGGTGCTTGCAGGTGAAATAATTCATTGGCGTAGCAAATTCGAGCGTGTGTGAAGTATTCTCTTATATAATATAAATATGGGGCTATCAAAACAAAACTCATCTGTTTATGTTTAGATTTTTGAGAGTGCTTAGTTATCTATAAGAGAGGTGTTCAAGTGGTGGTTTTCGTGTACCCCACCACCCCATACTTGTCTCTCATATCACTGAATACTGGCCTAGTACAGTATATAGCAGCGACCTCATGTTTATTGTTTGATTGTATTTGGTTGCATTAAAGACAAGGTAAAGCCGATGGGTGTTGATGGCTTTGTGGTTGTATATTCGATGTGCACTTCTATCCTCTATCGCTATTGGCTTAACAATCAATGGTTTACTGTTTTTGTATTAACCTTTATTTTGAATATATGTAATATGTAGCAAAATTACGTGTTATTAGTCCCTGATTGGTGGCTCGTGGATTGTATGTTTTCTGTATTTTCATGCTGTTAACCGTAAATTTTTGTGCATTATGAAAACGCAGCTCGTCATTCGGTCATTTTGAAAGCTCTAGAGAACTTTGAACAGTTGCCCGGCAGTCAAAATGATTCTGTAGTATCATGTGCTTGCAAAATTGCGCATGGTGTGGAGTGTATAGAATCAAGATAGTACAATATAACAATTTGCCTCGTCAGATTAGCATAGAGAGGTTCATATTTGAAAATTTTTTTTAATAGATGCCTTGGTAAGCCAAGAGTCTGTAATTCTTACCCAGAAAAGGCCTGTGCTCTCCAGGGAGTGGAAAAAAACCGTAGTATACAATAAGTCTGGCTACATAAACACACAACCATAATCTGCTATAAAAACACCAACCATAAAAATAAAATAGCAATAAGAAAAAACTAAAATCTCCGTCTCTTAGCAGCATGTACGCCATCATCTGGCGACATGTCGAGACCAGGAAGCACCATTCTACCCGAAGTCGCGAAGCGCGGATTCACACGGGCCTCAGGGATAACAACAGTATCACCCGATTGAAAATTTCCAGAGACCTCCAACTTCACTCCGGTTTTTTCCCCTTCGTTGCGCGCAGCCTGTGCCAAACTTGCAAGGTTAGCCAAGTACAAGGCCTGGGCTGGCGGTGGAGAGAGTGGAGGAACCATACGCGTGTGTTCAGTCTTAGAGACACCAAGGGCCGCTTGTTCAGAAGCGCGGTTTTCAACTAAATGATGCTCAGCTTCTCTTTGAGCATCGTAGCTAAATAACATTCTATTTAGGTTCTCACGCTCCATCTGCTGCAGATGGCCTAGTCTATGTATAGGCCTTACCAAGTGGTCTAGGAAAGGGTCCATCACGGAAAACAATTTTGAATAGAATTTACGTAAATTCTCGACAACTTTGTTTACATTGACTTCTTCAGTATCGGCTTTCAACTCCGATAACTTGAAGCGCGGGTCGTGGTAGAGCGCTACAAAAATTGCAAAACGAAGCATACGGATCGCAATGTCTACACTGGAAAAGTGTAATGCAAAACGGAGCTGTGCGTCACTCCCAATTACTGTGTTTGCAAACAAACCCCAAAAGAACAAAGGATGTTTGAGGATTCCGTGAGAAAATTCACCCTGGTAACCACTTACTCTGAGGGTGGTGGTCACAGCTAAGGCGAATCTTCCCACAGCTTCTAAAGTGATGAGCTCGGGTTTGTTTGCTTCGAACAGATCTTTAAATACTTTTATACTTTTGATGAGCTTCTCAGAAAAAGAGCATACTTCCATTTTTTGTGCTTGGATAAGCACCCCTATCATTTTGGAGATCCCGTAACATGCAGGAGCAACCAGAAGCTCACGCATACACAGGAGCTTATGTGATTTGCGGTTCCACACCTGCATTTTCTCTACATACAGGCCAATTTGGTGGTCTGGTAATAAGTTTCCAATACGTTCAGCCTCACTAAAATAAAAGCCTGCCTTTTCTTTGTAGAGCTCAGCCATTGTAAGGGCTACAAATCGCGAAAAATCCTTATTGTAGTTACGCAACTCTTTATAGCTCTCGAGGGTGATGAGCTTGAGAAACTGTTTATGAATTTCTGGCGTTCCCAGCTGCTTAACAGGTATAAAATCTTTAGCTTCAGAGCCTCCATCACTGTAGTCTACACGCACACACTTCAAAGCAGGGCCCTCCAGGTACACCTGGTAGAAGCAATTTACAGTGTTTCCACACAGGCTAGTGTGTGCGTCAACGTTTTGGCCTGCCTCTCTGAATACCAAATTGCATTTATCACATGCCCAGCCTCTCAATATCGAGAGCCCTATAACGGGAGGGTTCATTGGATAAATTCTGATCCTGTGAGCTTTTACGTCTAGCGCATTTTCTTGATTTGGGCCTGATTCCTTAGCTTCAAGCAGGAAGTCTAGTGCAGCTTTGACACGGAATTCCTTACACACGCCTCGAAGGCCAGTGATGAAATCGTCGTTCATTTTGGTGAACTGGGCGAGAGTTATCTCCGAGGTCGGGATCTCGAGATTATCGAATATAATCCAGTAGTTGTGAGGATGATTTTTGGCTTTATCCTTCACATGGTATGACAAGCCTTTTTCAAAGTTTTCAAATTGTATGAAAATATTGGTTTTTGTGTTGTAGGCCACATTGAACTTGGCTAAAATGTCAGACGTCACTAGCACAGGACTCAATTTCTTGATCTTCGCAGCAAACTCCTCAGCATCAATAAGAGCTGCAAAACTTCTGCGAGGTCTGCTACCTCTTTTGAGCCATTTAGCAACGTTGCCGCTACTCGTAGTGTCCCACCAGCTCCCTGCAGGCCTTTTCCAGGGTGCTGGAAGAAGATCACTTTTGTACTGCTCTGCATTCTCCACAACGAATTGATTGTATATGAGCGACTTTTGAGCCTCCCCAGAGCCCTCCAGAGGGTCGCTCATGGTGTTATGGAGTTGGGACGGGCGTATTTTTTATGCATTGAGGCGGAGTTACCCGGGCGATAAATGACGTGTTTGGGTGTCGATATCATAGGTCAACTGTAGGGAAAGCTAAGGGATTTTCGGGCTTTTAAGTTTCCAGGCTGTACTCGGGTACAAGTTTCAGTTTGAATCAAAGAGCTTACTTGCTGAATTTCTTTAGGGCTGAATAGTTTGGAATATATGCATCTATAGGTAGACCAGCTTCCGGGAGGGTCAGAGAACAAAAATGCTTATCTTCTTCAATTTATTCAAAAACTGAAAAAAAGTTATTTTGAAGGATTCAGAGGTCGCGTGCGCTCTGTAGATCAACGTTTTTGGGCATAAAACTGACCAAGATTTGATCCCAACTCACTAGAATTGTGAAAATATATTTAATCATACTACAAAACCTTATTAGCTATAGATTTCTAGTCGGCAAAGAATACACATTTAAAGGTGTTCATGATATTTCCTCTCGATAACAGTGTCTAAAGATTAAATTCTTTTGAGGTTGTACTCTTTAAGACTTCTAATGGTCAATTGTACAAGCACTTCTTGCGTTGAGCATCTCAAGCAGCTTTAGAATGAGTTTGAAGCATTCAAAGTGATGGCTCTCAAGCATCCCCGGTCTTATAAGTCTGCATAGATCAAATGCAACTCCAATCAATTAACTAATTTATTTAGTCCTTGCTTCTGATGGCTGCGTCATGAAGAGATATCGGTGTACACAATCTACAATTTCTATCTTTATTTGAAGACTTACCAGATATTTTCCAGCCTAATCCGCTATTGTAGTACATAGCATTGTTGATAAATTATTTTGTCCAGATCACAGATGTTTTTACTTTACCAACGATAATGCTGAGCGATTCCCCCTCCCTGCCAATTGAGATACTTTCCCTCCTGTCTCTGTCTCTGCCCCTGCCGGAAACGTCTCCTGGCCCCCCTCGAAAGCGGCCAGTTCGTAAACCTATTGTACGTCCAGTTCTCTCTCCCCAGCTCGACTGGGAAGTCGATGACATCGACACAGCTTTTGAGGAGATTGGGCCATACTGGTTTTGTAGTGGCATGTTTTACCACACTTCACTAAAACGTTTTGTCGCTGATCCACTCAAATCTTTGGGTTATTCAGATGAGGATTTGAAAGTTCGAATCCAGGGAAAAAAGAGAGTTGTAGTCCCAAGATTCACCGTAGAGGATGGTGATACATTATATGATAAAAAATGTATTCTAGAACTTGATTTGGGAGAGCTTGCTCGGAGGGTGCGGCCAGTGCTTATATATCGTGTGCGCAAAAACGGAATATGGATGAGATCTGACAAGAAACCTTCCAACAGAGCCAAGTTCACGTGCGAAGAGCTCTATCCTATCTCACAGTGGCTTTTCAGAAAAGTTTTTATCAGACATAAACCTTCGACTGCTTCCAAAGACCCTTCTCTAGGCCGACATTTTTTCACTGCTGCATGCTGGTAAATGGTTGGCACGGAAAGTGAATATATCACCAGTTTTTCATGCTTCCAGCGGCGAAGATTGGCCGCTCTTATCTTTTAGGCAGACCTATGCGTGGTTCAGGATTCCAATGGTAGGAATGCACTTGCTCGAAAGACAGTGTTATTAAAACAATCAATATCAAAACAATCAATAACAAACAATCAAAATGAGCATAGAGAACTCAAGTATAGGTGGAGCAACGATGTAATTATCACTTCATAAACAAAGAATGCATCTACTCAATCTCAATGTCAGTAGCCTTAATAGTTCTTAGTTTGGGCTTTTCAGAATGCCGACTCGTAGAGAGTATTCCATAAATAGAATAGAAAAGACTCTATGATTTGAGAGCTACTGAGTGGCTCGCTTATCTATCTAAAGCTATAGCTAAGGTGAACCCAAACTTAATTTGGACCCTTGGATATGCTTGTGATGGATTGAAGTATTACGAACGATATTGGCAACTACCTCTTTTTTAAGTAACAGTATAGGATCTCCAATAATCCTTATTGTCATCAATGTCAGTACGAGGTATGAAGTGACTCCGTGCACACATCTAAGCCCCTTGCATATTTAGTTTGAATGGCGATAATTTGTCTTTAAATTCAACA
>JASTUD010000023.1:0-105909 GCA_031124835.1 Saccharomycopsis synnaedendra
AATCTATATAATAACTCATACTCTTAACTTCCAATCCATTAACACCCATTCAACTGACCTTCAATCTATTTTTTTCCAGTCTCTCTGCTCCAGCATATGCATGCCATACCCATAACTCTGCTCCCACATCACTTCTCTTCAAAATAACTTTTCTATCATATAATTATCATCTAAAATATCAATCTATCAACTTTCCATCTCTTCACAACAATTCTTCTAATCTTTAAATTTTGTTTTCCTGTTTCTGCAGAATACCCTATAATTCCTCAAACTTCGATTTACATAAAAAATAATACCAATGTATAAAACTTATACCTTATTTAAATCCATTAAAACTACTATCATACACTCCCTACCATCACAAATCTATTCCTCCATTCTCAACTCTTCCGGCCTCGCGTATACACAGATACTTATAACTACTTTATCTTCTCCGCCCCCATGCTGTATGCGTATAACCTTCTATTGCTCGATATTACGCACCCACAATTTATCTCCTCGAATCGCTTGTATGCTCATCTGCCGCTTTTAAATCATCAACCATCATGCATTTACCCTCACCGTGCCCTCTCATCTATACCTAACCACTAACTAGCATATTTACTCGCATACTCAAACCCTACTCCCGATATAAATACACTGCAACCTATATAGCAATAAACACCTCGTCATTCATTCAAATCCATTCACTCGATCACTCATGCTAACCAATTTAAACCATCCCGTTCATTCAAACCGTCATCTCCGGCTGCCTGTTCTATAACCTCCACATGCTCCGTGCTCTCACCCTCTGCATACTCCGTATCCATCTCTACCTACGCTGCATGCTCTTTCTGCTGTTTCCAGCAATACAACTTACCTTTCTCCTTCATACTGTTTTTTATAAACTCAACGTTAATCAATATACACCTTCTATAACTTACTACTTTTTTATCATTGGCTTACTTTATATTATCTCCTGTTGTATACTCTACTTCAAAGCTGTATCTGCATTCTCATACTCCAACGCTGTATACCTACACTCTCATACGCCGAACTCTGTGCAGCCGGACCCTCATATTATAAACCTACTAATATCACAATCACATTGGTATAACCTCGTCCTTTTCATATCACTTTTAACCATCTCCATTTCCTTCCGTGTTACCTGCATACCATATACTATGCATACACATACCCACTTCTACCACAACCAACCTCACAATCAAACTTACTTGAAGCATAATAGCCAGCCCGGTAATTTTTCTCATTCCCATCGATTCTTCTGCTTGTCATGCGCTACATGCACCTACCCCAACAGCATCATCAATCGATCCACTTTTTTCCCCATGTTGTCTTGACTCCGCCGCGAATCTTCCTCCTACACAGATCGTACTGAACTGGAATGCTTACTATACTGAAATAGTAATACTAACCGTTCTTTACTGCCTGTACACCATAACCTCCTTGTCATCACACTACCTCGTTCCTTGTTCACTTACCGATGCTAACTCTTTCTAACTACTCCCCCTAACTACTATCTAATCAAAACCTGCTATCCTTGTATATATTCACACCTTGTGATTTACAGAATCTCACTACCACCCGCAAGCCGATCACTGCATGCTTTGACGTATGCAGAGAAGATGTAAGAAGCGAAGCACGCAAAAACGGTAATTATATTCTCCATTGTTGACCATCATTAGCAGTATGTAACTGTGTCTTAGTTCTGACAACTATCTGACCACTCATGTCCACTTGCATTCACTCACATCCACTCACATCCACCTTGAGCATGCAGATAGGAAGTCATAAAACTAGCCAGATTGTAAACCAAGACTTCGTATCTTAATTCCTACCTCCCCGAACTGAAATAGACTTGGGGGCAAAGTGTGAAGAAATCTTAATACACTACAAGAGAATTGAGTATGTATTTACAGGCGCACATTTACGACGAGAAATCCAAGCACACATGAAACCAGAGGCTCTGTTCCTAAATGATAAATGAAGGTGTGAATATGATATGATATCCTAGACTTGGTGTTCATCGGACAACTTATATGCTAGTTATGAGTAGGACCTCTTCATGAAGAGTGCCACAAAAAAACTCGGTAAATGGAAGACTGGTGTTTCACACTTTGGCCAATATTTGAAAAGCATATAATTTAGATACTGACTGAGTTTAGTGCACCTCAGACCACTGGTGTCCATTTTTGGTGGGCTGTCTTCATGAAGTGTGAGTTCTATAATACCATCCACATGCTGATAACACACTTCAAACGCAAAAAGAAAGATACTAGTACTGTTATCATCTATGAACCCGAACATGGAAGAAATTCAATAGCAGTGCAAGAAGTTTCAATCTGGTTTCTCCATAGGATGCATACAGAAAAGATGACCAGTGATCCAAGCACATAGAGAATTGGAGGCTCTGTTCCTCAACGGTGACTGTTGTTGGTGCTGTGAGATGGTTTCCAAGATATGGTGTTTACCTAATAACTAATTTGCCAATTATTGGAAGTACCTCTTCATGAAGAGTGCAGCGAGAAAACTCGGCACACAGATAACTGGTGACCCGTATTTTGCGTATCGGCTTCCGAACATATGATATAGCTACTGACAAAGTTTGGTGCACTTCTAACCACTGGTTTCCCTTATATGGTGGGCTATCTTCATGATGCGTGCGTCCTATAATACCGGCTACATGCAGAATTCAAAGCTCCAAATCTTTAACTTAACATTTCAGAGCTAAGATGTATCTATTGGCTCAATTTTAAAGAAATACATTTACACTACGAGAAGTTTTCACTTTGTTTATCCATCGGATGCATGTGGAAAAGACGTCCAGAAAACCAAGCACACGAAGATCCAGAAGCTGTCTTTTTCATCATTGACTCTTATCTATAATATGTAGTGGTGACCAAGAGCTGGAGCTCATTTGATCACCGTGTATTTATATTTATAGTGCCTGCTCGTGCAACTTGCAGCCCTATAAGTAGATGCCCATCAAATAAAACCCCAAAAGAAGCCTTTCTTTTGACATTGTATTTTAAAGCAGGGCTTACTCAATTTTCGTAAACCTCATAAACACTTAAAGGACCGTACTGACTCGCGATTTTACTAAGCAACACCAAGCAGTGAAACACTCGTAAAAAACACTATAACCCAAACATTGCAGTCGCTATGAGTTCACACAGCTCGTGGAAACTCCCTGGCTATTTAACTTCACTCACAACGCATTTTCTCACAGCGAAAGTACACACTGCGCGCCATGAAGGAGCGTGACCAAGAACGGTCAGAAAGAGTCAGAACCGAGAATTTGTAGTCTCTGTGAGCTGACACGACTCGCGGTAATCCATTGGCTATACTGCATCTCTTTCTGCCTCCTAATTATAGAGAAATTGTACTCTGTGCGCCATGGAAGGGCGGGACCGAGCACATGCCCAAGGCTTCAGAACTAAAAGATAGCGGTCACAATCGCTTCATAAAACTCGTGGGAGCATAACAGTTGTATCACTTCACTGGCAGCCTGTTGATTATGAAGAAATAGCACACTATATGCCATGAAAGGAGCGTGACCGAGCACAGGCTAGAAGCTTCAGAAACCGAGAAATGAGATCACAATCGCTTCTTATCACACCTGGAAACACACTGGAGCGCTACCCCACTTAAAGCGCCTTTATTTATAGAGAACATGCGAACTGCGCGCCATGAAAGAGGAGGTCCCCAGCACAGGCAAAAATCTTCCGAACCCAGAGTTTGCGGTCACGATCGCTTCCTACCACAAATAGCAACACATTGGCTATGCAATTTCATCGGCTGCGTCTTTGCTAGCACAGAAATCACTCACTGCGCGAAAGACACCAACCAGCTGGAAAGCCTGTAAAAGAAGCCAAAGCCCAAACTTTGCGGTCAGGATCGCTTCATGCAATTCGAGGGAGCAGCATGGAGGGCTCTCTCAACCCACGGTACATGTTGGACAGCCAGCATTGCACTCCTTAAAGTAGGGTCCAACACAGTCCAACACAGTCGAGAAACATCAGAACTGGACTTTAAAGGCTAAGTCAGTTGCCACACTCCTGGCAATGAGTCTCACAAAAACTGGCCTTCTAAAATCAAGTGTGGTCTCATCTCACGCCCGGAGACGGTAGGGTGGAGATGACCTAGCCCTTGAGTTCGTTCCAAGCTACCGTTCTTGATAGCACAACGTCGGGCCTCCATAAAATGGAGAGATCCTAAACTTGCCAGCGACGAGCTGCTCCTGCCTTCGCAGTACCAGTAGAGGTACGTGGCTGTTGTTTTTAAATTATACACCACATGACCAAAGCGTTAGAACCTACAATACAAACAAATCATCAAATATCAAATTTTATCAGTAACCTCATTGTCTATGTATTTTGGGTCCCTCAACTTTCTCATATAACCCTCATTAATTTCGGTCCACTTAGTTACCCCAATCACTTTCTTATTTCTAACCCTCATATACCCACCACTATTTGCAAAGTTGAGACGCAAAACAAACCTCACCGAAGACTTGTTATATACTGAGAAAAGCTCTTCAAAGTTTTCTCTATAGTACGCACCGAATCTCCACGGTTGATAATCAGATCCCACCCTCCCAATAGTTCTTTTCAAGACATCGTATAACCAATCATCAAGGTTCTCCATCTTTGGAGCAAGATCAAACCAAAGGATCTCTTTTGGGGAAAACCCCGTTCTCTTCGCCACGCCTTTTGGGATCTTGGGGTACTGAAGAATGTTCCCCGTATTGAACGATTCACCATTCACAATACCAACGTGAGTCTCGGTGAACCCAACCACCACGAACCTTCTATTTGAACCGTCAAATTCGAGTGGATTTACTCTTGGCAGATGCGTCTGAGACTTGGGGGCAGCCAACGCTGGACGCTTTGAAGTACGACTAGATTGCTTCTTTTTTGCAGGAGACTGCCCCCGAGCAAGGGTACCAGACTCCTCAGGCTCAGAATCAACAAACTCATCAAAATAGTCATGCGACCGCTTCGTAGGTATTCTAACAACCTCCTGCTCAGCCGTCTTCTCAACCTCCTGCTCAGCTGTCTCCTCAACCTCCTGATCAACAGTCTTCTCAACCTCCCGCACAACCTTCTGAGGTACGGGCAACCCAAGACATTCGCATGTCAACTCCTTCCTATACTCCATCACGTACCTCACTACAATTGGTCTACACACCAACACTCCACCAATCGCCGAGATCAACCGGGGGACATACAGAAACTCTGCCAAAGGCGCAAGGTCAGGGTCAGACCTCATAAACTCTCTATCACTAAACACCAAGTAAATGAGAAGAGCCTCCCACTTTTCGGGAGTATGTTTTGTTCTCTGATATA
This sequence comes from Saccharomycopsis synnaedendra, assembly GCA_031124835.1. Classification (NCBI taxonomy): domain Eukaryota; kingdom Fungi; phylum Ascomycota; class Saccharomycetes; order Ascoideales; family Saccharomycopsidaceae; genus Saccharomycopsis; species Saccharomycopsis synnaedendra. The sequence continues at coordinate 5,349 of JASTUD010000023.1, forward strand.
ACAAATCATCGATTTTACTCACAGAGTGTCTAGCAATATACTCACTAAATCTAAACCCTTGAGAGTCTGTATCAACAAGCTCTCTCCAAACATCACCATGAGTGACGTAACCAGAGCACCCTAGATTGAGGCCAAGCACGCAAAATGCCTTTAAACTCTTCCTGGATAGCCAGCTACCCATTGTCAAGTACTGCTCCAGTTGAGCACCATGTAGAGTGGTCTCGAGCTTTTCAAACCTCTCCAAAACAGCATACTTGTTCCTCCATTCAGTTTCTCTAGTCATCATGATTTCAAACAACTTGTAAGAGTTATGCGTGCGGAACACTTCAGAAAGAATAGACCAACTCTCATCTCCCCCCAAGACAAAGAGAATCTCCACAGCTTGCTCGAAGCTGTCTCTCATCCGGCACTGTCCTTCGAAAGCACCGCACGCTCTGCGCTTCAAAAGACACTCAGTGCATACCGTTTCATATCCCCCGTAGCCCTCAGGTATCAAAGCAGCAGCTAAATAGCCAGACCTCCATTTTCATAGATGAGCATTATTCAATAGTGGGTGGTGCCCCCGTCATCGAGAATTTCAATCAAACCCTAGGTAATATCTTGCCCCCCTTTCACCTTGTGTTCGAGATTGAGAACGAATTTTTGGATATAGAACTACTGCCACCCTAACATCCACTCAGGTGCTCAGTGATACATACAATGAGAGGCTCATGCCATCAATATACACCTGATATCAATTTCACAAGACTATCATTCATGGAAGTGCATTCCTTGGCTTCCCTCAGTGGCTGCATCTAGGATAGTCCAGGCACATATTTAACAGAGTACGCACACCCTTTAAATAGGCTTTACATGATGAGCAGTTCCCATACAGATTTAAAATATGAGTTCATGGTACGCCTTGAGATCATGCTGAATACAAGCTCATCACGTGCTACTTGGCACCAAGAAACTGTCAACGCAGATCATTTGTGCATCCAATTTCTTGGACTCAAAATCATGGGCCCGAGCAAGATCTCGCTATCAGATCTCCCCGAAGAGATTCTTCACATCATTGTTCTGTATCTTCCTGCAGACACTGTACTCAACACCCCCCTCCCCACCAAATATTTGGAGCCCTATTTTTTCGAGTCTGTAGTGCTAGTTGAAACCATAACAGCACTGTTAAAAGTCATTCTGATCAAGCCGGGGTTAGAATTCGCGTACGATGGCAATTGGAAAGAGAAAACCATAATATGTGACGGTGTAGGTGCGTTGGAGCCCTTCAAAAAGTATATAAAGTCTTTGGAAGTGGAGATGAATGGTTCGCCAGATTCTGCCTTATCTTCATTACAGACCTTCATTAGACTGCTCCTTCTTACCCGCTTAGTGAGTGACGTTCCCGTACATAATTGGCAAAGCAAATTGAAACATCTCTCTCTCTCCAACTACACTGGAGAGCTCAACTTTTATACGAAGAATCTCAGAACCCTTTCTCTCCAGTCAAAGGAAACGAAAGTGTTTACTTTTCAAAAGTCGATCTTTCCTTTTTTGAGGGAGCTCCAACTACAAGGAATTAGTCTCAAGGCAGAAGATGAAGCCCCATTACTAAGCAGGGTCTCATTATTCAATACCAATTTAGATTTGAAAGATATTTACATTCTTGGGCATGTGAAAAACCTTTCTATGTCCGGGGTAGGCGAACTTTTAGTGGAAGCCATGAACGAGTTCGAAGAGCTCGAGTCTCTCAAAGTGCTCTACCTTCAGTGTTCGGAAGTGCTCCCGACTCACTTGTTCAAATCGTGTACACTGCTTGTGATCGAAGGAAGATTGACTCTTCCTGAATCGTTGAACATGCCACGGCTTCAAGAACTCAGGTTGCTCTTTGGCGAAGGTATTTCAGCTCCCATCTTGAACTGTCCAGAGTTGACTGTATTGGACATAAATGGGTGGTCTGTGTCCAACACACCCAGCAACCCAAGGCTCGAAACCCTCTTACTCGTAGACTGCGGGCTCACATCATTTTCAGACGTGTCATTGAACTATTTGGTTTCTTTGGATGTACATCTCAATAATTTCAAAGTGCTTGAGCTCTCCAATCTCCCGAGCCTCGAGGCTCTCAGTCTCTTCGAAAACGCGCTAGAAAAGCTCAATCTACAGTTACCAAAACTACACAGTCTTCGTGCTACCAACATGAAAACCGCTAGCCTAGATTTTGTCAAAGGGTGTCCGTATTTGAAGGAATTTGATGCCATGGGGTGCAGCTTCGAGTCTTTTCTGTCTTTTAAAGGGCTCAATAATCTTACAAGTATCAGGATTCGATACAACGATAAGCCCATAGACATTCTGGGGTTGGATAATCCTCTTTTGGAGTCCTTATTTTTAGGAGAGGTCGGGAACTTTTCGGGTCTATTGAATTTGCCTAATTTGAAGACACTTCAGTGTGACAGCTGTAGCTTTGAGGATCTCAAGCTTATGTCTCAGCTTGACAGCTTAGTTTCGTTGCTGGTTGGCAGCTGTAATTTTGCAAGCTTTGATGGGCTTCGAATACCTAGTTTAGAGTCTTTCTATTTACGAGAGACGGTTTCAAGGTCATTTAGGTTTGATCTACCAAACTTGAAAAGGTTACAGATTCATAAGTCACAATTGGCTACCATAAAAGACCTTCCTGTGTTAGAAAATTTGGAAGAGTTAGATGTGTTTAATAACAATATCAAAACTCTTGATGGGAATGATCTCAGGAAAAGGTTTCCGCTCTTAAAAATATTCAGAGTAAATAATAGCAGTTTGCAGAGAGTTGATAACTTGTGTGGACTTCCTTTATTACAAGAACTCTCTTTAACATTCACCGAAATCGAGGACATCGGAGGGATTCACGATTTGAAGGGTTTGGTTTGGCTTTGGCTAACCGGCAACAAAATCAAAACAATCAGCGAGTCTTTCAAGGGCTTTCCTCTGTTGGCTGGAATCTACTTCGGTGGGAATCAAATCGAGGACTGGCGTTCGTTGGCCCAGTTGGGTGCCAATAGGGTGACCATAGATACGTGGGGTTCAATAGGGGACGATTTGGATTTTCCAGAGCTGTGCACTATTTTGTAGAGCTCAATAGTACAATGCAATAAACAGATTATTTGAAGCAAGCATTCTCACTGTAAAACGTCTCTTTCTTGTCTCCTAGCATCACAGGCGCTCATCAAGTGCAGATATATATCTAAGATAGGATCATATAAGTATATAACTATGTAATTGCTGATCGCTTGACTCAGCTAAAGAATTCCCTGCATCTCATACAAAAGTACGAATGATTTTCTTATGAGAGCTACAAGCAGAGGCGCACAACTGGAAAAACTCCTGAGCAAGAATAGGGTTTCCTCTCTAAACAAAATATAAGGAGCCGCTTACAATTTTAAACTCGTTCATGATCTCGGTCTTACCCCAGCCAGTCCCAGCCTTGAGTAAGTAGAGGTGTCCCGAGCCACTGATGACGTCACGCGTAAAATCTAGGTGCTCCATACTTCTAAAGTGCCAATCCTGACTCCAATCTTTCACCTATCTCAGATAGTGCTTTTTAGAAATCCAGAAGGAAATCTGCGAGCCTGTAGGACATTACCGACAGTGATTGTAAGACTCTCTACAGAAACAACCTTGTCAGACATTTGAAAACAATTTTTGGCTCTGTGCTGGCGGATATGTGACTAAAGACATTGAAAATTTCGCAAATTTCGAAAGAGCTCTCAAGATAAGATGAAGTTTTCTAATGAGGAGTTGCAAGCCTGGAGATAAGCAACCCAAGAGTTTGAGAAGCCGGTGCGATTCTATGAATCAATCCAGAAGCAGAGGGGATTTCTTTAGAAATTCTGGAAACAATCTATTTTGGATATCTGCCATATAAAAAGTTATTGGTATGAGGTGAATTTCAAGAGGAAACACTAGTATTTGACGTTCACATCAGTATTCTACGAGATTGGATCTACGAGAAAAAGTCACTCGCCGTTATTTTATGAATCGGATTTATCTAGTGATTATGCATTTATTTAGGCTTTAAAACAGCTCTCTGCTTTGAGGACCTAAAGTCATCTATGAACAAGTTTACCTCAATGTAGATCCATCTATAGCCTCCCAACTAACTCCTCAAACTAGGCAGATTACTTGCTACTATAGCATCTTGCCAATCTATCAAAAACCATATAAATCCAGAGCAATCATCGCTACTGAACTGAAGGGCCATGCTTGTTTTCCTCTGTACATTCCAGCATTCTATGGGAGTTAAAGTCGAGCTCTCGCTGAGCAGACTGGGCATAGTAGAGAGGGATGTCTTGCGAGATGAAAACAACCATCTGACCAAACATCATCAAGCCATCAAAGGAATAAAGATAGGCTTCATGGGAGATGATTCTACCATAGTTTCCTTGAAGGTACTCAATCACACGCACAATGGAACGGATAAACACCATCATAGAACACGCAAAGATTGTAAAAATGACCATCTGCCAATTTCTCTTGTTGGATGGAAAATGACGAAGGTTAAACGCTAGATCCGTTGGACTCTTTGAAATTCTAACCTGGAATACCGTTAAAGCGATTATGAAGAGCCCAAAGAAGCCTATTTGGACGAATAAGCCACCGATGATCACTTTCTGACCCAGCTGGACCAGTGAATACGTTCTCATGGACTCGATCCCGGCCCCGGCTGCTTGCATTATGAACGACAACACGTCACCGCACACAAACAACTTGGTTAGCCATTTGATGGGAATCACTGACTGGTGCTCTGCGCCCAACTGTCCGATGATTCTTGCCAACGTCATGTAAATGGTGGCCGCGAACAACGCAGGGGCCACCAACAATAGAATGGACTGGATGATGTATGGTCCGAAAGACTCGGTGTTATTGTGATTAGCAGATCTGGCAAAATATCCGATCATTTCTAACAACCCACCTATTATGAACCACAGAATAGAGCGAATACGTCCTCTGGCAACTGTACCGCGTGGAGCATGCTTGAAAGCCCTGATGCACTGGACAATTATCAGGCCTGTCGCAATGGTAAAAAGCACGCCTGCCACAATAGCGAGCACTAGAGACGGGTTATATTGATACGCTTTCCAGTTCAGGATAGCGGAATCTGTGGAGTCGGAGGACATTGAAAGGTTTAGGATGATACTCCAGAGGGGTCACGCATCATTATTTAAGCTTTCCTTCGTGTTGGCTCTGGGGTGGGAGGCTCGGCCGAAATTAGAGACAACTGGAAATCTAAAGCTCACTGCAGACTTTTCGTGTGGATGAGGCTGTGTAAATCACAACAGAGCTTGAATAGGCACACGGTAGCGAGTTAAGTTAGCTTACCATTTAAGACCCCTTGAGTGGGGTAGATAGATGATAATGATTAAGCTCTTTTTTTTTTTATGCTTTTATTTTTTTTTTAATTGTATTTTTCATTAATTTTTGACTCTTAACTTTTTCTTATAATTTCTTTTCACCCTGTCAAAATCTGGATTTTCTAAACGCACGCAGAATCGGGGGTGCAGCACTAAAGAGCGATACGCAGACATAGATGAAGACGATGAGTGAGTTGATCCACACCCAAATAACTTGCTGCTTCGTCACCGGACCAGCCATATGTGTATTTCTCTGCACAGACTATATATAAGCATGCACCATGGAATGCACCATGGAGGAGTAGAGGACCAGCGAAATGTCTGCCTAGAGAGTTAGCTAATTTACGATGTGGCCACTTTTTCCTCTCAATTAAAAACTTGATATCTCAAGCAGTCTGTATATAATTGCCAGCGTGTGAGATTCGCGGTACATAACAATGTCTTTCCCCTAAGCCCCCGCCTCGTTTCTTAATGAGTACTTCTCAAATACTTAAAAACACTATGAAAGCTCACCCAGAGTAGGGAAACTAGATAGAATCCACTTTTTTTGTAATTTCAAAAATTGACCTGGCGCTACTTTCATTGGCAGTGCCCTCCGAGCCACTCCAAAACCAGGCAGTTCATGGCTTTCATACACGGTCCTTGGATTGCTGGGGACAGACATAAAGCTTAGCTATACTATCTGCCGAAGTCCATTCTCAGATATGTCAAAACTTACTATAATTACACCTCTCATGCATGAACATTATTAGCCTGCATGAGCGATAGTCATTTGACTTCTTGGCAACAGTTCCTCTCAATAAAAGACATGATTTCAACTTTGTCAGAAGTATCTGGAAAGTCTTATAATAGATCTAGTTGGCCTACGCATGGTTACTCGCAAATCTGTAATGTAATTGCTGAGCCTTTCAGCATTCCACAAATAGACGGCTAACCGTAACCCAATACAAAAATGGATATAAACCACAAAAATCCCAATAATTCGCATTCCAAACCAGATGCTCCCGCTCCTTCTCCTATCGCTCGCTTCTGCGCTAGTCATTCCTCTTAATAAGACAGATAATCCTGTGCCCGCATACACCCCACCATCGGGTCTCACCCCGATCGTCAAGTCGTCTGACGGTATACCTCACCGCTACGTGGTGAAGCTCAAATCCTCTGCACTGACGGAACAAATAGAGAACCACAAATTAGGTGTTCAAAATAAACAGGCTGTTCTGGAGAAGACCTTGAAAAATGACGATGACTTCTTCACTCAGACGCCAGATTTGAAGAGTTACGGTATTCACCTTGAGATTGACAACGGAACTATGTATCTGGGCTACTTTACAGAGGAGACACTCAGACACCTCCAGGAGAGTGGCCTCGTTGAGTACATCGAACAGGATACAGAGAACCATGCAGACATTGATTTGGACTTATTCACTCTCTTAGATCCTCACGTAGAGCACCGCTCGACCGACCTGTGGGCTCTAGTGAGAATATCGAGAGAAAGGATGATGGATCTGTTCAAACACTATGAAAACTACTACTATCCTAAAAATAGTGGAGAGGGTGTGGATGTGTACGTTATTGACAGTGGTGTTGATAAGGCTGCTAAAGAATTCGAAGGTCGCAACATTTCTCAGGTTTCCTTTGTGGAGGGCGAACAAGTGGATAAGTATGGCCATGGGACATTCTGTGCCGGGTTGGTTATTGGCAAAAAGTATGGCGTTACAGATAAGGCTCGTATTGTTTCGGTGAAAGTGCTCAACAACGAAGGCAGGGGCCCTTCTCTGTTGGTCATGAAGGGAGTAGCATGGGCTGTGGAGCAACACAAGGCCAGAAAAACCCAGAAGGGATTCCGGGGATCAGTAATAACAGCCAGCTTGGGAGGAACACCAATGGTTCTTGAGAATAGTATGTTCGAAGCTGCGGTAAGAGAAGGTATGTATGTAGCTGTGAGTGCAGGCAATAATGGTGAGGATGCATGTAACCAGTCACCAGCTTCCTCCCCAATGGTTATGACGGTTGGTGCATCTAATTACTATGACAATCTCGCGTATTTTCTGAACCACGGACCTTGCGTGGACATTCTCGCACCAGGCCAGGATATAACTTCAGCCGACCTCAGCACAGGGAACTACTCCACGCTGATGGATGGCACCTCAATGTCTACGCCATTGGTTGCAGGAGTGATGGCCCAGATTTTGTCTTATCTTCCGGACAGCTGGTCCGAGTTCAGTAGCGACTCGGAGCTAGGGCAGGACAAAATGAAGCGTGCACTTTTGAATGAGGCCAGTACTACAGAGGCCGAATTCCTGAATGACGATGGTCCCATAAACAATACCGTTCACAAAATCTTGTACAATGGGAAAGGGCATCATCTTTGGATGAACAAACTTTTGTGGGGAGTGGGTGGAATGCCGCAGGGTGAGTATCCTATTGATAATAATACAGCAGCAGCACTTTATAACATGACTCGGGAGTGGAACTTGACTGTTGGTGCTACTTAACTTACGAAATGCTCAAATCTTATTTATGCTAACTATTTCCAGCATGTAGATGCTATGCTTCCAATATACAAGCACGGTGCTATAAGCCTCAAAAGAGCCACAAAAGATATCTTCAGACTACGGCAAGCTTGTTTCCATTTCTCAATCATCGCTTTGGAAATATCAGCAAAAGCAGCGCGTCTGGCAACAGGTATAGCCGCCTCATCCATTCTACGCAACAGATACGATTGCGGAGCTTGTAGTAAGATTGGAAAAGAGAGGTTCAGCGATAGATCGCATTTTCTAGGCTAAACAGTTTTCTAACCTGAGTCTCATCATCAACCCCGCTAGATAGTAATTATTGATTACCTAGACTTGTGAGAGTTGATTGCAAATTATGGAGAGCATTTCGTAGAAGATCATACATAAAAGACTAATCTGTATGGCATCTACTTCACACTCTTGGGACATTGGTGCGATTAGATGAACAATGAATTTCTCGGTCTATGGATACAGTATCATTCCTTAAGCCCTACCACCCGTAGATTCCAGAGATGGATGAAGCCTCCACATGTCACAAATTTGAATCTAGCCTTGTGAAGCAAGAGCCAAAGTACTTTAGGGAAAACTTTAAGTTGAGCTCAGTGGAGATCAACCTAGACTGCCGGAATGGTTCTACAAATTTGAGATTGTGCATCCTTTTTGTGCAAAAAGGCAAATCTACTTCACTTTTTAAGTGTCTGAGAGTTACAGTTGCGTGTATTATGGTATCTGCCCAAGCCTTAGTCACCCGAAGCACCGCAAGCCGTCAAAAAAACTCGAGCAGAATCGCCCTCAATTGAGCTTCTTCTAATTCAATATATTCTGATTGGGCTCTACTATAGAAGTTTTACTAAACTTTGATAATGAGGTTATATTATTATCATTAAAGCACAATTCTATTTGTGACATTTTGAGTACACATACTAAAGAAGCCGGTGTCCACCAGCAACCCTCTGTCTATATGTGTTTATAGGAAAAGTCTATATAAACCTCCGTCTCATTCGGGCATCAAATTCACTATTGATGAACATTTATGTCATGTTGAAATTTCTGTTAACTGCTGTAATGACCACCGTCAACAAACACAGTATTTAACCCCCAGGTTTTTGGGAGCTCGCCGAAAATTACCCGATCCGGATTGAGCTAGCAAATACTGATAAGGGGTACAAAACACCTTACAAGTTGAATCATATGACGCCCCTAATACACCAAATTTCAACTAACCAAAATATCGAAGTGCAACTCTGCTGATTCAAAGAGAAGTAAAATCCTGCTAAATAACCTACAAAGTCACATAACCTCATAAATAACTTCCATCAATACAAAAACCACCTTTCACTTCCACCAGCCCCTTTGTAGATATATCCACTTCTACATCACCCCCTTTAACACACAAACATCGTAAATAGAATCGTCAATAGAATTAGAAGAATAACAGGAAAAACTCAGAATAATAAACTAGTAGAGGTAATCAAACGCTGGGTTTTTGTCGCCCGCAAGGATCTTCTGCTTCTCAGAGAGCAGATCGAAATTCTCCTTGTACGTCTGAGTTCTCTTCTTCATATTGTGGTAGCGCAACAAAAACAAGTAGATTGTGATTGTGACTGTCGCACAAATCAGGAACACAAAGCCAGCCACACTTGCTCCGGCTGTACCATTGATCAATGGGAAGGTACAGTAGATACCTGAGAGATCACTGAAACTGATCATAAGCAGCGTGATGACACTCTTGCGCAAGTGGCCGTTAAGATTAAATGATGCCCAAGAGATAAATTCAGGGAAGGCCAGATAAGCACCCATCGCAACCAAAAAATTACCTGCGTCACGAGCAGGACTTGGTTTGATCAGGTAGATGTTCCCGAAGTGCACGATGGAGGTCCCTGTAAGCATCATAAAGCAGCTGAGATACACGATCGGGAAGCGCACGCCCATATAATCCGAAAGGTAGCCGAATATGATAATCACAAAGAAGGCAGCAAGCCATGGCCAGATAGCCTTGACCAAACCATAGTTGTCGAAGAGCGTTGCCGCAACATATCCAAATGGCTCAACAAAACTGTAAGCATTCATGACACCACCAAGAAGATTGGCAGTAAGAGCAGAGATAAGAATAGTAACGTCTGCAAAGTTTCTAAGAATGTCCCGCAAAGAGAATGGAACATTGTAACCAGACTTTCCTGTGTAGAGCTCGAGCTTCTTGATGATGAAGAGCGTCTCATTGTCAGACAAGAACCGGTTTCCTTCTGGGAAATCAGGGACAATAAAGAAGAGAAGGAACGCAGCAGCGATCGTGATTGGGCCCTGAATAAACAAGAGCCAGCGCCATGGAGACCAAGTCGTGTGGACGTGGTTCAAAACTCCGTACATGATCAAGTTGTTAAGGATGAGCGAAAGAGGCGCCGCCAGGAACATGATCAGAACTCTTTTCTGCGACTCGGAGCGCTCATAGTAGTTAGAGATGATATAGTACACGGCACTGTCGCACCCAGACTGGAACAAGCCGTGGAGAAACTCACAGGCCACAAAGGCCCCGAAGGAGTGTGTGAAGCCAGTAGCAAGAACGATACACCCGTAGATGAGAACCAGCAAACTGATGTAGAAGTGCGGACGTACAGACTTGAGTACAAAGTTGGAGAACATCTGGCACAATACATATGGCGCGTAGTAAGCCGCCACAGCTCCAAAGAACTGTAACTGCAGGATTTTGAGCGACCCCATGACACCATTCACCCATATAAGGCCAAAGTGGCCTCTGTTCATGTTGGCGATGAAGCAGAGAAAGAAGAACGGAGCAAGAACGTACAAGTCGATCTTCATCATCATCTTCCTCTGGTCAATCTTGAACTCGCGGGCAAGAGTGTCCACCCGCAACTTCTTCAGCTTGGAGCTAAGTGCAAGATCATCGTCCACGTTGGGCGTGTTAGATATCTGGAAGTCGAGCTGACTCTGCTTCGCGTCGTCTCTCTGGAGAACGTACTCCAAGGGAAGTTTGGGTTCAAAATCAAAGTCCATGGTGAGGTTTTAAGTTTGGTGGTTGGGTGTCGGCTTTATATATATAATAAGCGGCATGTATGGTAAAGTGTTAGAGCTGAGCTAGTGCATGTCCTAATGCATATCCATTACACTATGTTAACTCGGACAATGTGGCGAGGGAGATTCTCAGATGCTTTTTTCTCAAGGGGAAAAATTCGATATTTGAAGTCCTTAGCGTTTGATACGTATGGAGGAGACTCTCAACTCCAGAGACTGTACTCTGTTCAAAGTTAAAGTTCCAGCGGATTAACCGAGACCTGCAATGCACGCTAGTGACGTGCATATCTCTGAAACCATGCATCTGGTGCGTCAACCGTTTTGGAAAATGAGGTTATCCATATATATCGGAGAAGAGAAGCTCCTGACATAACAGAAAGTTCTGGAATGATACAAAATGGGTGGATAATTTATTAGCTACCAAGTGGACAAATCTTTCAAAGGTTTCCAGAGAAAAAAACAATTCCAACGCAAGTCACTCTCTCAGCACCTAGCTTACATTTCCTCTTTGGGAAAATGCAGAATAGGGGATCGGGGGGTGGGCGTTTTTCTGGGAGATAATAACGTGAGAATGCACCAGCCCGATGGGTATCGCATAGATCTAGCATTACCTAAGTCTCGTAAGGCTGCTTTCTGAATAGTTTCCTGCTCGCCATTAGTGCTCTGTACGAGTTTGCAAAAGTGCCATCAATCAAGATGCATGACGATCCATCCATCATCTATTGTTATAAACGATGGATTCGAAACGTATTTCATTGATTGCTGTTCCGGCAAGTTTGGATCCATCCAAACTTATCTGAATTGTGACATCAGCCACTCAGGCATGTTCACACATAATGCATTAGCTCCAGGAACTTAGTAAACCTAAAAAATACGAGTGTTAGCTCAGACGCACAGCAGCTTTATCTATCTGCTGTGATATAGGTGATCCTCGATGATCATCGATTAGGTAGATTCTAATTCTCGGATTAGATTTTGACGGTGCTCGCGGTATTTGCTACTCGTCGGCGGTGCCGATGAATAACTGTATCGACCATCCATATAGCTTTTTTTTACTTACACATCTCGGAACTATGGATAATTTGCACGCAATTAGGTTTAAGCAAGGGGGAAAATGGGTATACAAGAGGCCAAAAAGAGTTTCTGTGAGTCCTAACTTTATTAAGGTTGCTTAAGTTGACATTATGTCCTCAAATTCTGTGTTGTGTCAAACATTCCGAAAGCTTAACAGTCGATGCACACTACACACCCTTGATAAGCATAATATATATACGATATCACACAAATGGCTAGGCCTCGATTACCTGATCCCTTTTTTGATCTCCTTAATTGTGTCTCGGTCCAGAGTCTGATCAGCCTGGAGATCAATAATCATGTGCTAATTAATAGGCCCGCACGTTTTTCTTATCAAACACAGGAATTATTTGACATGTCTGTCTGCTTCAAAAAATTAGTGGTACTACTACCTCCGCACTACAACGAAAATATGACGAAATTAGAACAAGCGTAAACCCCAGAGTGACAGTTGTGCATTGGTGGTCAGATAAAATTGTAGCCGATTCCATGATGATGCATCACCTCTCAAATATCAAGTTACCATCTGCATGGAACTCTGTAAAAGTGTAATTATGAACTGTGATTCCGGTGCACGAGGAATGGCTCGAAAAGGATTTGAGGCTCAGATATGTTTCAAAACGACATCCTGTTGAAAATCATGAAAAATCAGCTAATTGACACACCGTATACGTAAACCGTTTACGCAGCACGCAACTTTAGAACCCATTTTCTCATGGTCCGGAATCCATAAGGCCTATTATTAATTTCATCATGCTTTCTAGAATTAAGCGTTCTCGTAAAGTACAGCACTAAGCAGAATTAGGATTATTGATTGTCTCTGGTCTGGTTATCTGCAGGTCTGCTACTGTGGCAATCTGGCGTTTCCTGTTTTGGTAGGCTGAATGAAGGCACAATAACACTTCATGTTAAAGCTTAAAGTCCTTATGTGGGTGTGCTTACTGGTTTAAAGTTTATATGGGCGCTTGTATTTTACATCTTCTGCAGTCATACTTGCCATCTTTACGGTGAGCACATATGATTCGAGTGTAATTAAATTATCTCCTTCATGTTATATTTTCTTTCCATCATACGCCGTCCCACTTTTTACTCTGTGATGATACTGGCCCTGGACTGACCACTGCGAACTGTCTTGCAGGAGCCCCAAGGTTCTTGTGGTCTCAGTAAACCAAAGTTCAATGTTGATCAGTGAGCCCCACAACTATTAAACTTGAATCATGTTGGTAGCCTGTGTGCGCTCGACGTATGCCCTTTCTGAGCTTCACCTGGAAATGGCCCAATCGTTGCATATATCTTAGATAAGCAGTAGAACTTTAAAGAAAGAAAATCGCTTTGAACTGGCAACAGAAACTATATTTGCGGCTGAGAATAGACTATTCCGGTGGGTCCGATCAACTGATCATGTCACTCGGCCGCAACGCCACATGCATGTGTATGTTTCTGATGCTGAACACTGAAAACGCATCTGACAAGCTTGAACAAAAAGCTTCAAATACAGCACTTTCCTATAGGAGTGTCTACCAGGGCCACAGAACCCTTCTATTGTAGTGCGCCTAGCGAAAGAAATTGGCGGTGGGGTGATGTACAGCTTTTGAGTCCACCAACATTAGATAAGAGGAGAGTGGCACAAGCTCTTCTACAAAAAGAGATCATGCAACACCTCATTTTGGTTCCGAGGAAGGTGTAGACCATCAAAATTGCAGGTCTAATGTTTCAGTGTAAGGTTTTCATGCTGTCTCTCGGAACAAAGAAAGATCTCGGAGTGGAATTAGACTTTACAAATAGCATTTGATTTATGGACAGTCCGAAAGCAGTAACCAGATCTTTCCAGAGTCCATTTTCGATGAGATCCTTTTCGAATAAGGGAGACTGTAGATCATCTCTTTCGCGGCCAGCGGGCTCAATGTAAGGACAATAGCAGCCCCGAATCCTCCTGCTTAAACTCAGTCTTACTACTAAACAACCCACTCAATGATCTAAAATACAATAGTATACAGGATCGTCAATAGTACAATAAACAAACTACTCCTCACTCTCACTCTCTCTCCAACAACTACTGTATATGATTCACCTCCCCCTCCAAATAGAAGTCCGGTCTACGGTAATGCACCGCCGCCCTCTCTTCATCGCCCAACACTCTACCCCCTTCAAATGCCTTCAACTCGCGCATATGGTATTCCAACAATTCCCTACTTCTAAGAAACTCATCCAACAGCAGATCCTTGAACTCTAACACAATCAACAGTTCTGCTTCCCTCAGAAAGTTGAAAGGGTACTTGTAGCCTTGAAAAAGTAGCTCGTCGACCCCCTCTTCCTTCTTCTGCCCCTCCTTTATCATATTTTCAAATTGCTTCTCCAACTTCTCTCCATACTCATTGATCCACTCCTTTTCGAGGACCGGAGCCTTGTCCGCTTCTCCGTGATAATTTTGTCTTGTAGCTGCGTTAATCTTTTTTGAGTTAAGCAGTAAGAACCGTCTGAAAATGTTCTTTACGTCCTTTATCGGAGGCCACACTCCCAAAGCAGGCATGTACACAGCGTTCAGGTAATATGGTTTTCTCCACTTCTTCTTGTACTCAACGTCGAGAAGATCGGTGTACTTATTAGGAACATAAGCCACCTCTCCCTCCATAAGAGTTTTACGGAGAGGAAGAATATCAGAAAGCAGAGAAAAGTGGTTATTTCTGCAATTCACGATCTGGAGCTTAAGGTTGCATTGCAAGTTCTTGAACATTTTCTTCTCAAGCAATTTTTTGTACCCAGAACTGTACTGCATTCCTTTGAGCACCTTGTAGAAAGTAGATTCCCTCTGCTTGTCGTAAAACTGGCCCTTCTCCCACTCGATCTCTTTGAGATACCTGTTAGGGGTCTTGGACCCACTGAAAGACACACCAGTGATGTCTATATAAAAGCCAGTTTTCGTGTCTACCAAACGAGCATCGATATTGTTTTTACCATTCTCTTTCAGTCTGTGAGTGAGAGAGCTTCCGCAGTCCAAAAAGTACATCCCTAGCCCCTTCTTAGGGTCTTCAGCGATCACAGTTTGGTTGTATAAGAAACAGAGCTTGGCCAAATCGTTTATAGGCATTTGTACATCGATATCCATATCCCAAGGGAGATTTCTGGCCCCAAAGTACCATCCAATAAGAGTCCCGTGCGCAAGCCAAGTGCGGAGCTTACTGTGTCCCGTCATCTGCAACCACACGCCCATCAAATGACTCAACAGGTTTTGGATCTGGTACTTCAGGTGGAAATTATCGGTGAAAAACCGCCAATCGTAGTGACCAGTGTTAGGAGGCTTCTTGCCTGGTTTTTCTGGAAGAAGTCTAATCTCGTAAAAGTACTTGGGTACTTTTTTAACATCTGTAAACCCATTCAGAAACTTTATCAGTTTATAAAACTTCACCAAACCATCAGAAAAAGTACCTTCTTTGGCACCGTCTACAAAAACTTTCTCGTAAACCTGGTCGGGCTTGAGTGGTTCGCCGATAGCTTTTCTCTTTTCCTCAAAAGTCTTACCCAGAACAAGCCCGTGGAATTTGAGTAAAGCCTCCGCACTATCAACGTTCACAAAACTGTCCACGTGAAGGTCAGTCTCGGTTTTAGGAGGGACATAGCCTATGATGTCATCTATAATCTTTTCAGGAGTCGAAGCTACACTTTCCATTTCCCCCTCCACCTTTCTCTGGAGATCAGTATACGCATCCATAAAGCTTACTTTGATGCTCTTTCTATTTTCATAGAGTTGCTCCATGGTATACTCCTTCATGAGTACATGATCTATGTAGGAATCTACAATGTCAGTCTCTAGAAGCCGCTCACTCTCCTTTTTTTGTTCCTGGCTGATGGCCACTGTGACCGGCTTGTCTCCTAGAAACGTCATCTTCAAAGGCTTGATATCCTCACCGTTTACTCCATGATAGTTATACAAATACAGTTTGCCAAAAATCACACGCTGCACGAGGTGGAACTGATCCCTAGTCCCGTGGACTACATTATAGCCGATGGAAGGCTGTACTTTTCTCTGAGACTCAACGGCTTCGTCGTAGCTCACGTGATACACACGCTGGAGAGACTCATAGTTTACACAATTTGCGTCAACCGGCAATTTTTCGATCCCCTTGATTTTCTCTGCTGGGGTGTAGGACTCAGCTTTGATATTCTTGAGCATATTTAACAATTTACTATTAGGAGCACTATCGTAGGCATGTGGAAAATTGTGAGCGTAGAAGGCGTTGATGAAGTCTATGAGGTCTGTTGCCATCGAGTCATCGCCTTTGAATACTCTACACAGATTTATTTGAAGGTTCAAGTCTCTGAGGGTCATCTCGAAATTGTCCAAATCGAGCTTCAAATCTTCGCGAACTGGGTCGTATTTTGTGCTGAGCTCTTGCTCTGTTTTCCTAGAGCCGTGGTAGAGAACCATGAGCTCCTGTTTGAGTTTATCGGGGAAAGAGACATAGTTCTGTACCAACCAACGCCAAAAGTAATGAAACTTGATATCCTCATCTATAAGACTAAGATCTGTCCAGTCATACCAGCTGAACGGGAGCCGGGCATCGTGTAGGGTCTTCGAGTTCTGAGCCATGTAATTCAAATACATGGCCAAAGTGAAGCGATAGTCAAACTTGGTGAGAAGTGGTCTATGACGAGTAGATACATCTAGTATACTGTTACCCTTCTTTTTCTCGAGCTTGAGAACTTTCAGTTTCAAAGAATCCTCCATAGACGACGTGTGTCTGAGAAGATAGTCCTCAATGTAGCTCACTGGAAAATTAGTGTGAGTAAGAGTAGTATTCGAGGAAATATCTGGGGTGGGGTTGCCAGCTTTCTTTCTGTCGACTATCATCTGTACCTTGGAGTGCCAAGAGAGCTTGGATTTGGCAGGGCTTGTTTGAGAAGCGGTCTCAGAGTTGGTCTCGGAATTGGTCTCCGAGACAGCGCCAGAGTCAATCTCGAGAAGAGGATTGAATATGGCAAAATAGTCGAGATCCCCAACGGCTTCTGTGCGCAGGAACTCAATCTCGGGACTAGGTTCGTAGGCAACGGTCTCGGGGGGGGTCACGTGCACCGCCGGCACGATGTACAGCCGCTCATAAGAGAGAAGTCTGAGGTTATAGAGGAGTAGTAGGGCAGAGAAGAGAACGACTATGGGGAACCCGGCTTTCCGGAAGCGCTTTGCGTAATACCGGACCAGGTGCCACATGGCTGAAAGAACCAGGGACATTCTGTAACAATTTCTTGGCACTGGCGATTATGTAAGAAGGCTGTGATGGGGTCTAGTTTTTTGGGTATTTGGGTAAAGAGGTTCAGCTGGGAAGCTCTGGCTTTTTTTCAAGGGAGTAGAGTGGGTGTGTAAATGGGGGCTGTGGTCTTTTTTGGCAAGTGTCGATAATGTTTCATGCATATGTGGCTTTGCGGGGCAGAAATACGGGGGAGGCTTTTTCATGAACTGCAGACCTTCTTTTGACACTATTAATGATATATACGTACTTTGTTACTATGAGTGTCGTTTTCCTTTATTTTTGAAAGTTTTCAATTACTAGATGGCCTCGAATCAGTGGATCAACAGACGCTGCGTGCGCTTAAAATATGTCGTGTGATCAGCATAATACAATATATGTCAGGGAGAACGTTAGTGAATGTGCTTTACCTCAAATCTGAATACTCGCACATTCGAATGCTGTGGTCGATACATAAACGTGTAGTTTTTTCTTTGTGTTTTTTTTTCCTATATAGTTTTAAGGTTGAGTTTTCGGGGTTCACGCTAAATTAGATCGACTGGCGGAGTCGGAGTGGTCGCAAGATCTTTTCCTAATCTATGGTGAGGTGTGATTGCTTCCCAGCAAATGCCTGCTATGTTGGTAGAGTTATGTCTAGGAAAGGATCTCTTGTATCATGGTTTTTCTGGCGAGTGGTAGGCTAGCTGTAGATAAGTGAATCACAGAACAGATAGGAGCTGGTTACTCTAGGTTGTTGGGATCTTCTCCGGTGTTAGTATCCGAGATTTTCAATGATAACATTTGAGGGTGTTAAAGAGCGTATTCTTCCTAGGGCGGGGGCAGGGGGCAGGGGGCAAGTATCCAAAGCAGCCTTTTCTCACTAGAGCTGCTATGAAATAAAATCCATATACCTTTTGTTGGTTAATTCACCGCTTCACTTAATTTGTACAGCACATTCAACAGAAGGTCTGAAATGAGCCTTCAAGAATATACTTGAACATCCTGAACTCGCCTACTCTGAAAAACACAAAGCTACTACCTTACCACCAATCCATCCACCGCTGGTTATGTGGAAGAAAATCAGTACTCTGGGTTCTTGCCATCCATTCTGCCTATATTTAGTATCTGGGTCTTCGCCCAAATCACTATCCAAGTAAGATCCTTGAAAATACACATCGCTCGCCTACGCACTCCTTGTATTTTACTCGTAATGCTGTTTCCAAACTCTGCTATTTCCTGCCAAAGCCGACCTCACACATTCGCTCTTGATATAAGCATGTCTTTTTTCACGACTACTGTACAACGCATTATATTGTGGCCATAAGAGCTACAATACTCAAACCAATGAGCTTCAAAACAAAAAACCCCAACGTTTTTGCTCCCCAGTCATCTGGTGTATACATCCTCGGATAATTCAGTTTACCTCCAAAAAGTTAAATTAATATTGACATATGTAAAATATAAAATGTATGTGTCAAAATTCCTCTGACACAGTTCACAGTAAGTGCTAAAGTCCACTAGGATTTACCTACGGAGTGTTGGACCCCAAAAAGAAACCGCTCTTTGAGTGTTGGGTAGTCAGCTTCGAACTAGCTGGAGAATATATCAGATCACTCAATGAGCTCTTCGAGGTGCGCACCAAAGGCTTGAAGTACAGTGAGTCTTTAGATGCCTACCTTGGTTAGAAAAATGAATGAAATCATCATGTATGTACAATCTGAGAATAGGGGTCCAGTTGTAGACACTGGGGATATCGTGTTTTTACTGTATAATTCTGCAACTGGAATAGTGCTCGGATTGATGCCACGTAAGGTTTGTGCTATGGAGGTAAATAACATGCCTAATTGGTTTGCTGCTAGAGTGTCTGCCCTGAAGATGATAAAAATCACAAACTATCGGAACGCTTTTGTTGTTGTGAAGTAAATATGTGCTTGGATTGCATTGGAGAATTCCGTAGCAGCTTTTGAATTATTGCGTAGTCATTACTATATTACGTCTTACTATCTGTAGACTTAATTACCCTTTCTTCTATTTATATCAATCACAACTGTCAAACCAAAAGAATTCCCCATAATCTTGCGAGTATATATTTTCACTAGATGCATTGATGCGTGCGCTTAGACCTCATCAAATTTTTCACAAAAAAAAATTACCACACAGATCTTCCAAATACTACCCACAAATCACCACGCTAACCCATCATTCCACAAAAAAAGGGTTGAAACTGTTCTCAATCCCCCAATAAACCCCTAGGCCAACTCCCAGCATCTGAATCCCGCCATGGATATCACCAAGCCTCTCGGACTGGAGATCACTCTGGTGGACTTTTCTGTCCTCCTGGACGACGAGGCGCGCACTCTTTCTGCCAAACAGCTTACAAACCCCCAGGTGTTCGATAACCTTGGTCATCCTATATCCAACGGTCTCTATGACCTCGCCTTGGGAGCGTTTCTCCGCAACACCTGTGCCACGTGCGGCTTGGACGAAAGAGCAGGCTGTCCTGGCCATCAAGGCCACATCGAATTGCCTGTTCCGGTGTATAACCCTCTTTTTTTCACGCACGTGTACAACTTGATCAGAGGGTGCTGTGTGCACTGCAGAAAATTCAAGCTCGGGCGCGCCGAAATCAACTTGTACGAGTGCCAGCTTCGTCTTCTTCAGCATGGGCTTATTCAAGAGGTTGAGCAGGTCGCTCGTATTACTATAGACGATTCTGCAGAAGCTGTCTCAGATGAGGCAGAAGACGATGAAGAAATAGAAAATTCGGCCGAAACGTCTCTTCTTATTGAAAAGAGAGAAACTTTTATAGCAGAGGCCATTTCTAAGCTCAGCTCAACCGCTGGGTGCACCTCGAGCTTGCTTCTTCAAGAACGCAAGAAAATTGTAGGCCAATTTTACTCGCGTATATCCCTGCGCCCACGGTGTATGAACTGTAAACTCTACTCGCCTTCGTATAGAAGAGATGGTTCGGTGAAGCTTTTTGAGAAGCCTCTTACTGAAAAACTGGCTCTGTACAATAGAGCCCACTCTGCTAAAAACAAGGCTGGAACTCAAGGCTCTAAGTATATTCTTTCCTCTGAAGTGAAGCTGCTTCTCGGGTCTGTTTTCAAAGCTGAGCAGGGTTTTGTAGACGTGCTTTTCAACACAAGACCCTCTAAAGTACATGTATCCAGTGATATGTTCTTTAGAAACACTCTTGTTGTTCCACCAACACGCTTCAGACTCCCCTCAAAGCTCGGAGAAGAGGTTCATGAGAATTCCATGAACGAGCTTCTTCTGAAGATTTTGAAGACGTGTCTTGTGGTGAAGTCCATCTCTTCGGACCTCATTTTGCTGAAGACCAAAACTACTCTGGCAGAAGACAAAAAGAACCTTTTCTCCAGACTCATGAACCTGTTTGTGACTCTTCAAAATGACGTCAACAGCTTCATAGACTCCCTGACCCTGCTGCAGGTCAATGCGCCTCCAGGCATCAAGCAGGCTCTTGAGAAAAAGGAAGGTTTGTTCAGAAAACACATGATGGGAAAGCGTGTTAACTACGCGGCAAGATCGGTTATTTCTCCAGACCCTATGCTTGAAACTGATGAGGTTGGTGTTCCTCCTGTTTTTGCCACCAGACTCTCGTTCCCTGAGCCTGTGACCCCCCATAACGCCCACGCAATGCGTCAAGCTGTGCAGAACGGTGCAGACATATGGCCTGGTGCTCTTTCTGTTCAGAATGAAGACGGAAGTGTAGTGCTGCTCAGAGGCATGGGTGAAGAGCAAAGAAAAGCCTTGGCCGACCAGCTCTTAACCCCTTCGAGCACGTCATACATAGCGCCCAAAATTGTTCACAGACACTTGAAAAATGGTGATATGGTGCTTATGAATCGTCAGCCTACTCTTCATAAGGCCTCGATGATGGGTCATAGAGTAAGAGTTCTCCCAGGAGAAAAGACCCTTCGTATTCACTATGCTAACACCGGTGCGTACAATGCAGACTTTGACGGTGACGAGATGAATATGCACTTTCCTCAGCTGCCAATGGCTCAGGCCGAGGCCAAGATCTTGGCCCTGGCTCCTCTGCAGTACGTGACCCCCACCGCCGGTTCTCCTGTGCGTGGTTTGATCCAGGACCACATCAGTGCTGGTCTCTGGGTCACGACCAAGGACGCATACTTCACTAGAGAAGAGATGCACCAGTACGTCTACGGGTGCTTAAGACCTGAGGACGGTCACACAGCCTCAAAGCGTATAGTTACCCTTCCTCCAGCCATTCTCAAGCCACGTGCGCTCTGGACGGGTAAGCAACTCATCAGCACAGTGATGAAGAACATCACTCCTCTAGGTGTTCCAGGTCTCAATTTGATCTCGAAAAACAAGGTCAAAAATGAGTACTGGGGCAAGTCTCTGGAGGAGAATAGTGTGGTGTTCCACTCTGGTGAGTTGGTGTGTGGTATCCTCGATAAGTCTCAGTACGGTGCGTCCAAATACGGTATGGTCCATGCTGTGCACGAGCTCTATGGCCCAGAAACTGCAGCTAAACTCTTGTCTGTGCTTGGTAGACTCTTCACCAACTTCATCCTGGCCACAGCTTTCAGTTGTGGTATGGAGGACATCTGTCTCACTAGAAAGGGTAACTCTGTAAGAAAGCAAATGTTTGAGGAAACAGCTGCTATCGGTCTTGCTGCTGCTTTGGAGCTGACCAATCTCGAAGCAGGTAGCGAAAATAGCCCCGAGTTCAGCCGTAGATTGGAAGAGATCACACGTGACTCCCACAAGCTTGCTATCCTCGATACCACGAATATGGGTCGCCTGAAGGTGCTTACTGGTAGAGTATCTTCCGAGTTGGTTCCAGGTCACGTGATGAAGCCGTTCCCTGCCAACGCCATGCAAAGTATGGCTCTTACAGGTGCCAAGGGTTCTGCAGTCAATGTGACCCAAATCATGTGTTTGTTAGGTCAGCAGACCCTTGAGGGTCGCAGACCGCCTGTGATGGTCTCGGGTAAGCTGTTACCTTGCTTTGCTGCATACGAGACCCACCCACGTGCGGGCGGCTATATAGCAGACCGATTCTACTCGGGAGTCCGCCCTCAAGAGTACTACTTCCACTGTATGGCGGGGAGAGAGGGGCTTATCGATACTGCTGTTAAGACTGCTACTTCTGGTTATCTTCAGAGATGTCTTATCAAGCAGTTGGAGGGGCTTCACGTCACCTACGACGGAAGTGTGAGAGATACAGATGGCACCATGACTCAGTTCTTGTATGGTGGTGATGCTTTAGACACAGTTCAAGAAACATATTTGAAGGAGTTTGAATTCTGCTTCATGAACAGAGACGCTTTACGTAAGCGTTACGATCTTGAGCAGATTGGCCTGAAGGTTGATTTGGAGGGAGCTGCCAAATACAGAAAGACTCTCAGAAAGCAACTCAAGAAGGGGGTTGAGTTAGACCCTGTGATCAGTGTTTTGAGTCCTGCGACGCACGTGGGGTCTGTTCTGACCGCATTCCTGGAGGATTTGAAGGGGTACTTGAAATCTCATCCAGAGCATTTCAAGACCAAGAAGGGAGGCAGCATGTCTGAGCTGGCCTTTGAAGCTTTGATGCACGTGAAATACATGCGTTCTCTTGTGAACCCAGGCGAGAGTGTGGGGATCATTGCAGCCCAGAGTGTGGGAGAACCAAGTACTCAGATGACGTTGAACACGTTCCACTTTGCTGGTCACGGTGAGGCCAACGTGACGCTCGGTATTCCGAGATTGAGAGAAATTGTTATGACGGCATCGGCAAGCATCAAGACGCCTCAGATGTACCTTCCGCTTCGGGAAGACGTGCAGGAGGCGGAAGGAGAGGTGTTCTGCAAGAGTATGAGTCGCATCCGGTTCTCGGAGTTGGTCGAGCGGGTTACTGTGGTCGAAGTCATTTCTGGGGGGCTGAGAGTGTACAACATCAAGGTGCACTTTTATGCAGAGGACGAGTATGAGGCTGAGTACAATGTAGACAAGCGGGAGTTGGGACTTGTTGCGAGCACCGGCTTCTTGAGAGAGCTCGAGAAGGGGGTGAAGCGGGAGTTGGGCGCTCAGAAGAAGGAGGGTAGTGTGATTGAGGATGGTGGGGTCACGGTGAGAAAAATGGAGGCCCAAGTCGAGGCACGTGACATGGACATGGACGCAGATGATGAGAAGAGGGGGGCCAACACTAAAGAGGCTATTTCTTATGAGGGAGAGGAGAAGGAGGATGAGGAGAAGAAGGATGAGAGTAGCGACAGTGAGAGCAGTGACAGTGACAGTGACGAGTCTGAGAGAATTGAGAGTGATTCTGAGTCTGAGGTTGAAATTGAGCATACATCGAATACCAAGGACAGAGAGAACCACATTATTCTGTCTTTCACTTATGTGTCCAAGTTCAATTTCGATGACGATGCTGGGGAATGGTGCAATGTGAGTCTCCAGCTCCCAGGTGGCACTCTGAAGATTTTGATGGTGGACTTGGTGGAGGAGACTTGCAGAAATGTGGTTGTGCGTGAAATCAAGGGGATTGGCCGCTGTTTGAAACAAAAGGGAGAACGCTCTTTGGTTACAGAGGGTGTTAATTTCGGGGCCATTTTCGAGCAAGATGATGTCATTGATTTGGACAATGTGCGGTGCAATGATGTGAGTGCCGTTTTGCGTACGTACGGAGTGGAGGCTGCTAGAAGCACTGTCATCAGTGAGATTGTGAAGGTGTTTTCTACTTATGGTATTGGCATTGGGCCAAGACATTTGGAGTTGATTGCTGATTACATGACAAGAGAGGGGAGTTATTTGGCGTTTAATAGACAGGGTATTGATGCTCTGACGAGTGCGTTCAAGAAGATGAGTTATGAGACTACTTGCCAGTTTTTGACAAAGGCTGTTTTGGGCAACGAGAGGGAGGGGTTGGACAGCCCTAGTGCGCGTTTGGTTGTTGGGGGGTTGAGTGGGGTGGGGACTGGCGGGTTCGATGTGTTGGGCGAGATGAAGATATAATTTTCATCATCGAGCGAAGGCAGATAATGAGGATCCTGTTCCACTTTCAAAATACACTTTACTCAAAAAATCAGCACACAAGAGATGTCATCCCAGTATACTTCAATTGAAGTATCATTGCATATACATAGTATATTGTATCATTGTATTCAATAGAAATTATTGATTTTGTAGAATAAACTATAGACTTTTGTCCTCAATCATTGAAAGGATGATACTTGTATCATAGTGTTCCTGTCTGGTCCATACATTTCAAGCAATTACAATCAGTATTAAGAAATTTTAAGTCAAAAAATGGTAGTATTGTAATGAAGAACACTCTACGTGCACCAAAAACAGAACTGCACGTATATATTCAAACTTCAAATTGATTAAATGTGTGCATAGTATCTGCTGTTGTGTTTACAGTACAGAATTGCAGATTCTCGAAGGTCCGTTTTCCTTCCTTACGTAATTTCATGATGGCGCGTATGTAATCAGAGAAACCACTTGTTATACATCTTTGACGAAATGATCCCGTTACAAGTACACATGTCCTTTTGATCATTTTGTGATGCGCTCGTGAAATCCCGCATACAGCAGCTGGAATGCAGAAAAGGCATCAAAGTAATAAACAATCAAGCAAGCTTAAATTGATGGAATTCTAGTTTCAAAACTTTAATACGTATCTATGAAGTGTACATGTGATATAAATGAGTAGGTTATCTGAGAGATTGATCAATTTCCAGCAGTATTTGAATGACAGCATGGTTCCCGCACTTCAAGAATGTCATGAGCTTAGCCATGAATTCCCTGCCAACGAGTATGTTCATATACCACTATATAAGAGAGTAATTTCTCGAGTATCTGAAACCGCTAGATATCAAAATGAACTATCTAGTTCTCCTTGCACTTCTTCAGATGGGTTTTGCCCTCCCTCTCCAATCTCAACCAGCAAACACTGTCAAGATGACCCTTAGCCGTCCAGATATCAAGCAACAGATGAAAATTGATGGAAAGGTGCTGAATGTGACCATTGCGGACTCCACTCCGATCTATGTGGAGATCCAGGCAGAAACTAAACACAGTTTCCCTTTTTCGTTGAATCTGACGAATACCTTTAACAAAAGAGACCTGATTTCGTTTCTCAACCCAGGAAGATCAAAACCTGTGATTCTGGTCACAAATGAAACCGTGTCTCAGACATCTATTGATGGAGTAGAGCTTGGCTCAAATGTGGTGGGGAGGACGCTCTCTATGAAATCTTACGTCGAAGCCTTGGCTTCTAGTAAGAAAATTGTGTCCGAAAAGATGGTTTTTAATTACCCTTCTGTTGAGATTGGGAAGGCTCCTAACGTCACAGTTCCTTTAATCATGTTGGATTATGGCGTCATCGGGTCACAAACCAAAGCCTGGATCCAAAAAAGCTTCTATGAGGCTACCGAGGATCCACAAGTTGTATTGGACCCGCTGCTGGCCGAGTGGGGAGTCCTGGACAAGCATTTATACGATAGTCTTGTGCAAGGTTTCAAGTACAACCTAGAATTGGGAAAGTTGGTTGGGCCGTGCCAAAGTACAGACGAAATGTTTGTACAGCTGCAGTTGGGTATCCGCATCAACTTGGCAGACATACAGAAGGAGGTAGTACAAGAGGATGGCACTGCTATTAAAAGGGTCGAAGTGCATACAGCCGCAAATGGGAAAAAGCAGAATTTGTTGCTGAAAATGTGTGTTCTCAATGTAAAGTATACACCTGGGCAAAACATTTTGGGAGCTCCTTACTTGGCGAAAAACCGGTTCTATTTTGACTATGAGAGTAACCAGTTTGCGTTTTTCTAGACAAGTCTGTTTAACAATCAATGCATAACATATTCTCTGCGAGCAACTTGTAGAAGTGTTATAGCTGAATCCATATCTTTGCCTGCTAATTGAGTATCTGTTAGGCTTCAGAAGGTGAATACTGCACTAAATTCTCATTATTCATCACTTTGATTTTACGAGCGACACACGTTAGGAATTTAAAGCTTGTAAACATATATGAAACTCTGAAAGGTGCTGCTAACATGGTCTGTTAAAAGTTATAGGACCGTAAGGTACAATCTGGTGAAATTTTCTAAATGCAAGCATAAGCAAAACTCTTGAAAAGAGGTCCAGAAACTGTGTAACTCATGAAACTTATACAGAAAGTGGTAATATGACTCGATGAATAGCTTGGCTCCTTCATATTGGCGGAGCCTGAAAATTCAACATTATTGATTTTATTGATTTTCTGAAAATAGCTATTCATTTATCACATTCAATTTGTAGTAAAACACAATCTACAACACGTAGCTAAGTCGTTTAAAAATCAGCATATAACTAGTAGAAGCAAATTGAAAAGTTTTACTCCCTTTTTTAGGCTTATATGTGCAGCGTATCTTCTTCTAATGTAGCAGTTATATAGGTAGGCAAGTTTCACAATCCCACATCTCTATCACATAATCAAACTCTCTTCAAATGCCATACAAGCGCTATTATCAGTTCCATTCTGTTCACTGAGCCGCTTCCTGACATGGGAATACAATACAACAGTGTTGTATGAGGCCTTAGACTATTTTAGGGTTACGGATTTCCAAAATTCACGTGTGCGCTCGAGGGGGCACAAATTTAGAACAGTCGAATATGGAGCCGTGCACAGTCTGATTGGTTAGAGCGCTGTTGTCTTTGAGTCATGCACGTCGAATCTACTCACACCCCAATCCATTCTTAACACAATTGACCGGTTATAACTAAGTGTCCCTTCTAGCGAATCAAGTAGTTTAGCATCGCATTTTATTAAGCTTAAAATGAGCGCTGTTGTTTACACATCTTTGAGCTCATGTCACTCCAGCCTACTTGCAACGCATTCCCTCAGGTGAGCTGAGAAGTCTCATTCCGCATTTCAGGCTCACGTAAATGCCTCTTCGAGTTTTTAGCATCTTTCAAACTTCTCTGTGATCTGATTAGCACAAAATCAGTAGTATTCAAATACAAGAACAGTTACTCTTGCATGCAATCTCTCATAGAATTACTTTATCAACCGATTCACTCTCTCACTTGAAAATCGCAGTGATAAATTTAGAAGCTGTCAATGACCACTGCCTCTTTGCGTATTTCTCGATTGCTAAGGGTTCGCAGATATGTTGACAGACGTGTAAATGTCAGATTGTTGTAGGTAGAAAAGGTTACAGTTATGAAAGTGATTCAAATCGTTAGAAACGGAAGAAACTATGTGGACTTTGCATAGCTAACTCTGGAGAGGTCCTGAGCTAAAAAATGTCTCGTTCCCCAGAGATCCTCTATACTGTGACGTATTATGTCTTGTAACATTAACATTAAGACATAATACGTCACAGTAAATGTTTATTTTCACATAGTGTAGTACAAACCCATCAAACCAAAAATACATATTTTTGTCTTCTTCTCTATATGTATATTCAAAGTATTTCGTTTGTGCATGAACTTAGCTTGGCTTGAATAATTTGACAGTGACACATAAATTGAGTAAACACAACCACCATCTCGTATACTTTACACAGCCCTATTAATGCAGGGAAACTGCTAATGATATAAAGCTTACCTTTCCTCGGTAGGAATAACGAGCTCCCCTGCACTCGCTAACTCAACCGCACCAGGGCACTCAACCAGCCACGTATATTTTTCACATAGCCCAAACTTACCACCATGCTCTTTCTCCCCCTCCTTCTTCTTCCTCTCGTGCTGTGCTGGACCAATGTCCTCGTCGAGCGTACGCTTGACGTGAGAAAACTGTACACCAAGGAGATTGTTGAGATCACCGCCAAGAACACAGAGCTGGACCCGGCTTCGAAATATGTCTTCCCTCTTCTCAAGTCTGAGGAGCCAAACCTTGCGATGGTGCTCACCGTCTATCAGAATCAGATGCTCACCGTCCGTGCCTTCAACCGTCTGGGTGCGTATAACGAGTTGGAGGTTACCCTTCCCCAGACTGAGCCAGGTGAAGAGATTTCGTTCTCTGTCGAACTTATACGTCTTGGAGACATGCGTCCTAGTCCCGACACCATGCCTATGGAAGGGGTGCAACACGTGACTCTTGCTCTTCCAAGATATGTGGCCCTGCATTACCCTACCGAGGAATATAAGATTGCCGTTATTGGGGTTAAGGGTGACATCAATGATGAGGAAGGCGTTTTCACTGGCAAATCTCACGATAGCTTCGTTCTTTTTACTCCTAAAGAATCCTCGGATATTGAGCCATACACAGAGGGCGAAGTTACTTTTACATTTGAGAAAAACACTCCTTTTGCTGTCGCTGAGAAGTTGGACCGTAGCGTATGGTTTCTGCACTGGGGAGACAGTGTGTCCTTTGAGGAGACTTACGAAACTACCAACAAAGCAGCCAGATTGAAGGGGGGCTTCCTGAGACTTGCCTGGATGCAATCTCGGTATGCATACCAGCCTGGACCTTACGTTTTGGCTTATGACATGGATCTTCCTAAAGATTTCAGAGAAGCCTACTTTGTTGATCTTGTAGGGAATGTATCCACCTCCAAGATTGTAGGCAACCATTTGGTTGTCCGTCCCCGGTTCCCACTTTTTGGTGGGTGGAATTACAACTTCACCGTAGGCTGGACCAACCAGTTGGCCAAGTTTGTTAGAAAAACAGATGATTCTTCGTACATAGCCAAGATTCCTTTGGTTAACGGGCACTCTGACATGGGCTACAAAAACGTGACTCTTCTGTTCTACCTTCCTGAAAACGCCAAATTTGTCGACTTCGAACTGCCAATTCCATACGATGGCTTTGACGTGACAACAGAGAAGTCTTTCTTTGATTTTAAGGGCAGAACAAAGGTGCAGGTGCACTACAAGAATCTTGTGGATGAGTTCAAGAAGAGTGACGTGGTGGTGAAGTACGAGTACGGTGTAGTAGATTTGTGGATGAAACCGCTCATTGTTGGGGGATTCTTGTTTATAGCGTTGATGAGTTATTTGGCATTGACAAGGGTGGATGTGGCGATAGATCTGAGAAAAAAATGAGCGAGTCAAGCAAACCAAACTAGTCGATTGAAGAGCGTCCTCTTCCACATCTATTCAGTTGAGCAATTTGATATTGCAAAATCAATGCGTTTACGAACGTGTATTTATTAGTGTGTGTTTAGTTATTCACACTAGCATCTACATCATCACACTTTAAATCACTCTTTGTCTATTGACAGTATATAGTCAACACTATCACTGGCTCTAGCTTCAGGTCGCAAGACTTTGACAGATCTGTGCAAGTTGAATTTAGAAGTTGTATAATTATTGTAATATCTAGGATGGCTCATCTCAATTAATATCTGCATTTACCAGTAGACAGCCTGTATTCTTGTTCTGGTGGGAGTTAGTAGAGTTGCGAGAATCGGTCACAGGACATATCCTACAGGACCGTCTGTATACTGATAAAGTGATGTCTATGCACTTGGACTGATCGAATGATTTTGCGGTAGACGATACGAACAGAAGCTATTTGTATACATAAATGGTGAACAAGAATCAAAAAGTTAGTACCGACTAAGCGATTGAAGGTGAGCTGATATAAAACGTGGTGCTTAGGTGCACGCGAAATGTCCCGATTGAGGCCCCGTGTAATGGACAGAGTCAGGCTGTAGACGTAGAGCCATCATTTAGAATACGTGAGCACTAACTAACATTTGACTTGCTCACGCTTCTTCCTCTTCATGTTCTATTTTCCGTCGCCTAGAATCATTATTTATGGCCATTTTTAGAAGGTATAACTAAAGTCTACAAGAAGATAAATGCAATGTTCAATTATATAGGTCCAAAATGCTAATGCTAAAGGTGGCTTTGCCACGAGAACAAGAAATCAAATACACTCCAATCTACTCCCAGGAGATTGCTGTGCATCGCGCAACAATTAACAGTCAACCAACTCAGTGACCTGCAAGTGCACTGGGGAGCAGTGGGCTCCCAAAGTCTCGTCGTACAAGTTGTAGAAGGTTCCAGAAAGACATTGGTAGAAGATCACAGTCTCACCAATAGCCAAGTTACCGTCGTAGATGCTCCAGCCAGCAGCGTAGATAGCACCGGCCTGTGGTGGTGGACCGTCGAACTGGAACTGTCTGTTGGCAACAATAGAACCGATTCTTCCGTTACCGTCCTTAAGGATACTGCTCTCAAGGGTCATCTGGAGAGTACCGTTAACCTTGCAAGCCACGGCACCGGAAAGGTCGTCAGTAGCAGTAGAAGTGCTGTTGCTGACTGGAGTCAGGGTAGCCTGGACCTGGCCATCGGTGATCTGGGAAGCAACAGAGGTAGTGGCGGTGGTGGCCTGGATCTGTCCGTCGCTGATCTGAGAGATTGGCTGGGCAGTAGAGCCAGTAGAAGTAGTAGCCTGGATCTGACCGTCACCGATCTGAGAAATTGGCTGGACAGTAGTGACTGGTGGAGCAGTCAGGGTCGTGGCCTGGATCTGACCGTCACCAATTTGGGAGATTGGCTGGACAGTAGAAACTGGGGAAGCAGTCAGGGTGCTGGCTTGGATCTGGCCGTCACCAATCTGGGAGATAGGCTGGACAGTGGAGGCAGTGGAGGTGGTCGCCTGGATCTGACCGTCGCCGATCTGGGAGACAACGTCTCTCTTAGAGGCGGCAGCAGTGCTCAGGGAGGCCTCGGAGCCAGTCAAAGGAATGACAGCAATACCGAAAGTGCCAGAGTAGTCAGTAGCACCACCAGAGATGATGGCACTAGGAGTGAGGGTGGACCAAGGCTCGGATGGAACGTAAGCTGCAAGAGCAGTGTTCAAGAGAGTGAGGGCGAAGAGAGAAAGCATTGGAAGATGTGAAGATGTGAAGATGCTGTTGATGATGTATATGGTTTGGGATTGGGGTCATATTTATACAATCCAGTGCCAGCCTTTTGTTCCTAGACGGTGTTTTGGTAAGGCTCTTGGACATGGTATAGACGAGTGAGACGTGCAGGCGGGTGCATAACCGGCATGCACGTGTGCAGGTCAGTGCATTTAGTAGACGAGCTGCTGAGCCAGGTGCAGAGCCCTGATTAAACAGAAGTATCACTACTAAGCAACTTGATTAATAAAATTTAATAAACATGCTTTCAGACTTTTGTATATTTTTCTGTGTTACAAGCTTTCAATATCCTCTTGATTCGGATCAAATCCTTTGTAGCTCAATCCGTGGATTTGCCCGTGATCTTAATTTGGCAGCATTACACTCAGCCATGTTATATTTAGAAGGTTGGCTGATGTAATTGGGGCACGTGAGCCAGAAGGTTTATACAGTGACAAGTCAGATGAGGTCTGTGTACAGGTCATTAGATGTATAGAGGAAGACGTGTCATTGTGGTGCTATTCAGTGACGATCGGCTGATGGTGTCAAATTCTGCGGAGTGAGCGTTAATTGCTTACCGTGCTTATTGTATAGATACCTCTACTTTGTATGTCAATCGTAATAGCTATGACCAAATTTATGTAGTGGGGCAGAGCAACCTATATATAGCTGTGAACCGCCATCCAATCGCATGAGGCTATACAAAGGTTTACTATATTGTGCTCAAAGCAAGTTGTACTATGTACATCAGAACTAGTGAACCGTGGCCGTACCTGCGAACTCTGATACTAATCATGGTACGAGTCAGATTTGATCTATCTGTCGCTCCGCGTTCTTACGAGTAAAAAATGAGACTAAAGGTAAGCCCTTGATCCAGCAATCCATAGAACTATCTAGCAAACTATATATAACTAACCTGGCGATGTTGCTGCTATCGTCATGCGAGGCTAGTACTGTATTCTGTAGCCCCTTGTATCCACAGCCTTTGAACCGGTCCATAGACACCGTGGTATTGAGCTAGTAATCAATGAACGGAACACAACAAATTAAAGCACTCTATATTGACAATTTCGGACTCATCATTCCCATATAAAAATGGCCCAACAGGGAAACGTTATGAGTACCCTATTCACGGTAATTTTCGGATCGCACCTGCATTCCAGCGCGGGTTGACAGGGGGTCTCGGCGTGCCTGGAAAAACTATCGGACGTTACCATGAGCTCAGAGAGACAACACCAAATAAATCCCCAGTATAGCCATTACGCGTATCTTCTACTCTTGTGCTGTGATATGGCTATGTCGAATATCCAGATCTGTTCTATTTGCGGATAAAAGAAACGGATCCGAAATTAGAAGCGAAAGCCCTCACGCAGCAAACGAATATACGCCAAGTACACATGATTTAGTGGAGAGCATTTTCGATATCTCCTATAAACTATACTAAACGCTGACATGTAGACCACTCTCAAAGCTTTCTACCAAGAACGACAGTAGTTATACCGTTTTTAGTGTCTCCTCCTTCGATCTAGGCCCGTGCCTTCGGGTTGGAATTCGAGATCCGCAATTTCTTTTTGAAGGGGTGAGAAAGAACCTCAAAGATCACTTACTACCACTAAACCACTACTAAAAAACTTATCGAGCATCAAATAGCCAATCGTCATAGTTATTCTACCTTTTTTTCGCTCCTAAAATTTCCCACTACGCTATGATTAATCCCCCCCTTCGCATAAGCGTTAGTGCATGCACCCTGAGGTGAAGGTATAAAAGGGGCACCCTCCTCGTTGTCCTCAATGCTTTTCTCACTCGTTTTCATCTCCACTACGTTAGCTGCGTACGTGTCTACCGACAACTGGTCTACTCTCACCCCTAGTGCCACCCTCTCTGGGGGTGCCACCACATATGATGGTACTTTTGGTATTGCCGTTGTCCCAATCACTCTGAGCGTGAGCACCGTTCTTGCCAGAAGAGCTGTCTCCCAGATCAGTGACGGACAGATCCAGGCCACCACTGGCTCAGACCTGGTGCTGACCAAGGCCAAGACCACTGCCCAGGCTGTGTCTCAGATCACTGACGGACAGATCCAGGCTAGCACCAAAACCACCACTTCTAAGAGCACTGCCCAGGCCATCTCCCAGATTAGCGATGGTCAGATTCAGGCATCCACAACCACAACCAAGGCCAAATCTACTGCCCAGGCTATTTCTCAGATCAGTGACGGTCAGATCCAGGCCAGTACCACCACCACTAAGGCCAAGTCTACTGCTCAGGCTATTTCTCAGATCAGCGATGGTCAGATTCAGGCTAGCACCACCACTACTAAGGCAAAGTCTACCGCTCAAGCCATCTCCCAGATTAGCGATGGTCAGATCCAGGCGTCTACCACCACCAAGAGCACGGCTCAGGCCATTTCTCAGATTTCTGACGGCCAGATCCAAGCCTCTACTGCTACTAAGGCCACCACCTCCGCTGCTTCGCAGATTTCTGACGGCCAGGTCCAGGCCACCACTGCCTCTGCTGCTTCTCAGATCTCCGATGGCCAGGCCCAGGCCCAGAACACCTCTGTGCCTGGTACGGACAGTGCGGATGTTGTTGCATGCAAGGCTTCTGGTACTCTTGAAATGACTCTTTCTGGAGGTATTCTCAAGGACGGTAATGGAAGAATTGGTTCTATTGTTGCTAACAGACAGTTCCAGTTTGACGGCCCTCCACCTCAGGCAGGCGCCATCTACGCTGCTGGCTGGTCTATTGCTGACAGCAAGTTGGCTATTGGTAACACTACAATCTTCTACCAGTGTCTTTCCGGTACCTTCTACAACTTGTACGACAAGAGCTTGGGAGAGCAGTGTAAGCCTGTCTACTTGGAGATCACTGGATTGGTTGACTGTTAAGCTTGACGACTGTTGAGAAATTTCTTTGTGCAATATTTTTCTTACTATAGTAGTATAGTAGCTAGCCGTATACATTGCTAGCTACTCTAGTGCTATGCTAATGCTAGAATCTTGTAGCTGCCTCAAGCTACTTCTAGTATTTATATATATCGTACATGCATTTACTTACCCCAGCAGTGCTAGAGTATTCAACTGAAGCTGTGAAGCTTATTGATGCTTTGCTAGCACTTGATACATGGAAACATGGTGCATCGAGTTGGTTCGACTCATACATAGTTTTGATTTCTTCTAAAATATTGGTTCACGGTTAAATTCAAGCGTCCGTTATAATTTGAATGATATAGGTTTGTTGTAGGTTACCTTGTTTCTATATGCTAATACTTCTCTCCGTTTTTGTTACCCATATTACACCTCACATTTTTTCGGGTCTGATTTAGTTGCACCGATCTGCAAGGCCCTGCAGCCAAAGCCTGGTGGGTTAATAAGAAGCCCAGGCCGCAGCAGTTTCCACGGGATGCTTAATTTACGGTTAAGTGATTAGTGTGTTCTAATTACTACTATATGAATGAAACAGTGAACTTTGCTGATCGTATCCACTAAGTGACTAATTGGCCCGAGCTATTCTTTAGCAGGTGTGAATAGTCTTAGTTGTGCTCAGGTCCAAATTCAGAAAAAGCCCTGCTCAATCTTCCAGATCTAGAAATGTGATCTAGCCAGAACAGGCACCAAAAGAAACTTGGCGCCAAGTTATAAATATCGTCAACAGTTCTATTTTTGTACTTGCTATTGATACTCATTTCCACCTCGCAACTCTATTTATAAACACCATGTCCGAGTGAGAGTGCGTGCCACTTCACGACGAAATTGGGTGTGTATATAGAGTTAGACGGGCGTCCGCATTTGGTAGTGTAATCAGCCATGCAGCTGCGAATCAGCGTCATGAGAACTGCAGCTTTCGCGCAGTACCCGAACAAAATAATTTTTTTCATATTCTTTAGAAAGTTTGCTTCTGTAAATGTTGACCCAATGGAGCCAGGCCAAGATCCAATAACATGGCTTTTTCGGCCATCCAATTAGAGTTGAGCTTGACTGCATGATTTATGCACGCTGGGTAAGCGAAATTTTAATTTTATCCTTCATGATCTGTGTACAAAATCGTTCGCTGTTGGACAGGGTTGTTTGTGTACAGGGACCACCGTTGTTCTCTTTCAAATATATGGACATACACAATTTGCAAGCATCTGTGTCACTGTCCCAGGTACCCACAATCCTTGTAGGTAGGGTAAACAATAGCTGAGTCAAAATTGTACTTTGCAGATTAATTGACTCTGTTGAGGTAAAACTTGTTTAGGAGGCTTAATTTGCTATGAAACCATAGAAAGTAGTAAAACTGAAGTAGCACTAAGGGTATGTGCTAATTTTGCAGTATTAAAGAGCTTTCATTGTTCTGAAGACTCAATAAGAGGATTTTAATGCTGGAGCAACGGTATATACTTAGACCCAGCCAAGTGGCTAGTAGCTAGATTCGCTTCTTGATATTCAGTAGTATTTTGAGCCTCCCAAGTAGCTCTGAAAGATCAATAGAAGACTCTATGCTATGTACACAGTGTCTTTTCCTCCCAGACTGAGGTCTTTGATCACGTACACACGGTTATAATAGCTCTGAACCGGGGCATAGACCTCTGGATAATATTAAGCCTATTTTACATGTTTGCTTGCCTCAAGTAAGTCTAATTCAAAAGAAAGGTATCAACTCATAGATGAAATGAGCACCACCTTTGGATAACACTTGCACGAAAAAACTGTACAATTATTTAACGCATATTCAGTCTATTACCACTGATACAGAGCACAAGTAAATTATTCAATATCAACCTACAGCACACCATATTTGTTTAATCACTTAAAGAAGTCAACTACATAGCTAATAGTGAAACAAAATTTTCGTGAAAGTTCCATTCAATTTCTTGCGAGCCTTCTTTCACTTGACTTGGTTGGACCCTCACAAAACTGCCCTCCAGCGCGAGTTAATCAAAAACCGCAACCCCCCCAAAACCAAACCTCCTGCAACCATGGTCGCTCCCACAAAAATCGCTATATTGGTGAACCCCTCGGTTCCCATAGCATCCCCCTCTAACGGAATGAACGTTCCACAAATCATCGGCCCGAAGAGGGCGCCGACGGCACTTATAGCAAAGAAAAGCGCCATCCGAATGTGATTATCCTCGAGCCCGAACAACTGAGGAATCAATACTGGATACAAGGAAACTTGTGCGCCAGAGCAGAAGCCCCAAAGTGCGGCGTACGCAATTAAGACTTGCTCACTAGACTGTGCAGGTATCCACATTGCAAACGAAAAAACGCCAGCTAGAAGCAAAAACGGTGTCAAAGTGTTGAGACGACCAATCCGGTCGGCCATGTAGCCAGGGAGCAATCTTCCAAGAAAACTGGTTGCGTTAAGAATGGAGACCAAATAGTCATGTTCGACCAACGCGCGACCAAGTTTTTTTTGCAACCGCAAATCGTTCACATCAATGTAAAACGCGCCTGGGTAAAGAGAAAAGTTGGTGAGGATAAAGCTGACCAAGATAATAATGAACTTTTTGTTTTTAATGAAAGAGAGTTTGTGCATTATGTTACTTTGGTCTCCTCTTGAGCTGTCATGTTGGAACGGAAGTCTCTGGCGAAGGAAGAGCACCACCAAGACGCTGGTTGGAATATAGATGAACCCAAGGATTCTGTTGGTCCATGAAATACCGACTTCAGCTATCAAACGGCGAATGGCGATCGGCCAGAAAATGCCGCCGACACTGGATCCAGTGCTAGCTATCCCCACAGCCAAGGCTTTCTTTTTCTTGAACCACTGGACAATGACAGCAAAGGCGGTGAGGTAGACTACACCACTTCCAAAGCCAAACAAGAGGCCTTGGGTGAGAAAGAGCTGCCAGGCCAGATTTGTGAGCAGCATCATCATGAATGAAAAGATCTGCACGAGGGTTCCAATACAAAGGGACTTGGTTGCACCGAAATAGGCAAGCATAGAGGATGAAGGGACTGTGACAATGAGAATGCAAAAGCCTTGGAGTGAGCCGATCAAACTGAGCTTGAAGGCACTTTCATTCGGATAGAGTGTGGCTTGGTAATATGCTTGATACACTGCAAAGCTATTGAGCATGCCGAAGGTGGTGGATAAGGCCACCCAGCCGCCCAAAACCACAAGCCAGCCAAAACCGCCTTCAGGAAAATCCTCTTTGTCATGCTCCATAGAGAATGGAGAGACTTCGCTTTCTTGTTTTTCAGGATTGGCTGAAGTCATGCTGATCTCCAGAGGTGTTTCCACATATATAGGGGCACGGAGTTTGGACAACGTTCCCATGGCATACAATGCCGGCAGTATATATCGGATCGTCAAATTCTCTGGTAATTGAGTGGTATACTGTTTACGCCAGTTTGAATAAAATGGCGAAAATGAAATTTGATTCCGAAGGGTCTGAAGAGAATTGTTCGTGAAACACATTTCTTTGACAGGTTTTGGTGCAGGAGGGAGTAAAACTTGGGCCACAGGATATCGCAGGCTCTGAAATTTGAACAGCGGCCTTATTACATCTATAAAAGTACATCGTAAACTATTGAAAGAAAATGAGCCTTTCTGGGCCCATCAATGATACCTTTAAAAAGATCACAAAAAATGTCCAAATTTCGATTTTTTGAAACGAATCTATTAGAAAAGCCTCCAAAATTAGGATTTTAGAAAGAAAGGCTTCTGAAACTAAACTTGATCGTACTACAACGAGTTTTATTAGGTCTTCGGGACTTCAAGAAACACGGGGCCGAGAGTGTACCATTCTTTCTGTTAGCTCCTGCAGCCCTCCAAAGTTGTCGGGAGTATCGGGTTTATCGGCAATAGCGGTGTTTAGAGGCTGGAAGTTGACCAGCGATGCTGCGAGTAGACAAACCTTTTGTAGGTATATCATTCAGAATCTTAATTCATTTATTCGGTTAAAGAGTGTTCTTCATTGACTCGTGGACAGGTTTGTGCCTCAGTTTTTGATGCATGCATTTCACTGACTTTGTAAAAGTATTGATTTACGATATAGAAGCATATATGATGATACTAACAACTGGCTTTCGTCACTCCTTTGCGGGAGTCGGTATTACTAATAACATAACATGCTCGCTTGTTCTGTATAAGTAACACTTCCACTTCGCTCGCTTGTTAGTTACAAGCCCAACAACTCATCCAAATCCATTATCTCCCTGTCCTCAAACTCCTCCCCCACCTCCTCCACATCCAACTCCACCTTCTTCTCCTGCTCAGGCAATTTCTCCACCCCAAACTCGCCAAACCCCCCATACCTCTCCTCTCCCTTGCACGTTACGTGACTTTTCAAGATTTCCCCCTCTTCGCACTTCAAAATGTCCATGACGTCGCCCTGACGTAGAGATTTGTCTATGGCCATTTTCTTCAAGATAAAATCAACAACATGGATGGCAGGGTTATACACTTCACTTAGATCACTCTCTACAGTTTGGGCGGCTACATAAGAGTCCATGATATGCTGGAGCCGCTTAGTTGGCAACAATTTGGGATGCTCCTTTAGGATTTTTCCCGATCGAGTGACAAGTCTATCTAGTTTTGAAAATGATGCGTTTCTAACGTTTTCAGCTGTTGGAAGTGAGCTCATAGAGAAATAGCGTTTTCCATCAATTTTTGAAGGAACAAGAGCTACCGTTTGAGTTTCATGATTGAGCTTCTTCACATATCTACAAACTAAAGCACTTTTCAAACCGAGAAGCGCATCAACGAGTCCTGAAAATGCACATTTGTTACCGTTTCCTGAGTTGTTTTTTGGCACCAAGAAAACACTTTCTCCCAGAAGGTACCATCTAGGAAGTTTATGTAATTCTAAAACACCCAAAAAGTCAAGACCTGGAGTGGTCTTGAACACTCTGACTCGTTCTAGCTCTCCCAGAACAGGCACGTACTCTGCCATGTACTTATACGCTTTTTCTAGATTTTCTTGAGCTACAGGTTTTTGCTTATATAAGTAAACATCATCATCTTCCGAGTCTTCCCAATACTCCTCGTCCTTATTGCTTTTTACAGGTTCTAAGTTTCTTCTTCTTTTTTTCTCTGCTTTGATTTTCTGTACCTCATCTTCATCTCTCTTTTCAAAATACCCATAATTGGTTGTTCTGGTAACTGCTAAATCCTCAGCTTTCCCTGCCCCCTTTAAGACAGATCTATGATACATATGTCTCAGAGGCCCATTCTCGTGTTTTATGAAAGGATATCCCTCCACGTGAAATACTAGCTCATTTTTGCTCGGGTGTCTGTTTCCAAAATGGCTTGAAAAGACACTATATGGGTCAGCAAAGAAACGTAATTCACCGTGAAAAACCGCAACTGGCCGAACACTCTTTTTCTTCGGCTTTCCAAGAATATTTAAAACGTTTGAGTGGTCAAAGTATTTGATGCAGTCAGGGTTCCCTTCACTTAAAGCCTGCCATTTATGGGCCAACGCTGTTCCTTCGCCTACGTCGTATATACTTAAAACGGCATTCTGTTTTCTGAGCTCTGCAATTGCAGTGTCTTTGCACTGGGTTGCAGTAGGGTCATCGAAATCGAGGGCTTTTAAGTCTCTATCATCACTAAAATCAGATATAAGTATGATGTTTTTAATAAACTTCTTTTTAGCTATAAAGTCACTCATATCTTCCAAGGCTTGGAATACAGAAAGCCAACATCTGAGAGGGTTACCCGATGTCTTTTCTGTGTCTATTTCTTTCTGGATATTGTTTATATTTTCTATATCTCTGTAGGTGGGGGGCAGGGTGATGTCCAGAACACGTGCGATACCCGGGACCTCTCCTGGAGGTTTTGTTTCTGTGAACTTTGCGGTTTCCGAGAAGAAGAAGACTTGGGTCTGGACGTAGTCTGTTTTGCGGGCTTTTAAGAGTTTCAGGGCGTAGGAAGAAGTGATGATAGATTTGGAGAGGGGGAGAGGGGAGGATGGAGATATGTCGAGAAGGAAGATCGTTAGCCAGTTAGTAGGGGGATTACTTGAGCGAAGCGAGGTGCATCGCGGAGTTTGCATATGGTATTACTCTAGCTCAGAGAGACTGACCAAGGCTCGTGTTAAAGAATAAACAGCTCACTAGAAAGGGGAGGAGTCAACAAAGTAATAATAAGAACAATGAGCAGCGATGTATTACGGAAGTGGCAAGAAGATGGCCACAACTTGCAATGCTAGCCAACTAAAGTGTACATAGGAGAAGAAAGTATAATGTGTGAGACTAGACGAAATAGTTGAGGGCATTCTCAATTGAGCATCCCATAATAATGGCTCAGCAGTAGTCGACTGCCCCAATCAATTACCTCTTAGGAGTTCGAGCAACACCACCTCTGTATGCATTCATTCACCTCATCACACACTTCAAATAAGCAACAGAAAACTCAATAAGCCGGTCCCCTTATCAAAAATCATTTCAAGAATATAACAGACTCAAAAAGAGTCAAAGAAATCATCAAAAGAACCAAAGAAAAATACCTTTTTACATCAAATCAAAAACCTTGTTTATTCACACTAATCGCCAAACCATGAAAAGAACCGCTTAATTGATTTGAGACCAATGTTTCAAGTCACGAACTCACTTCTTTAGACATTCTCACTTAGCTGCCTAGTTCAGTTTGATTCACTGTTTTGGTAACTGGAATATTGATGTCAGCACGTGACTGGGGTGCTGAGTAGGCTGGGGATTCTAGTTGGCAGTGCGGAGCTGAGACTGTAATTTTAGCTACGATAATATTTACAGTCTGTTAGTAGCCATTCAGATTCACGTATGAAATGAACTGTCTTGCGGGCATTTGAATGGATGAGTTAGTTGAGGCTTATGCTGTAAATAATCGAAGTACCAGGCAGATACTCGAGAAACTGGTGAAAACATAAAATTCGAATAACTGATGTAACCATGTTAGCTTACGTCGAAAGCTATAAGTGCTTATGATATTTTCTTCCTCGCCACTCTTTAAGAACAGTACCAGAACCTCGCACTGCAAGCACTTTTAACACAATGCAAGTCAACAAGCACAGCTTGCATAGAAAGCTCCCTATGACAATAGGTGAGACAGAATAGTCTCAGCCATCCCTACAGTTCATACTCTAATAGCGTGGTGCTCAATTCATCACTTCTTACAGCATGCATATGAGGACACTCCTAGAACACTCCAAAATATCCTACCACCACCCCAAGAACACAAACACACGATAAAGTTACTATAGAAGAAAAATGTTCCCCAATAAAAAAAGCACGAATTTATACAATATTCATAAGCAAATCCCTGAGAAGACCTCAGCTCATCGCCCGAAAAATTTCATCAAAAAATTTCACGGAAACACTGTATCAACCCAATACATACACACGCCGCTGTGTACCGCCCCATGCGTGCTCTCAAACCTTCTAGATATTCTAGGTTGTTTCTTAGAAAGCTCACAAATGAAGCTCTGGTAGAGATTCCCAAGCCAGAGCTTATAGTGAGTAAACCAATGAAACCTGCATCCAAATCAGAGCCAAAACTAGCAAAAAAATTGAAGCAAAGCAGTGATAAAAAGTCGCCAAGAATCACAAAAGATAGCCTGCCAAAAGAGAAGGTATCCAAATCGAAGAAATCCGCCTCAGAATCAAATATAGAGTATAAATATGCAGATCCTAAAGAGCTCAAATACCAACGCCTAAAGCCTGCTACACGCCAGCCCAGGATCCCACGACTTGCCCATGGTCTTTCTAGGGTGCTCTTTCAACCAAACGTGTTTCACAGACTCCAAGATCTTCGTTCTAGGGTGTATAATTTTTCCCCGTTTCTTCAGAAAGTGACTCCTTTGAGCCAGTTTGATTTCAATAAAGTTTCTGGGTTCACACCGGCTAACAGAGATAAAGCTTTGAAGAGTATGGCTTTGAGGGACAACGTTCTTTTGGGTGAGGGGGAGAAGGAAGAGGAAGCAGAAAGTGGAAAGAAAGCAAACGAAGTACAGGAGCACAAAGATGAGAAGAATGAGCAGAGTGGAATTGGGCAATCTAAGGCGAGAACTCAAGATAAACTGAATATTGAAGAAAGTGTTAAAGCCAGTCCAAGAACAAGCACAAACAGAAATACCACTAAAATTACAGAAAAAAACAAAATACAACGCAAGAAGATCAAATTTTACAGTCTGACTCTGTCCATGACCGGCATCCTCAGTCAGTTGCACTTTGCGCTTCTGGGGTTTCGGGGACCTAACATGGACCTGCTTTCTCAGCATTATAGCCAGCTTCTGGCGAAACAACTGGACTACTCTCCAGGAGCAAAAGTTGCGGCTAGTGTTGTTTTACTGAGAAAGGAAGGAGGGTTGTGGTCTGTGGATGCGGATAAGCTGGTCGACAAAGCGCAGTTGTTATCAGAGTTGGGCAACTTGCTAGAGGTGTTTTTGGTTACGGAGGAGGGGAGGTATGGACGCTTCCTCAAGAAAAAGAATACAACTGATGGGGTCGTTGGCCTTGAGAAACCGTTTGAGAAGGCCAACTCTGAGAAAACTGGTCATCTCAAAAAAAACAAAGCCAAGCTGAAGAGTGGCAATGGAGCCGGTGATCAGCTTTTTGAGGCGAGTTCTGGTGATGCTACAAAATCTGATGAATCATTAACTTCTTACCCCACTGAAGCTACTCCTACAGACCAGACTAGTGGTAATATAAAACACGAAATAGATCAAGAAATTAACACCCTGATGGATGATTACATAGCTACTGTGTTGTTAGACGGGGTCAAAGAAGGAGCTAGTATTGAAACGAGTGACGGAAATGAGGAAAAAAAGATACCAAAAAATAACGATGATCCCGGTAAAATTATAAACCCAAGCAGACGCGATAAACCAAGTATGTCTGGTCTGCCTGGTGCCCCTGTTCAGGATGCCTACCACTACTCCCAAATAAGCCACTTTCTCGTGCGCTCCCAACTCGATGCCCAAGACAGACGTCTTCCAGGAACAGGAGTCTTTGACCTCAAAACACGTGCTGTATGCGCTATCCGGCATGACATGGACTACGTCTCCTGGCGTGGAGGGCTGCATGGATACCAAATCACAAAAACTCACGGAGGCATGGAAAGTTATGAACGTGAGAAATACGACCTCATCCGCCTGGCGCTTTTGAAATATCTGTTCCAAGCTAGAATGGGTAATATGGATGGGATATTTGTTTGTTATCATAACATTGAACGCATTTTTGGGTTTGAATACCTCCCATTAGCTGATATCGACAGTTTCATACACTCTATTCCTGGTGAATCAGGCTCTTTCGGAGAACCTTCAAAGGTCCCTTTGACAGGAGAAGTTCTCTTCAACATGGCTAATCACGTAGCCAACTGTGAATTTAAAATGAGCTTCCCGATATTGGAAGACGTTCTCAACAGGGTAATCACGGACATCGAGAAAAGCGATCCTGGATGCGACCATATCAGAGTCATTTTCAAGGCCAAAAGATCTGCAGGTGAAGTAGCAGAAGGACTAAGAGTTTTGTACAGTCCTCTCACTAAGGACCAATACGAACTAATTCAAAATGGAAGCTCCATCGAAGCAGACTTGGCTTTGGCTAAAGATTTAAAAGACCAAAACAAACTCGAAGAAAAAGCTGCAAAGTGTATAGATGGACTTATGGAAGACAGAAATAAGCAAATTGCCCTCAAACTCAACCCTCTGTTTTTCAAACACTCGTGGGACGAAAAACGTAAACTTTTCGACGTTCTGCTTTCGGAGACCGAAGCGAAGGTTAAAGGTTTCAATGTGCGTTTTGAACATGTGTTTGATGGCGTTGTGTCACGTGACAAGTTCCCTTACCCATCGCTGAAGAAGAGCGATTGGAAGGTTAAATTTTGGGTAGAGGATTTAAAAGAGCTGGAAGCAAAGGCAGAATATAGAAGAGGGTTGGTTATGAAAGCTCGCATGACTTGGCTGCTGGTTGTGAGCCCGGGAGCAAAGGAGATGAGAGAGTATGGAGAGTTGGGGAGAAGAAGATTGCGGTTTTTCGAGAGGGTCGATAGGGGGAGAGAAGTGATAGTAAGCAGGTAACTTCCATGAACAAGGTATCAATTACTCGACAAATATTCATATTTTATGTTATAAAAACTATCAAGGTTGTTTATATCTTATTTCCCTTGTGTTAATAATAGACTGAATGGCACTCTATAGTCATTCTCTTGTATAATAATGTATATACTAGAAAGAGCATGTAAGCAGTAGGTCATAT
The DNA here is from genome assembly GCA_031124835.1 of Saccharomycopsis synnaedendra. Taxonomy (NCBI): domain Eukaryota; kingdom Fungi; phylum Ascomycota; class Saccharomycetes; order Ascoideales; family Saccharomycopsidaceae; genus Saccharomycopsis; species Saccharomycopsis synnaedendra. The sequence continues at coordinate 49,528 of JASTUD010000023.1, forward strand.
GACGAAGCATTTGGTAGGGTCTAACCATTAGTAGTGTCTAAGGGTTTGAAACTACTTCAGCTAGTTTTTGTCTCCCGCAAAAAATAAGGGGGTTTTGTATAAGGAGAGCACCTTTGAAAGGGCCAAGGTGAATAACACTAATAACACTATATATTTCAACATAAAATAATCTGGGGACGCTTTTTCTGCACCATGGAGAGTGTGACCGGTCGCATCGAAAATAAGATTTTCTCTCGTCCTTGAAAAGAGGATTCATTTTCAGTCTACGTTTGTAAGAGGAGCGCATTGTAAAGAAGGAGGTCAAGGTGTGTAGTGAAGTATCGAGAAGTTAATATTTCTACGCAGAGAATATAGTGTTAGTAGGTCTTCGTTAATGCCACTAACTTCATAGTAGTTTGATAGTGCATAATAATCTTTAAATGATCTAATGATTGGCCTCTTGAACCTTCATTTTCTACTGGTCTCGTTCGCACACATATTCTCCCACTACGTACCCTTCCCACAATAAATTTCTAACAACCCACAAAACCTCCCACTTCTGCAGGGTAATACATGGACAACAACAACTCAATCTACACCTTGTATTTTGAGACACTAAAAAGTGAACTTTAATCTCTAGGATATTTCCAAACTGATGAAGCAAAAAAGAGCTATCTTGTCACCCAAAATTCTGATTTTTCATCCAAAGAGAAAACCTTTGGATTTTCAAGCCCAGACTCACCAAAACGATGTGACAAGAGAGAAAACAAGCCAAAAATGACAGTCTCAAGCAATCAAGCATTAAAGTAGTACCTATTCTCATGAAATTACCCAGTTCCTACCCCCTCATCGATTTTTCATTTTTCACTCATCGCAGAAAAAAAAAAAATCTGAAAAAAATCATACAATATGGCCTCTGTGAGAAAGAGAAAAATGGCGCGTTCGTCGGTCCGTAAAGCCACCCGGCGGCTCAAGGACCGGCATCTGAAGATCACTGTCAAAGGCAGTAAGATCGTAGCCGAAAATTGGGACCATTCTGCCACTATGGCCCAGAATTATGAGAGGCTTGGTTTGGCAGTGAAATTGGAGCAGCCAGCGGGGGGCCTGGAGAAGAAGTTTACAGCTGAAAAGTTTGAGCTTAGCGAGTCTGGCTCTGGGTCTGACTCTGAGTCTGAGACTCCGGTCGATGTTGCAGAGGAGTTGCCTGATGATCCTGCACTTATCCCAAAGGGACAGGCAAAAATCGTGAGAGACGAGGAAGGAAATATAGTAAAAATCATACAAGGAACATACGAAGAGGACCCTGAAGAAAGAGAGTTTGTTCCTGTGGCTGCAAAGACCAAGGTAGTTGAAGAGTTGGAAAGAATGGCCAACCAGAGTGCGCCTAGAAAGGAGAAGCACCAGAGTGAGAGAGAGAGAGATTGGATAGGTGTTTTATACAAAAAGTATGGGGAAGATTATGAGAGAATGAAATGGGATCAGAAGTTGAATCCTTACCAACATACCCCTGCACAGTTGAAGAAGAAGATAAAGAAGTGGAAGAAGGAGGTTGGTGTTCAGTGAGGGTACCCTTACTACTGAGCGGAACGATGGAGTAAGAAGGCAACGTTTTGTAAAGAAATGAGCAATATCTCGCATGTGGGCTGGGAGCAGGGGCATATAACTGCATACAAGTGTACGCCCCCACCTTTATGAGGATACAGGTATCTTAAATTTATGAAATCTCATGTTTTGAATTGGTATTGAATTGGTATTGTTTATGATATATTAGTATAGTGAGGTTTGTACGTGATAGCAAGCTGGATAGTTCACAAGAATATGGTGAAAAAATACATTCATGGATCGATTTTGATCTCCTAGTTGTCCTTTGATATAGATATATGTATACGCAGTGGCACATTGTGCAGGTGCCCGAAATTCAGACGATGAGTTTAGCTGAGTATGTGCATTTATTAGTCTACTATCCGTTTCTATATGGGATAGCATACTTCAGAAGGCTTGAATCAGTTGCTCTCTTTTGTCAGTGTCATTGACCTTCCTTTCCCCTCTTAGTCCCCCTCTCCTCTCAAAACATCATGAATACTAAATTAACATAGCACCAAAAATACAAACAAAACTAGAAAAGATCAATTGTTTCTGGCTCTTTGTTCGCTTAAAAATCAAACGTAAACTTGAATATTCTCCAGAAGAAAGCACCTGCAGTTCTTACACAAACACAACAAACTCACCAAACAATACTTAACCTTAGAAAGAACGAGCTCAAAAAATCAAAAATGGAAGTGTTTGAATGCGCGGCCACCGATCTTGGATATCTACACATTCTTGGCGAGATCTTCATGATTCTATGTGCTTTTATAGCCTTTCTTCAAAATTCCAGCCCAGACACATTTCCTAGAGTTCTCCACGTACCACTCAACCAAGCCAAACTTGCATCTATAATCCAGCTCCCCACACTTGTGCTATGTATTCCATTTTGGGTCGCTCTTGGGCAAGCCGCGGTCTGTCTGGGCAGAAATTTGACCAAGAAAACCAGTTTGGGTCTTCTACTCTCCTTCTGCGCCTGGAACGGAATGCCGGTGTGCTTGTTGGCTCTAGATATCTTCTGCTTCAAAGTGGCTGTTGTGAGGGAGTTGGTGAACTTGGCGTTGATGAGTGCCTTCTGGAGTGCGCTTCTATATGAAGATACTTTGCACAGAAGGGTGAGGTGGGTTGTGGAGAGTGAGTAGGTTTGTACTAGACTAGATTGAGTGTTCTCTGGCTACTGTATTTCTATTAAGCCAGGCCTTGGCAATTTTTATCGGTGTGTATGAATAGTGTAAGTGTGTTATATATTTCTTACAAATTACGTTGTTTTGAAAATAATATTTTTGTTGCAGAAATTTCAAATATTTTTTTGCCTGAAAATATTTATTCTCAACATGGGGGCGGATCAGATGTGTGAGAGCCTTTCAAATGTTTTAACTAGCGGTTGGCCAGAAGACTCAAGCTAAAGTCTCTCTTTACGTTAACTAAATATGTACAAGAGCTGATATGCAGAATAACAATTAGATTTATACAAAACAACTAATCTATAACAAGGCTGAGCTCCATGTACATCAGATATCTATGGTCAGATGAGTTGTTCACTGAGACTCAGAAGCGGGATGTAGGGTAACTAGGTATATCAGATACTCGATATAAAATAACTAGATAGCTCAGCTGCACAAGCATACTTTCGAGAATTTCTTCTAAATCATTACACAGACAAAGTCTGAAGATAAAACTAGACATTGCTACTCTTCCACTGAGTCGGACACCTTAGAGGCGTAGACATATGAGCGTCACTTAGAGAGACATCGAACGCATTGATTTGAGTTTTTTCCAAGTGAAACAAAGGTAAAAGGTATAAGTGTATCTTGAATAAATCTGTAGAGAGCAGTCAATGGCTTGTTTCACTTCTAGGGAATGTTTTTGACGAATTTAGAAATTTCCCTATGCTTTCGTGCATTATAGTTGGAAGTATGAGTGTTCATTTATAGGCTTGTTCTGAAGCTTGTGTCATCAGACAGGTGGCCATTTCGCGAGAGCGTGTCAATCGACGATATAGTTTTGATTGATCTAAGGCTTGCGGGTTGAGGAGGTGAGACAATAACAAAAGAAATAGACTGTCCAATCTGAGATCATCTAGATTCATGCCCAATATTACCGGTCCCCCGCCTAGAACAATGCAAACAGACTCTTCAAATTCTGCTCGTCCTTCTCTCGTCTTAACCTCTCCGTCTCCTCAATACCTCCGCTCTTCTTCAACTTCCTCCCCTCCACAAACCCCCCCAACTCCTTTTCAAATCGATTAGCCAATCTCGCCTGTTTCTCCATTTCTCTCACCTTCTCTGCCTTCTCAATAGCGTCCACTCTATTCTGGTGGTTAGGTCTCAACGCTACAACCTCCGACAACATTGCGTCTCTCACTTCACTCATGTTTGTTCCTGGTTCAACCAATGGCAAATTGGGCTGTCTTGGCCTCAAGTTCTTTGTCTTTTGGTGTTCTTTCAGAACATGTTCCACCAAAGTGAAAGTCTCTAAGGCCTTCTGAAGATCCTCTTGAAGATCGTCCACCAAATCCTCTTGCAACTTGAAAAACTGCTGCTCTTCGCACACGACATCCAACTCCCTCTCCCAGATCCCTTTCCATGTAGGCTTCTCTGTGACTATGTACAGATGCATTCCTTGGATCAGTTTCTGTGCAGCTTCCACATCTCTGCGCACCATTCCTAGCTGCTCATCGCTAGGCTTAGCTCCTCTTTGGGCCACATCTTTACGGAGAGCTTCGATTACATCTTGAAGATCGTCTACCTTGGTAAGAAGATCATCCGAGTCTTCCAGAAGCTTGTTGTGGCACGCCTCCATGTACGTTCTATTAGCAGAGGAAGGAGCATCAAACAGAGCAGATTTGAACTGGTTGATCAACAGAAGAAGCTGGTTGATTGTGGAAGAGGCGGTCTTCCGGGAGTCTGAAGAGATTTGCTTGGCAACGGATGTTAAGTGGCGGATTTCCGAAATTTCGGATGATATTGTGCCTGCCCCGGCTGATATCTGAGGCGCTGGTATCACTGAGTTCGCAGATATCTGAGGAGCTTGCATCACCGCAGATGACGTAGCAACCGGCGGAGCAACCGGCGCCATGCTTATCTGAGGCGCTCCGTTTGGCCCGATTGTTATTTGAGGCGCAAGCGTCGGAGGCGCACTTGGTTTGCTCGCACTGCTTATATTGCTAGTGTTAACGTCACCAATGTCCTTACTGCTGGTCAAGCTTCGTTCACTATCACCTTGCACTGACTTCTCAAGCTGGCTGGCACTAGTATCGGAGCTTGTTGCCCTACCAATGCTGTTCACGCCAGCACTTCCAATACTGCCTACAGATACCCGCTCCACAACCACCCTCTCCACCACCCCCCCAATATCTCCCCTTACTCCCTCCACCATTTTCTCCACCCCCCCCACTCTCTTCTCCACCCCTTCTATGCCCCCTCGCAACGCCTGCACTTCCCCCCTCAACGCCTGCACCAGCGCCTCCAACCCCTTCACTGCTGCGTCCTCCACATTCAACAGCAATATACAACCACCCTTCACATCCCCCAAGAACCCCTCCTCGAGCTCGTACGGGATGTCTGCCATCAGTGCCTGTACATAAACCTCCGGGAAGCTATCTTCCCTAAACAGGTAAGCAAACTTCTCGATAAAGAGAAGCCGGAGCAGGTTGGACGAGAGCGGGTTCGGTAGCGTAGCCCTCTTAGTCCGATTCCCTAGGCGCAAGTATACATTCTTATCATCCTTTTGAGGAGAAGCCGAAGGAATGATGGCTGCCGCAGGCAGAAGCCTCTGAGGGGAAGCCCCTTCTTCCTTAGGAAGAGGCATATCTGCCTGCTTGGTGAGCTTAGCGTACTGGTAGGCCAGAAACCGCCGCAGCGCGCGTCTCTTGAGCAGATCTCCATTTTGAAGCTGCTTGAGAGCGGAGGAGGGGGTAGGGGGTTGGGCCCCGCCAGGAGACGCAACAGGGGTAGGAGCTGCAGGGGCATTGATCACGGGTATCGGGAACGCCCCTAGCCCTTGGTTGGCCAGAGGCCCCTGATTGGCCAGCTTATCAAGGTTGCCCTGGTGGCCTACCAGATTGGCTCCTTTCAGAGAGTGGCCCAGCAGGTGACCATGCAGATGACCCTGCAGACTAGGGCCTTGGCTGGCTACTATATTAGAGGCATTCCCACTTGTTTGTTGGCTCCCTAAACTCAGCCCCGCGCTCATAATTCCGATTCCCTGGATTCCCGTTCCAGTAGGCTGGGATTGGGCTTGGGATTGGGGCTGTGTAAGAGAGGTTTGCGAGTGCGAATTTTGAGGCTGAGAGAGTGAGTTTTGGGAATGCGATGTTTGAGAAAATCCTTGGCCTTCTGGTGATACTCTTTTTGGGGTGCTTGGTTTCAGTTTGACCAGCTTCGGACGGCCGCCTTCTGATAAGGCTCTATACAGATCAGTGCGGCGTTCTTTGGCTTCTCTTGTTTCTTTCACGGCACTTGCCCCTGCGCTAGTGCTCCCGCTCCCCCCACTAGTACTCCCTGCAGCAGTGCCCCCTACACTAGTGCCGCCACCGTTGGAAATGCTGGCTGCCCTCCCTCTTACCATTGTTTGCTTGGCTTTCAAATTCCGAAGAAGATTGATGATTATCTGTCTGATGGTTGGAAGATAGCGGTCCAAACTTTGCTGGGAAGGTGGTTCACAAAGAGCTTCCTCTAATACCACTCTTAACGACTTGGGAACGTCTCCAAGGTCCGCCACATCAACCCCGGCACTGCTGAAAGCACGGCATGCCATTTTGAAGTCGCCACCGAGCTGGACATATGAATTGGAAACGTCGGTTTCGGAGGCGGCGTTTTTGGCCCATTGCGTGAGAGACTCAAGGAGGTGTTTGGTGGAGACGAGAAGGCGGGTTACGGAAGATTCGATGGTGTTCATCTGGTTAGCAACACACTTGAGCGAAGCAGGAATATATTTCGACGCTCGAAAAGATCATGAAGATATTCAAGAAGGAAAGTCATTTTCAGAAAACTTAGCAATACTATAAGTGTAGTTAAGGATGCGTTATAGTAGGAGCACATATTGTCAGAGGATTCATTTGAAACAGTGCAAAAATCTCTTTGGGACACTAGTAGAATTCCGAACAAAGAGTTTAGGGAAATGAAAGATCGGCCAAGTTGAAGAGAAGGATACGGAAAGAGCGTGAGAGAAGGGGTCATATGATGGTACATCGTAGATACCAAGACTGCATCAAAACAATGAGATTTGATTCAAGAACAGGCGACTCACAATCATCAACCTTCACCTATATATTCTCAAGTAATATAGAATTAAGATTGAACAAGCAACTCTGGGGTAAATTTTGAAAAGCATCGGACTTTGGAACACCCACATCTCACACAATAAACCCAGTCAAATGGTATGTGAATGAATAATCACATTCAGTTGCTAATACATAGATCCAAATAATCAATAACCCATCTTGCCAATTTACAGCTCAGCCAATTCATAGGAGAGCACTCAGCATCGATAATGGTTCAAGTCCCAATCCTCAATCATGTAAAGTAAACATACTAGTGCAATACAATAGTTCCATCCCGACAGTACCCCGCCAAATCAATCAAATGCACAAATCAACCTCAAGAACCGGTCAAAAATAATGAGATCATCAAAAATAAACAACAAAACAAAAGAATTGAGCAATTCTTTCATCGATGAAACGCAAAGTAACACCACACAACAACATATAACACGAAAAATGTTGTATAACAACGTAAATATGTAACAACATGCAATCACACATTCACTGCCCCCCCCCCCCAACTTACTCAAAACTAGGCCTATCAAAACCAAACAAAAACAAAAACATTCACTTCTCGAAGCCCTGAAATCTCTGTATATACACACCTGATTAGTCCTGCTAGGTCGCGCGTGGACCGACATCTTTAGAGCTGGTTGAGTTGGTTGATTTAATATTTTCGTGCATGTGAGTGAGTTTTATCAGATGACGGTTACTCGAACTGGCATTCAAATTGACCTTGGCCTCAGTTGGAATTCTGATATGTCTGAATCGAAACTTTCTATTGCTAATTTTTTAGTCAAAACCTTTTCAGATATTTTAAACCATTTATTGTTTGATCTGCGTTCGTGTGATTATGTAAGAGTATGCCGTTTTTTATACTGTGATTACGTCAGAAGATCGGGGAAAGACTTGCCATATCACTGTCGCTTTAGCACCAGCTCGAGAGTTTGAGGGTATTAGATCTGACTTCCTCTGGCTGGGCATCCGCACTATGTATTTGGCTTGGAAAGGTCTCAAAGCTTGCCCTAGTGAGATCAGGCGGGTTTGGCAATATGTAAGCTCACGTCAGTTAAAACACCCTATAGCTATCCTCCTATTCTCTCGTTCGACAAACGGCATCAAAGTAATGGAATACACACATCATAGTGCTTTATGGAAGTGGTAATCGATGTTTGTTTCCTGTTTCTTTTTTCCCATCAATAGGCTAGACTATAAAGCTGCTCAGGGTAGTGTCGCTCTTCAATGTTTTGTATTCTGCTATGTATAACAAAATGTAATATATCACGATGATTAACTACAGACTTTGGAAGCGTCAAGCTGGTATTACTATTAGATTGTGCTTGACTAAAAGGCTAGTTTACAGCCAATCGAGTAAATTTAACGGTGAAAAACACCAAGGAAGCTGATCGTCTATTCTATTAATTCCACGTCTTGGGGGCCATACTAGGCTAGCCAACTGATGAAAAGTTGATGGCCAACAGCGTGACCAACTATGTGACCACCTGAGCTAGCCGAGCCTATCACACATCAAACCATAGCCTCTTCTCAGTACACTCCCCAAACTTGCCCTCGAAATACGCTCCCCACCCACAAACTTCCCTCTTACCCCACAGAGCCACCTTGTACATATCCAACCTGTCCAACTCTACAACAACTCCCTTCAACCTTTCCGGAACCTCGACATCGTTGAACACATACAACCCCTCTAACTTCGGAAACCCCCTAAACTCGTCTGGGATTACAAGCCCAAAGTTATTTGCAAAATTGAGCTTTCTCAAGGAAGGCAAATCGTGCACCTGTGTCAAATCCGTGATCCTGTTGGCAATCAAGCACACGTTTTCCAAGCTCTCCAAGCCGCCGAAATTCACTATTTTCTCAATTTGAGAACTTATAGACCGTAATATCTGAATTCCTCGAGGCATGTGTGAGCCGTCCAAAACGCTCAATCCTGTGTCTCCACTAAAAGAGAGAAATTCCAACTCCTTGAAGTTTTCAAGTCCTTTGAGATTTTTGAGCAGACTTCCGTTTATTGTAAGCAGGACCACGTGCGACTCCCCTGGAATCTCTAGAGAACGCAAGTGACACAAGGAAGCGTTCAATACTTTCAAGTTTTCGAGCTTTTCAATGCCTGCTAATGACCTAATGTAGAGGCCGGTGGCAACGAGAACTTTGAGGTTTTTCAACTTCTCCAAGACCTGGAACAGGTGTACCGAAGACTGGCTTATATCCAAAAATTTTAAGTTCTCAAACAGACCGAAGAAGTTACTATTCTCAGGAATAGTGGCTTTGACCAAGTTCATCACGTTCACTGTTTTGGAACCGAACAGAGCAACACTCAAGTCTACACCAGACGCACGAAACCGCTCTACCTTTTCTGGAATTTCGAAGTCACGAGCAAACTTGTCTAGTTCTGAAAACTCTAGAGAAGTCACATCATCATACTTTCCTTCAAACTTGTCAAACTTACAATTTCTAAACTCTACAAAACTCAACTTTGGCGAACGCACCATGACCTCGTCATCCTCACCATCATGAAGCGTGAGACTCTCCAAAAGAGGAAACATGAGCATTTTTTCAAATTTGTGGTTTGCGGTAATCGCAAGCTTAGTTAACTTGGGGGCGGAAAACGGTGTTATAGTATGTGTAGGAAGCGGATCATACCAGGATTCGCATTCAAAAATAATAGAGAGATTTTCTGTGTCAGGGAAGTTCGGAATGGTGGACAAAGTGCAATAGTTTAATTTTACGGTTTGGACTTTTTCAAAGGTGAGGTCTGAGACGTCAGAGTTTGAAATGTTAAGGGTTTTTAAGTTGTTTAAGCGCTTAAAACTGGGTATACTCTCTTTTTCAACGCAATTAAGAGTAAGGGTTTCTACAGAAGAGTTTGGTACAGAAACAGAGAACTTGCAATCGTTTAACTTGAGGTCCCGAACAGCAGGAAAATTGCGGTCAAGTTTGAATTCGTCTTGCCTATTTCTGAAGGAGACAGAAAGCTTTTTGAGCTTATGTAATGGCTTAGGAAAGTTTGCGGTGACGCCCTGGAAATTGAATCTGATCTCGGCATACACAAGATTAGGGAGCTCAGAAAGAAAGATACAGAATTTTTCATGGAGTTCTGTGTTTGGCAAGAAGGCACGCACCGAGCGTATGTGAGAAAAGACAGGTCTTGACTCGAGTAGAGAGTCTAGTGGGACCAGAGGAGAGGTTGGAGGGCTATGGACTTCTACATGAATTTCTTGAGCATCGGCTTTGGCGTTCGGGGTGTATGTAAACTTCTTTGGCTTTTCCCACATTACGTTTACTCCCAAGGCGAGGTTTCGAAACACAGCCTCGGCAATAATTTCAGAGGGGAGAAACTCACTCCATGGCACGACATCTGCTGTAGGAAGAAAATAGAGGATGTTCTGTATGACCTCGAGTGGTAGGGGTGGGAGCATTTCGGTTTAGTGGTTGTTTCAGGGTCCAAATTTTTTATATGTACCCTAAGACTCCGCAAAAATGAACCGAGGGGTGAAGTGGGTGCAACTCTAGAGAGATGTTTATTAGATATGTTTCTATATAGAGGTAGGCTCTTATGTGTTATTGAAAGTTCTGTCCAAATTGATTTTCTGTAGAAGCTGTAGCCTACAATGTTTGATAGATTTTAATCTTTGCATGTAGTAAGTACACTGATTGTTTTCATATACAATAGAAATCTTTACATACGCGTAAATATGGTGCTCTTCTGATGGATAATAGCTGGTCACTACTAGACCCTTTACGTAGGTACCACTCTTGTCAAGAATGGATTCAAGGTGATTGTTTACAGGGTAATGGTTTTTACAACTGGGAAAGCAATATTTAGTGGAGAAGAACATTGGTTCTTTCTCATGGCCTGATAACCAAGTGGAACTGTTGCAGTTTAAAGTGTACATTTGTCTTAATGTTCATTTCTACTGTCTGTTCGAATGAGTTGACACAGGGCACATAACAAAATAAATTGTCAAAACAAAAGTAGATTACAAACTCGAAATTTCGCAGAAATTACACGAACCTATATCATTGGAGATATACACAGAAACACATATAAGTGAATTTCTTGATATTGTGGGGCCTGGTTTATCGATTTGACGTGCATTTAGTTTTCCAAGTGGCTTATCGAAACAAAATATTCTACTGACTTTGAAGTGAAGACAGTCGCTCTATCAACGCCAATTGAATATCCCTGAATTGCTATTCAATTACCGAGTGTCGAGTTGATTAAATTTTACTCAGTGTCTGTCAATTGGTCCATTGAGGGTTCTATTATATCAGTTGAGTATAAGATTATCTTCTACTGAATAATCTATTGATACATATATTGTTGTATTGATAGGTTAGAGAGCATATCAACGAGCAACCTAGACATAGATAACTTACTCAAGGCACTTCTTCATACAATATCCTAAGATGTCCCACGACCTTCTTGACGTGTTTAACGTCCCGCACTCTACCCTTCCCCCTAAAAAAAAACAGAAAAAGAAAACAGAATCCAAAAGACCAGTTGGAGCCATCCAAAGAGAACTCTACTCTCTTCTTGGGGAAAACACCCCCAGTCTCCAGGTCACCCCCTCTTCCAAATTCAAGCAGCGGCTCAATTCAAAAACAAAGCCTGCCGCTTGGCGGTGGGAGAAGTTTTCCAATGGGGCGCGGAAGGACGGGCTACAGCTTCTGCATTGGGTCAAAGGGCCCAGAAGGGGAAACTATGCGTTCGAACAGTATGATGTTAAGTTGAAATTGCCTGAGATTGACGAGGATTTGTGGAAGAGATTGTTTGAGGGAGGGGTTGGGGAGGGGGAGGGAGTTGTAGAACAGGGGGGCGAAAATGAGTTAGAAAAAGAGGGGGAGAAACAGGGGGCCGAGACAGCGGAAATGGTGCAGGAGAACGGGCAAGGAGCAGAGGAAAAAGAAGCAAATAATGATAATAAAAAAGACGAATCGGGAAATAAAAAAAACGAAAACGATAAAAAAACCGAAGACAAAAACGATAAGAAGAAAAAATACGTCCCACCAGTAATTTCTCCGCCATTTGATTTTCAAGAGACACAATACCTTTTTTCACTTTGCAACCGATATGATCTTAGATGGCCCATAATATACGATCGCTACATGTACTCCGGAGGACCTCCAAGGACTCTGGAAATTCTTCAACAACATTTTTATAATGTTTGTTACGCAATAGTAAATGACGAAAATGAGATGCTCAGAAAAGCAGGTATTCTTGATGAACTGAAAACACAATTACTCACGTCGCTTCAGTACGATTCCACCAAGGAGAAGGATCGCAAATTATATTTAGAACGGCTTTTGGGGCGTTCTCCAGCAGAAATTGCTGAAGAAGAACTGCTTGTTATCGAAGCCCGTAGATTTGAACAGGCTGCTCAAAAAATGCTCGAAGAGAGAGAATCTTTGCTTGGATTACTAGATCTGCCTAGTGGGCTGGGTAATGTCAATCAATATCTTTCCCTGGCAGGATTGGGTCAGCTATATAACACCCTTATGTTTGGTAGTCAAAAGAAGGAGAAAAAGAGCAATGGGGTGGTCAGTGTGCCTGTAGATAAACTGCCATCAGCGCAACTTCTAGAGGACAATTTGAGTGCAGAAGAGGCCAAGGCTTATGGAGTTACAGTACACCTGGAACGAATTCTGCCAGGGGTCTCTTTGCGGCTGCTGAAGCTCTTGCAGCACCGCGCAGCAGTGCAGAGCCGGGTGGAGGGGGTTTTGAACGAGTTGGGGATCAGTAAGCGGCCGGTCATATTGTCCAAGGAGATTGTAGAGCGGTTTGGGGTTTTGAGTGGTGGGGTGGCGAAGTTGTTGGAGATGAAGAGGGAGGGGGACAAGGTGGAGGGGGGGAAGTTGTTTGAAAATATATAAACCGGTGAAGCAAGTTGAGTGAAGCGAGTGTGCTTGTATTGTTTACCTTGAATATGTGTTTTTCAATATCTCTTCAGTATGTAATATTATATGTTCATCAGTATTTGTAGAGGCTCTTTTTGTATTGGCCAAATTATTACTAGTATAAGGACATCGACACATCACCTTGAAAGTAATATAGTGGTTGAGTGAAGAGAGATATCAGTCTCGTTACTTCTGTGCCACATCATTCAACTGTGCTAAGTTTGTATTCTATAAAATTTGTGTCAAACAAGACTATATATTGCACATCCCCCGCTCTCTATATAAACTCCAATCTAGCATTCAAGTGAGCCCGTAGACTTCAATTTATCAGAAAGACTCTAACAGCCCTATAGTCTAGCTCCTACGAACGATTTTGAAAGGGGTGAAAGGGACCCTAGTGACGGGAATTTGCTTAGAATCATGAATGATGGGATCTAGTCCAATATATAAACTCATCAAAGACCAGAAATTTTCAAAGTCTCCTTGCTGATAGTTAATCTAAGTAAAAGTCGTTGAAGAAGACAAAGACAGTACCGTTTATGAAGCCCAAGTTACTAAGGAACTATTTCTCTTTTATTTACTGAAATGCATGTTTTTCCTGTGTCATACTATTCCTGTCTCCCCTCTTTCTGATCTCATCCAGAATTTCAAATTAAGGGTGTGGCAGAAAACCTGATTCCATACAGTATAGATGAGCCTAAAAAATACATATAATAACACCTTACAATACCAATCTTTTTGAAAAGTATGTGCTGCTTTCAGTCGATCGACCACAAATCCTCCCACGTCAAATCAACAACATTCGATGAGATCATCAAGACAGAGTCAAACTAAAAAATCGTGTAATAGTTTTATGGGTCATATTTCTTTACTTTGATTTATTCTTAAGTTGAAGAAAATAGCCAAAGACTACAAAGCTTAAACAGATATATACTACAAATTCGAAAGAGTATATAGTCTATAAACTTGAGTGCTATATCTCACAGTATACTGAAGTATCTATATACTCCAGCATACAAGTGTACTTGTGTATTAACACACTTCAACAATGAATAGCACGAAAAATAGTTCAGTTGACCATGAATCCGTGGAAAGAGAGAGAATGAATATTGCCGATATTGTGGCACAAGTCTCTTTCACTGGTGGAAGAACAAATCCAAGTTTTTCACGTACAGGAAATTATGACACCTATGGGAACTCAAGAGAGCTCAAAGATGAAGGGTCTGAAAAAGGAATCACGGAAATCAAGGAAAAATTGAAGACGATCGTAGAGGAGCACAAAAAGGAGGTGCTTAGAAAACATGATAATTTTTGATATGAGAAGTCTAGAGTGTTTTGAGGGGCAGACTAATGGAGCTGTTAGATAGCTCTATATCATTATTGATGATTGTTTAGCTGTAGAAGTTCGTGAGACTTATATACTGTTCAACTCGAAGAGAGTGTCATTTCTGTTTACCTTTGTATGTAAATCTGCAGTGATGTTGCCTTTTGGTTAGTTTCTGCTTCACTTTCATAGTTCTATCAAACCTTTGAAATCAAAGAACTTGGCACACTTGATTTATCAGTCAAGCGATATTTCAGGGCATCCATAGAGGGCTTGTTTCAAGATGCTTCAGGTATAACATTACGACAAAAGACCACGTACAGGATTATAAACCTATCTAAAGTATTCATCTAATCCTTGAGCTATTTTTGTTCTACATCTCCAAGACCGTTGGCAGACTATGCTAAGCGCACTCCGGTCTCCCCAGCACAAACAACAAGTTCCTTTAACCTCCAAGAGCTTTGTCTAGACGGCTATCATTAGCAAATTCCTTCTTTATGTACCTCTCTACAAAATATAAGAGTATATATTTATAACCGAATTTATTTAAACGGATCTATGAAAATAATATAGAAGGCAATATAGAAGATAATAATATAGTACATCTAGCACATGTAATTCCCCCCGTAGACTCTCCCCGCCATAATGGCATCATATGCCATTCCAGCTCCCAGGCCGTTGTAGTTTTTCAAAGAAGCGACGCCCGTCACGTTTCTGTCAGCCCAGATATCACCAAAAACGCTATTATTGTAAGAGTTGCCAGCGCCGTTAGCGTTGGCCTGGACAAAGTTAACATATGGCTTGGCTTTGTCGCCGGCGTTATCGAAGAATATTTTCAAGTGTTTCATGTAGACGCCCTTGTAGTACATCTCGTCCTCCGAGCAGTATAGCTGAGGCTCTTCATTGGCCAGAAAAGCAACAGGAATGTCGTTCACCGTCTTGATTTCACACGGCTCTTGCAAAACCAAGTTTTGGGTCACGCCATAGTCGCCAATTGTGGCGGAAATAAGGTCCAACGCATCGTTCACATAAGTTTTGTTCTTGGTAGAAGAGTAGAGAAGACCCATACCAGAAAGAATGACACCCTGTGTAACAGTGTGCACCTCAGAAGAAGTGTACTCGATGTCTACAGGGTCATAGAGCAAGCCGCTCGGGGTTTTTCCAGCGGTGGTGTAGATCCAGTGGTAGGCTCTCTCGGCAATATCAAGATGGTACTTCTGATTCACCTTCAAAGCGTAGAACTTGGCAGCAATAGAGAAGGACAATTCGGCAGCAAGAAGAGGCAGAGGGGTGTTGGTAATGGCTTTCTGGGTGCTATTTAAAGAGTAGTTGTAATTAGTGATGGTGTCCCAAGAAGAGGCCAAGGTCTTGTTAAAGAGCTCTTCGGCCTGGTCCAACCAGTAGGAGTCGTTGCTGCCTCTTTCCTTTTCGAAGCCGTAAGCAGCGAGACCAAAAAGGATCTTCCACCCGGCCTCGGTCACGTTGGTAGGCGTATCAGACTCCCAAAGAGAGTGAACAGCAGGCGCCAAAGTCTTGTTGTCCTGTGTAGCAACGTTCCACGAGTCCGTGGAGAAGTAGGCGCCGTTGAGAATAAGAGACTCCATAATGTTATAATTGATCCAGGCTTGGGAAGACCAAGATGGCGAGCCAGTATTATCTCCTGTGCTGCTGCCATTGTAAGTGACGGCGCTGCTAAGTGCCTGCTGGATGAGGTTTTCTCTCATGACCAAGTCGCAGCTCTGCAGAATTTCAAACTTGGAGTTGGACTTGGGCGTAGGAGCACAGAGTGCTGTGGATGCTAAGACAAGGGATTTAAGAAGCATTAGATGTACTTATGTTTCCAGAGGCAAGTGTGTACATATATATCTATTCTTTTCTGGGCGCACTTCTACACTACCACCGAGAAGTCATACCCAAAACGGTATTCTCAGGTATGTGAACCCCAAGTGATTTCACTTTTCTGCCAAATTTGGAAGTTTTTGAGACTTTTTCCGGAAGAGCTTTAGGAACCACCAGTGGTACCTATCCGTTTTTCTATTATTAGACTATACTTGACTTATACACTTGAGCGTGAAGACTTAAGTGTATAAGCTCACAGACTCTCTGTTGCGTTCTCTGGAAAAGACATTTTACAATGTTCTACTTACTTTAGCGGTCATTATGTCGGTGTGTCTAAATTTATACATTAAAATGACTCTCGCTTATTTTTGGTAATCCAGGGTAGACCCTTTCTGAAGGTGCTTGACGTGCATGGGCTTTTATCTGACACCTGACTTGAGTCAGAGTTAATAAGTCAGTGCACTGTGTATAGCTCATAACACAAGGCCGATACTCTAAGATATAGATATTGATCTTATCTGATTCTATAGTACTTGTGTTATTAGATTATTCCAAGATATAATGCTAGTCTCAAACATAATTAGATGCCTTTCCCTTGCAGTGACAATCAGTGGTAGAACCATATATAAGATTCCTTCGATGAAAATTTTCTGCACTTGGCAGCCACAAGAGCGCAACGAAACGGTCGAGTCATCCCTTCTCTCTCAAGTTGTGGTTATTTCTGAATCGAGTGATGGCCAATATATAGTACAGCTGGTGATAATTTGGAAGGCAGGTCTTGGTACTAGATTTAGAGTGTACGCTATATTCATAGAACTGCATATTATCGCCTTTTGTTGCTAAACCTTCTTTATAGTCATTTGCGGCTGTTTATGCAGAATGCCCGGATTGAGGCTTTGCCCTAAGATTTTGGGTGCCTAACACTAGCACCCTACGAGTCAGGCCAACAGCAAATAGAAGGTCTTCCCCTATTATTTCAGTGGATTCTTACACTCAGATTAAAGCTGACGTTGCTAACTTTTCTGGCATTCTAGTTTTATGTAGCTTAGTATGCATCCATTACGAGTCCGTGTGTTTTCTGTTCATTTAGTTATTTATAAGTACTGGTATCAGCTAGACGTATATGAGATAAGATATCAAGAAAAGCGATAGAAATATTTGAAACAAGAGCTTCTAATAAACAAGTAAACTTCTAACTAGGAATCAACACTGGCTAACATAACAAAGCAGTCTCTCCAGACGCATTCACTAGTCCTCAGATTTCCTAATCGTTAGCCATGAGCTGGCTTATCTGGCTTATTGTGTAAGTTGATATGTCAAGCTGGCCAAGAATATCATCCTGCGTTCATCGCACCCCATTTGGGTTAGCGTTGAGGTGCAAGTTGAAAGGAATACAAGATGTGCATTGGTGGGAGAGGTCGCTATTTCACATTGGGCCAACTTTGCGCCCCTTGAGACAGGGCGAATACAGACGCGTATCTTCGTATACGAGCTACTTTAACGAACGAGGTGAGTCAAGATGGCTCATGGATTAGTAACCGAAATTCGTAGTATAGGCCATCGGCTTGATATCTGGATGCGGAACGGCATCAAATTGGATACACTCCATTCCCCCCTCCTTGAACTCCACCACAGCCCCCCTATTGCCCGTGCTGTCACAGTAATTAGGTGCACTAAAAACAGTGATAAGCTTCCCTCCGTGTTCCTTCTCAAACCCATCCATACGAACCTCGTGCGACCGGATAATCCCCTCCAATCCGTTCCGCTTACAGAAGTTCTCAGTCACGTCAGGCCCAAACTGGATACCAATGCCTCTTCTGTTCGGACTGCGCCCAGGCTGCGCTTGAGGGTCTGTCCACAAAAGTTCCATGGCGATCCCCTCTTTAGGCGGCTGCACCTGTTTGAACCGGTTGAGCTTGCGGATGTCGTCGAGCATGACGTCGTCGTTCGAAAAGAGACCTCCGTGCATGACCAACCACAGATCGTTGATCAAAGTGGCCATCGGCAAGGCGCCGAAACTCTCAGTGAAAAGTTTATATAACGTTTCGTTATATTTTGCCTTGCATTCGCCTTCAAATCCGTACACCTGGTTCATGTCGGACGTTTCGTGGTTTCCTCTGTTGATGAATATTCTTGTTGGGTATACTATTTTGAGACAGTACAAAAGGAAGGCCACTTCAGTAGACCAACTTCCTCTATCCACAAAGTCACCATTAAATAAATATGCATGGTTACTAGATACTTTACCAAACTTTTTAAAGATATTGAGAAGATCATAGAATTGACCGTGAGTGTCTCCACAGACTGTTAAGTGAGTTGGTATGGTGAATTTTTCTTTGGCACCTTCATCTTTTTGGCTCAATTCAACCAATGTGCTTTCCTTACTGAATATCTCACTGGCCTTGGCAATAATAGCATATGCCCACTGTCTTGGCAACTTGCTGCCTTCTTTGAAAACGCTGACCATTTCCAGTATGAAATCCTGGTTCAATCCCTTGATTTCAAACTCCTCCTTTTGGTTCTTCTCACTCAGTTTAACCTCTACTTCCAATTTGTGGGTGAAAGAGTGCTCCCCTACAAGTATGCCGCCCAACTTCAAAGATTCCAAAGCAGACGGCTCGTCAGCACCTCTGATGGCCTCTTCAAACCGCTTCTTTTTCTCAATCTTCACAAACTCACCGAGATACTTTTTGGCGGTCTTGTCGCTTGGAACACGTGCCGACACGACTTTGAGGTCGGCAATGGCTTTTTTGTAGTCCAAAAGTGCAGCATGGGCAACAGCTCTTCTGTAGTATGCTTTGGTGTACTTTGGATCAACCTCGATTGCACTGGTTGCATCTGCAATGGCCAACCCGTAGCACTCGGTCTTGATGTATGCTTGGGCTCTGTTCAGGTAGAACACAGCTTGCTTTGGATCAACCTCGATCGCCCGGGTGTACTTTTCAATCGCCTCGTCGAATTTTTTCTCCACAAGCAAAGCGTTTCCGAGGTTTTTAAGCTCGGTGGCGGTGCTCATTTTTATTTCCCGTAGATTTTAGATGGTTGGTTGGTTTTTCTTTGGCCTTTCAACTGGGATTTTTCAGCTGGTTTGATAGGTGATCTATGGATTTTTTTGTGGGGATTTTTTAATTTTTCAGTTTGGTGCCAAAGCGGTGGGTCGTTACTCCACTTCCTCCAAGCGAGTGAATCATCATGGTTGTCAGCTACACTTGACTTTCTCCTATAGGTATATCTCTATGCTCGTTCATTTGTTCAATTGGGTAAGTGGGCTGAGGCTGCCGTTTAGGTTCCCTAAATTATATGGATATACCGACTATATGAAGAGACCACAACTTTGAGAGAAAGAGGTTACTCAAGTTGGCACTTTTCATGTGTTGGTTAGCTAGCTACTTTTGTGTGTTTATAAGATCTAGTTGTATAAATTGACATCTGTTAGACAACGAAAATCATTCAAAAGCACACTGATTGTAGTTTATACAAAGAAAGAATAGTGCTTTCTACTAGGGTTAAGTTATCATATATTTATATTACTAAAGGCACTATGTGCGTCAGTAGGGGGGGACCTTAATCGCTCGGATACATAGATCAGAGCCATAGAATGTGGATCCAAGATAACTCCAAAAGTTTTTTGAAAGAGATGGCGTAACTCTCTGATCACTCTAAGAATGGTCACATCTCTGATGGTACAAGTGTCTGGGATCATCTGCGATATGACATGCTTATCAATTTAATGATCTTGTGAATAGTTTTCCTGTTCAACAAAAGCTGTTGGGGGCGATTCACAAATTGAAACCAAAAAGCTCCGTATAAATCAAGCGAAATTAACTTAGTTGATTACGTCCAGCCAGCCAGTACACTCCAATCATTCCACTTTCTTTCTCATTGCATCAGAATAACCATTTCAGTTATGAGGCTCATTTAACACTTTTCTGGCTATATTCTTCTTCTTCTCTCTATCTTTCTTACTTGTAACTTTCACATATTGTTCTCCTCCAAGTTTTGCTATTAGCATGCTGCTCCAAGCAATCAGCTGTATACACAATAACATCCCACAGAATGCTCTCTACAGCTTGAAAATCAAAACCTATAACACCTTAGCCTACATTAGCATTATATGAAAATTACTGGTCGTCAAATTCTTCAGTTTTTCATTTATCTTCAATTATCAAGATTAACAAAGAATTTTCGTTAACCTTAAAAAAAAAATCACCTCTTCGATTTTCGCTAAAAGTCCATGTTTAATAAAACCCTCTACATCATTCAAAGACATAGAGAAACAATAAATAAAAACATTCGAAAGGCTAGCTAAAACTTTCCTCGCCTCTTAACGTTGATGCTATTTGCAAAAAAAATGCACGTAATGCAAAAAAAAAAGGATAGCCTGACGCGGGGCTCGAACCCGCAACCTTTCGATTTCACTCAGTGACTTAAGAGTCGAATGCACTACCGATTATGCTAGCCGGGCAGGTTGTGACAGAATTAGGGTCGGATTGTATATATAAGAACTGTTGCTTGTGCTCGCAAGTTATGGTTTCAAAGGTTGATGTTCCCTACAAGCTGACGCACTCACTTATCATTTAGCAAGAGTTTTTGTGGTCTTGAACTTGCACAGTGCTCTTGCATAAAAGATATACTCCGCATGTTATCCTAATGATAGCACTATGTAGAGTGTTAACGAAAACTAAGACAGAAGAGTCCACACTAAACAAAAAAATTGAATGTGTATTTTGAGGAGGTCTATAAATTGCATATGCAAATACATTCGCGAAGGATCACGCTTCGAAATTCTGATCCCGATACCCTTGGAAACCTTTTTCAAGACAAATTTGCACGTACCAACACATCAATATCAAATGAAGAAGGACTGATTTTTCATCTCAGGCAAATAGATGTCAATGACTTCATCGCTTTGAGGACATCGTAAGACATCATAACGATTGGCAATGCGGTCATGTACAAGTTTTTGGCCTCGCTGATAGATTCTAGTTTGAGAGAGATGATGTGGCCGTATAACTCGAAAGCAGTGAGCTGCATTGAGTCCAATGTGTAGGTCAAATCCGCCCATGATCCATCTTCCGTATTGTGACCAGCCTTCACTGTTATAGTACGCCCAGTTGTATTGACGATAACAACGTTGTTGTCCTGGCAACCTAATGGTGCCGCTATATGAATCCAGCTCCCATGCTCCACTACGTACTCTACAGAGACAATTTCGCCATCATGCTTCAGCCAGTGGACAAGCAAAACCTTCTTTTTGGAATCCACCCCAAACCAACTCTTGCATAACATATTAGGAACTACCAGCACGGCAAACCGTCTACTATCCTGCCTAGAGCGAGCATCCTTGAGGATGGCGTTAGTTTTTTTGAGCTCGTACAAATTATCCAATGCCTCATTATACATTTCCCCGAGTGCCATAGGATTTGCCGTGCTGGAAGGACGTAAGAAACCAATAGAATATCTCTCGACATCATAGTATTCGTCCATACGGAATCGTACCACAGATTTGTTGACATCACGTTTGTCTTCCCTTCTATATTCGAACTCCGTCAACGGTGCCCCCATTGACGGAATTTTGCGAACATCATGAAGGGTGTAAATGGCGGTATGTTTTAGTCTTGCTATCTCCACCTCCAAATGTTCTTTGCCTTTGAAATATAAGCCAGCATCGCCACGGTGCTCCTGATGGTATCTGAGTTCCCCTTTCTTTGCCTTCTTTGGCTTTGGGCTGCCCTTATTGAACAACCCCATTTTTGCAGTAGTGGAAATTCTGGAAGTTCTAACCTTTTATAATAATTTCAGCTAGTTTGGGGCCTCGTAAATTATCATTGGGTGTGACAAACTTTTGGGCTCCGATCATGGCGAGCTAGTTATGCAATTTGATGTGCGTCTCTATACTTCAATTCTGTGAGCTTTTCGTGTAGACAACTTGATTCGATTGCAACATAAATGTATTGGAGTGCTGAGTGAGTTCGATGGTATCCTAAACCGAGGTATGCTACATAACGAACATGGCCAATAGAGATTATGTCTTGCATGCAGTTCCACACCCTTGTGACAGCCGTAACGATGTCACATGAATATATAGTTCATTGTCATGTGTCGAGAATGGAGAAAAGCTTGGTGACTTCGCACTACCTGTCATTTGTCCTTGGTCAAATTTGTTCCATGGCAATAGACAATTATAGATCTATATAATGTCGGTTGATTGATCCAGTTGACACACGCATAAACAATATTTGGTGGCGTGTTTAGTAATTAAAAGAAACTTGTAGATCTTGGATAAGCTGCCCTTGGTTCCGTATCGCCCTAGTCACTGAGACTTCCCCAAGCGACACCCCAAGCGACATTTACGTATGATAAATGATTGAGCCTTCGCATCAATAGAGCTCTTGTAGTATCCAGTTCAGATACATAATCACCTTCCTCAAAATTCCCAAAACTGGTAACATTGGGTTACGAATGCTTGGTATTTGGGTAGTTGAAGGTAGCGTTCACATCCTGAAGTTTTCAGTATTAGAATCTAAAGGTGTAAAATTACACTATGGTCAATTTAAGGCGCGGTACTATACTGTGACTATAGTTGGAAAGGAATGAACGAATAGTGGAGTTGGAAAAGAGCTGAATCGCGTAGAGCAACATACATCATTGATATACGATGCATCTACACCAATCAAATGGTGGTCAGAGCTTAGCGAACTATAGTAGTCACTTTCGCGTCACTTTTCCAGTCTTTCATGTATCACAAGTCTCGTGCTCTCAGTGCTAGTTTTTTTAGTATACCTTCTATGTCTGAACTTTATTGGCTACGCAACGACGCACAATAATGAACATGCATCTCACAGCTCGCTACCAAACTTAAACATTGGCCTTTATAGTTTAGCCTTCTTGGCTAATACACTTTTAGGTTAAGTAAACCCCATCTACTATAAGTGCTAAACGCACTACACAGAATATTATCATCTAAAAATCACCCTCTTTCGACCCCTCTTAAATGCTTCAAAAGTCTTTTCCGAGGTTTTTAACCTATGCTAATCGATTCAAACCATCAATATTGTCCCAGAGACTATTTCAAACGTCCTCAAACTGTCTTATAAAAGCCAACAAACTTCCACCAAGACCGAAGATAAATGAGGACGAAATAGAGGAGGTTTTCATAAAAGGAGGAGGAAACGGAGGCCAGAAGGTGTGTATTATATAATAGATAACATAATAATTCATGCTAAAAGTGCATTATCGATGCAAGTGCTTACTATAGGAGTACTTTAGTACTCTAATGACAAGCATAGCACACACTAAAACACACTATGTACACTACTAACAAGATCAATAAAACAAACAGTAAAGTACAGCTTAAACACATACCCACAGGACTTGTAGTATCGTCACAGGCTACCCGATCTAGAGAGCAGAACAGAAAACATGCTAGACTTCAAATGGCTATGAAACTAGAGGAGATGCGAGACCCAGAAAACTCTAGAGCTGCTGCTCTCCGAGAGTTGAAAGTTCAGAAGAAGAAAAGTAGGGCTAAAAGAAGCAAGAAAAAGTATAAATTGCTAGATGAGCAAAAAAAAGCTGAAGAGGAGGGAGGGGAGAAAAAGAAGGACGACAATATTCTCATAAGAATTGAGTAATGTGTGTATACGAATTTCATGGCTGGATCTTTCGTAGGGTTGTTTTTACAAGTGGGTGAAGATACAATACAAAGGAGAAGTTTTTTTTGACGAATAACGAAGAAAGGGTTTCGGAAAAGAGGTCCCAAGTTAAACTTAGGGTGTAGAACTCAATGAATCAAGAAATTTTCTGGGAATCCAACCGCGGACAAAGTTATAGGATCATGAAATCTACGCATGCAAAAATACAAAATCCTCGGAATGTATCCTACTGGTGTATATATACAACTATAACAATATTGTCATGTTCTATGAGCTCAGAGCAAACTCACTCGGGTCAATTCTCCAATTGAAAATCTCCGTGTTTCCCGCTTACATAATCATTTCGCCCGAAAAAATTCGGGCCAATTCTCTCGGACCAATTTGGCCTTACCCCGTCACTTGAGAGCACAACCTAAAAGAGAACGATATGAGTGAGTATATGTGCTAATTTTGCTCGGATATGTTTTCCTTATTGAATGCGAGACTTTTTATCTTTGCTCGATGATCACTAGATGATTGATGAAGAATGTTTCATTTGTTAATAATTTTTTGATGTCAAATAATTTGTGAACTTTGTGAGAAACTTTAAAAGAAATGGGGGTTAGAGTTGGGAGTGCAAAAGGATAAGAAGCGAAAGACTGCGAGACAGCCATCATTGAGTGAGTGTAAACCACAGACAGTGCAGATCTAGGCACTTGTACATTGTTGGTTATCTCTTGAATTGGACCTGCTCTGAGTCCCTCAGCGCACACACAGTGATACTCCTTGAAGCTCTTTCTCGTCATCACTCTTTCTTGGCTACCTACTCACTACTCGCTCCCCTCGTCACCCGTTCATTCTAACCCGTGCTCTCCCTCCCACAGCCGCCGCGCAAATACCGCAAACGCCCCACTCTCCTGTGCCACCACTGCCGCGACCGCAAAGTCAAATGCGACCGCCAGCTTCCCTGCACCCATTGCCGCAAGAAACGCATCCCCTGCATCTATGACTCCTTTGGGCTTGGGATGCCCTCTCTCGCCCCCCCTTCCCTCCTCTTCACTGGAGAAAACCCATGCTCCCCGTCAGACGTGATCAATTTCTACCACTCCGGCCCCCTCAAACCGCCGCTGCTCGCTTTCTCCCGTGAGCTAGGCCCCCTCTCATGGAACTTTGTTGAAGCAAAGGACCCTGCCATGAACCTCTTGTTGGCCCACAGAATATCAAAGGGCTATGCCCCCTGCTCCGTACTGCAGCCTTCCAAACAAGCGCCCAAGCCCCCTAGCTGTCCCTTTGGCATGGACCAAAAGTTCGAAAGCACCCTGGGAGACCTCTGGGAACTGACCATCCAAAGAATAGAGGTGGAGAAGCAGCGGATAGACGACATCCTCGGAAAACCTGATGTTCCGTTAGGAGAGCGCTTGGTCGCGTTCTTCCTGAACCAGCGGCTCTTGGTCATGCTCATGGAGCTGTTCTTCCGGCACATTCATCCGTTAATTGCCCACATTGACAGAACCGTCTTTGTGCAGGAGATCATGAGGATCCTAGGTCCTTTAACACTCACAGAACAGCCGGTGTGCCAGTTCAATCTTCGTAATCGCAACGACTTGGCGTACATAGGAATCCTCATTGTGATAACTAGATTGGGATACTTGGTGGTTTCTCCTATAAGACCGGATCTGGAGTATAAGCTTGGCGTTGCAGAGACACAGGAGACGCTCTCTGACGTCAGATACATTTTGGCGCACCCAATCCCGCTTTCGCTGATGCAGCTAGCCCAGGAGTGTTTTGAAAAGCTCAGCTCTCTTTTGAAGCCCACGTTTGAGACGCTCCAGTTTGCCACTTACATCCAGATGTACCAGAAATACGCGCCCGAGTTCGGTGAGCCGCTTTGCGGTGGTCCGATGCGTCTTCTGAACGGCATGGTGTTCCAGATGGCGTACGCGCTCGGACTCAATAGAGACCCTGGCCGCAGAGAGGACATGTCACGCGAGGAAAAGAATGTAAGACGCAGAATATGGGCAAGCTTGGTCTTCCTAGATGTTGCAGACGCTTATACCTTCGGGTTGCCTCTTCATAGCGATTCCTTGTACTCCGACACGCAGCCCCCAGTCGCTAGAAGCTCAGACGGGTTGCCTCCTGTGTGCATTGACTCTCGTGCGTTCGTCGAGAATTTCCGGGGTGTTCTTCGGATCATCTTGGACGTTTCAGGAAAGACCCGTGTAGCGGAGCTCGTAACTAAACTCAATGCTTTGGAGTTGTTCCTCCAGAACAAAGTAGGTCTTCTCTCTGACCTATGTAAGGAGGAAAACTATAAGGCAGCTCCTGCCAGAGTTACCGGCATGTGTAAGTTAACAATCCTGTCAACAATCTTCTTTCTTTCTGTATACAGTCACATCTGTCTCTTTTACGAAGAAAAAGGCGACGTTGACTTGGTCTTCTTCTACCTCCGGAAAATCATGGCCGTTATTCTGCTCGAGTTTCTTCCTTCCTTCTGTGCTATCCTCACAGGGAAGGGCACAGGCTTCTCTACAGCCAGCGAGTTCATTCTCGTTCCTTCTATCTTGCAGCTTGCGCACGCGGTCTCTGTGTGCTTGTGGCTGACGTACTCGCGCGCCAGATTTGTTGTCTACGAGGGGAAAGGTGATCCGGGAATAGCAAATTTGATGGCCAACATCGAGCAGGTTTTGAGGGCTCTCATGAAGACGGTGAAAGGGTGCAGCCACCGGTACTTTTATGCCTGGAACATCCAGAAGCAGATGGGGGCGTGCGTGAGTCTGCTGCAGGACGACTCTTTGTACTTGCGTTTTGCGGAGTTTCGTGATAGCTTCACTCTTTGGCGGTTGCTGGCGGAGCAGGTGGGGGAGTTGAATGCCATATGTGAGAGGGGGTTGGAGAGAGTGAGGGGGGTGGAGGGGGAGAGGGAGGACGGAGAAGTTGTGGACGCGATGGTAGATGAGTTGTGGGAGAGGTTGATGGTGGACCGGCAGGATTTGGATGTGTTGTTTGATTTCTACTGAACTCAAGGTGAGTGAATCCAAGCGAGTCTCGGGTGAAAAGTAGAAGAACGGCCAACGAGTGCAGGAGTCCAAAACACTGCGACTTGCTCGTTGTATGCTCCGGCAAGTGAATGTGAAAGCTGGAGTCTCCAATCGAATTGGCTAATGGATT
This sequence comes from Saccharomycopsis synnaedendra, assembly GCA_031124835.1. Classification (NCBI taxonomy): domain Eukaryota; kingdom Fungi; phylum Ascomycota; class Saccharomycetes; order Ascoideales; family Saccharomycopsidaceae; genus Saccharomycopsis; species Saccharomycopsis synnaedendra. The sequence continues at coordinate 76,235 of JASTUD010000023.1, forward strand.
GGGTTGATTAGCTAATGTGAAATTTCTGTATAACTGTATAATTGCTTGCTTTTAATTGAATATTCCTCAAGGAAACTGTAGCTAGAGATTATACAGTATGGTGCTATGCATTGTTGCTTGGAAGTTATCACTCTTCGCTTCCCTCGACTGGTGCGGTTACTGTGAGTGATACAGCTGGCTACCAACTGATCTCTTGCGGTGCTCACCAAGAGCAAACCAAACCCTGGAGATAGCCGCGAGACTCAGGGAAGGTGTCCCCTAGATCTGATGTATATATAGGAGGATTCTGTCTCTAGCTTCCACCGTGTGAGAATTTCTCTGAAAGCATTGTACGTAACCTGGGACTTGTCCAAAAATCTGTGGTCTTTGTTGAAGGTTTGCGACCCTGCCCTCTGAACGAAGAGTACCCTTTTCCGGTAGATGTTTGAATTAAGAAGATTTAGTCATTTGATAGTCATGGATAAGGTAGCATGAGCACCTGATTCTTAGCCTACACATAGCTTAGGGAGCTTTCCTGTTTGAGATACCACCTGCCTTCGCACTTTTAAGAGCCTTCTCTACACTTCCATTGTTAGTATTAGATACTCTATACGTAGTCTTCCTGTGAGTAAAGCAACATACTCCCCTCACCAAAACTGTGAGCTACCCCCTTGATAATTCTTGGCTTAATAAAGATTTTCTTGATAGTGGTCTGCAAAATAAAACTTGTAATGAGCAGGTTGAGAATTTCAACTTCAGAGCGGAATTGGAGGGGCACTTCGTTAACAGCACTATTATCACAGCAACTTTGAAAATATGTCAGTTATAAAAATTCAAAAAAATTGTCAAAATTCAACAATATGCGCCTCATCGCCTTGTTCCTAATTGGGACTTCCCAGGACTTCCCAGGACATCGCAACATGCGGGACAGTACTTAAATAGCCAATTCCCCGAATGAAATCATAGAAAATGCTCAACTTGCTCATCGGCTCGATTTTTTCACTATGGGCGGCTTTTTTCGTCACCCATCCAAAAAGGTTCATAGTGTTCGATACACTACCTGGTAGGTTTCTGAGGAATCTGCATTCTTTAGGAGGGAGGAGAAGTGGTGTCTTTTGGGGGCGGTTGGGGGGATCGCCAGTGTCTAGCTTCGGTGGGAATGATGGAGTTGATTCTTTAGAGGGTCACTTGGGGGATATTTTTGTAGGGAGTGATTTTGAAGGCGATTCTGGTGGTTTCGAGGGTAGCTTAGATAATCTTGTAGATGCTTTTGTAAATGCTCTTATCAAAGAAATCTATTGGAAAAATCAAATCGGCTCAATCGACTCAAGTATGGAACTGATTATTGGATCCTCCAAAGAAGCCCTAGATGGCTTGGAGTATACCTCTGACCACTCGTCACCACCTAAGTTTAGTGATGAGTATAACTATATAATCAAACCTGAGATATCAATAATGAGAGGGGACCAAGAAGGCTTCGCTCAAAGCATTGAACCTGATGTAAAGTCTTCTTTTGTAGGTCTTCTCTCAGTATTTGCTACAAATAAGTTGATTGTTGTCAAAGATATTCTTCTTACAATAACCGCCAGTATATACACCGGTATATATAGAAGCTTCCGTATATCTTCGCTAAGGTATCAAGACTATACCGAGCTTCGTAGCATAGAGAGTTTTGTGCTTCGTCTCTTTTATGTATACTATTTCTCGAACTTGTTTTTTGACTTTCTTGAGAGTTTATCATTGGAAGGCTTTGTACGCTTCAGTGGAGCGGGTCTCTCGTACATGGAAGCACTCTTTTCTCATCTCCATGTAGAAGCGGTCTCCTCTTTTGTGGATGAAAGTTTTGGGAGGGTGAAAGTGTATACATTACTTGTAGACCATTATAGAAGACTAGAAGGTTTTCTCAGAGTAAGCGTGACTCGCATTTTCCCTCCACACAAAAATTTGCTTCTCTCTTTCTTCCCCCTCCCCCCTCTCTTCCCCCTCACATTTTTTCCAACCTGTAGAGGACTTGCCAGGGAAATTCCTGAGTTGGCTCAGTATATGAACGTTTCTAAAGAGTATACAGGTATTGTTGTAGAGTATATGAAGACGTATCTATGTTATCCTGTCTTTTACATACTCTCTGCTGTTGTTGGCCAAGCTCTGTCAGAATGGAGAGAGTATAGAGGCTTCTATCAACTGTGGATGAGAAGTATTCAAGAATGCGAGGAGGATTTAAATAAAGAGCATAGCTATTTTAGTGAGTGTGATACAAGTAACACTTCCATAGATTCAGAGGCCACTTTTGTGACTTCTGAAGAAGATTTTGGAAAGTTTGAAGGTTTGGCAGAATTAGAGGGTTTGGCGTGAAGTGAGGTGGCTTTTGATAGGCTATTTATTTCACTATATATGTAAAGTAATGATTGTTTAATTGTAAAAGGTTATGTTCGCGTTTGCTCTGTGTATATTCATTTCAAGATCATATTAATGTCCTTTCATCATATACCGTATTTAACGAAGTAGACTTCAACATACACAGAAACCCTCTAAAACATACATGTTGCAAAGCGCTCAATATTGAAACCTTAATAGCTACGATTTTGAGGAAGATATTAGGTGTCGCAGGAGTTGGTCAAGTTGTCACCTCCGCCAGCCAGGAAATCGTGAGCACTCAAAGCCAAACAAGACTTTCCACAGGGCCGAGGTCACGTCCAACTCTCCTCTGTCAACCTTCATTGAACTATTTAGCTTATACTCTACAAATGAACATTCGTTCAGTATTATTAAAACGTACTTTTTTAGGGTTTCTCGGTTAAAATTGAGTTCTCGCTTCGCTAGGTATTACAAATTACATTCTCACATAAACCTCCCCTACTCTCCCCAAAAACCCTCTCACCGCCACCCCCAAATCCCCACCCATGCTTCCCTCCAAAACACTCAAAACCAACTCATAAACAACAGGACAATACAGAATGAAATCGTCCTCTTCTAACGCACAGTAACCCCCCAAAATCGCCACAACCACTGGTCTCCAGGCAGCCAAATTCCGGGGCTTACTCTCATCCAATCTCACAAACTCCCGGAGCACCTCAATACACATTGACATGACCTCCCCAACCAACTGTGCATGCTCCTTCTCATTCAATTTGTCACTCATCAATAATCTGAATGCTATGCCTATATACACACCCGCAGCCAGACTCTCCTGTTTCAACAAATTCGGTAACCGCTCGTTGGCACCCCTCTTCAATCGCGCTCTTAATTCGAGGTCACCGTTGAAGTCACGTGCAAAAGTGTGAGAACGCTTCAAACACGCCATCATCTCCACTAAGCTCGCCACAGGCACGTGTTTCACAAACGCAGCCTCTGCAAAAAGCTCAGAAACGCTCTCTATCATGAGGAGCTGGAGAACACATTTCACAACAATAGCTTCTTTGATACTATTGTGAGAGCTGCGAGTAGAGACAGGCAGACCTATCACTTCCAGGCCGCTTATCGGTTCTGGAGAAAAAAGCTCTGTTGCTGTGGTCTCTACAAAGAGACTGTCTATTGTTTTGGTCACTCTTCCCCACTCGGCCTCTCCAAATCTGCCACAATTTGCTACTATAAGGTCCTGTAAACAGCTTCTTCCAATGCGCAGAATCGTGTCATTTTCCAGCAAAACACACAGCACCAAAAGATCGAGATATCCTTCCAACATCGGGTTCAATGCCTCGAATCTCCCGAATATAGCAACCATATTCTTGAGAGCTTGAATTAACGTTGTCAGAAGCCAAACCGAGAGATCATCATGACTGTCTTCCAGTCCCCATTTTTCGCTCAAAACCCCGAAAATCGGGAAAAGAAGATCGTCACACACCTTGCGCCATGCTGACTCATCAAACTGCGCGCCGTGTTCCGAAAGCAGCAGGAAAAGGTGTTCCAACAGCTCCAGACGACACTCGAGATCTGGGTTTTCTAGCACCACCTTTGTGAATCCCTTCAAAACTGTGAAAAAGCCCATATCTTGTTTCGCGGCAGCGCGTTCTACCAAACGCCGCATATCCGCAATCAGATGCAAACTAATACGCTGGTTGCGCTCATTACACGCAAGCAGCGTGTACGCATCGACCAAGCCCTCAAATGCGCCCTGTGCACTCACCTCCTCGAAATGCCCAGCAGTGAGCGCACTCAAAATTTTGTAAGCGCGCTCCGCAACATCACTTTGCGCACCACCTGCCGCCGCAATCAGTTCAAGAATAGTGCTCCAACCAGAGCGCACGCGGGCAGCGCGTGCCGCAACCATATTCTCAACGCAGTCGAGCGCCATAAGCTGGGTCTCGGAGGGCGAGCGCTCCATCACGTGCGCAAAGGGCTTCAAAAACTCACGCTGGAAAGAAAAGTGCTCAAGTTCGTCAATCTCCAAAAATCTCATAGAAAGCTGTCGGAGAGAGTCTAAAGTTAAGAGTGCTACCACAGGATTCAGACTGCAGCCTGCGCTGTTGAAAACTGGGGCCATTTCAGCCCAAAGACGCGCCCACTCCACCCTAATACGGCCCATGTTGTAGGAACAAACTTCGACCAATTTCTTGAGAGAATACATTCTAGGCTGGGGGCTCAGACCCAGCAGCTGGACCTCATCTGCAGCCACCGCAGCCAATCCTTTGACAAAACTGAGCATGGCGTCACCAGGCATGCTGCTTGTGGCGGTGAACACCTTATCTATGCGCAGAGTGAGTTCAGCCAGAGCCACGAACAGCGCCATTTCAGGTGCTAGTTTCTGGTTTGAGTGATTAGCTTGTGCTATCTCTATCTGAGAAGGTCTAGCGAAAAAACGAGAAGAGAGCGAAGAATCCGAGATTCTTGGTTCCATGTGTTGGTTCCGACCGGCCAAGACGTCCGGAACGCTAGAAGCATCCAGACCCAGAGCTATGAGGGCCAAGCGCTCTAGTCTCAGCACTGCTATGAGCACCTCAAGCCAGGAGTCGCCAAGTCCGTTCCCGTCAGAAGCACACACTTTAAGAAGAGCCTCGACGGCTTGAGCGTTCTTCTGCTTCATTTCAGAGACATTTCCGAGGTTCGTGAACTGGATGAGGGCATTGACAAAGGCGGTGCGAGCGTCTGAGAGATTGAAGAGACAAGCAATGCGCACAGATAGTTTCAAGCCTTCGAGACAAAGAGATGTCACATTCTGAGAGTCAAAAGCACGGAAACTAGGAGTAAGAGCAGCCAAGAACAGCATCCAAAGAGTGTCAAAAATCAGCTTCACGTGCTCATTGTGGTTGGCCAGGAAATAGCGAGTTTGGCGAGCATGAGTTTTGAGATTTAAAGCTTTTTCTGTCTTCAGAGAGATTTCCCTGGCTGCTTCAAGATACTCAGTTTTGCTTTTGGCGCCGTGCTCCAGCTCAAGAATGATTTCATTGTGTGCTATGTCGGTATACACGTCTTCCAAAAGTTGTCTAGGGAGGTTTTTTCCGTCATCTATGCCGCGATTATTGGCTATAAACTCGTCCAAGGTCATTCGAGACTTCACCTGGCCATTGTGCTGGTCTGTATTGAGCATAATGATCAGGTAGGCAAACACATAAAGCGTGTCAGCCTGCAGAAAAAGGCCGCCTGGATGCAGCTTGTAGTAGGCCTCAGCAAACTTAAGCATGAACCGGTCAATCTTCTGGGACTCGCCTGGAAGCCGGAAACTCTGGAGAAACATCCGAAGAGCGTCTACAAATTTCAAATTGTGGAAATCGAAAAGATCAACAAATGCGTGCATGACGGCTACATTGTACTCATCGCCCTCTCCCAAATACTCTCCCAAGACAGCCTTGTCCACATTAGAATTATTCGAATAGAGAAAAGCCGCGACGTCATCAGGCTTCTCCAGAACTATGAACTCGTGCTCAATCAACTTGGCAATCCCCTTTTTGGGCTTGTAGTTGAAACTTCTGCAGCACTCGAGCAAAAGTGTTTTTCTGCGTTTTGCAAACTCGAACTCCAGCGGACCGGCCTCAAAGTTGGTCTCTCGCGGCAGGGTTACCCGCTCTTGCACCGGAGTCTTCATTTTCACCTCTTCTCCCTTACTGGCCCACCCACAGAGGCTTCGAAGAACACTCACAATCTCCTCGAGAGCCGTGGTGCTGTATTCTTCACCCTTCTCGGCAGATTTCATGTTGGCGTTTTCGGTGCGTACCAAGAAACCAATGATCTGCTCCACCACGTTTGGCTGGCTCTCCAGACAATCAAAGTTGAGATAGAGCTCGATCAAGAGTCGAGGGTCATTGGCGAGTTTCCCCACTATTTGAAGGAAATACTCTCGCTGAAAACCCGTCAGAGAAGGCATGTCCACCAATGGAAAAAATACATCCAGAAAAAGGACCGGAATCTCACCCAAAAAGTCCGCTCGGAGGTTGGTAAGCATCACGTAGAATATGTCTAGACACACCTGGTAGATGCCCTCCAATTGGTACACTGCATTTTTTGTGAGGGCCAAGAGAAGGTAGCTACGCACCAGCAGAATGAAGGGTACCTGTACGTTTTCTGTAGTGTTTACGCGGATTTTCTTGTCCAAAAAGACTCCTATATGGTTTTTGAGAATGGAGTAAATAGTACGCAATGAAAGCATTTTCAGGCGCACCGCCGGCGAACGAGGATCGAGAAAACCGTCAATTGGCTTTAACAGAAGCTTGCTCATGGCTCTGAATATGAGGAAACAGTCTTTTGAGAGTGCCAGGCCCAGAGAGCGCTCCATTTCGGAGAACTTACGTTCGTCGTCGAGGTTGAGGGTCTCCAACGCGTTCAAAAGAGGAGGAGTGTCTTTCTCGCTACTTTCTACCAAATCCACTGTCGAAGAAGATGCTACTGCCTCACTGCCCACTCTCTGGAAGTAGTAATCGATGATCTGAGTAAGATTAGCCTCAGCAATCATCTGGGTGTTTTGAGACACGGTGAGGATGAAAATGTTGTATATTAAGCGAATGCCTTCTAAAAGTTTGCTTCCATGGACTTCTACGTGCTCATTCATCACTATACTAACTACAGTTTTCACGATTTGTAACTCCACTGCGTCGTCAGTTTCTTCTCTGAAAACAGTGGCCAACGTGTCCAAACAGAGGTCCAGAAGAGGCCCGTTTTTGGTCTCATTGAAGCGTCCATCGGCGTTTTCAAAGGAAAAAATCTTGGAAATCAGGTCCACAACTGCAACTTTGAGGGATAGGTTGTTTTCCAGTGCCTTTAAAAGGTCGACTAAAGTTGTTGTTGGAATTTGTCCCTTTTTGAGCGCTTCTGTACACGTCCCGAGGAGCTCCTTCTGGCTCAGCAGAAGTTTCTTCTGTGGCACGGCCTCCACAAGCTTGGTAAGCGCGCTGATGGTAGTTTTGGAGCCCTGAGGGTACGTCGGGGCGCTTGGAGTTGGTGCGCTCGGAGTTGGGGCTGTAGCAGGCTCTACAGGCTCTTCGGACTCTTTTGACGTCCCGTTTTCGGGCGCTGGGGTTTCCTCAGTCATTCCGTTCGTTTGGGCTTGGTCCGGCTCGGCCGGCACTTCTGTGGGCTGAGATATTTCAGGCAGAGGTTTCTCGAGGGGTGGGGGAGGAGGGGAGGAATGATCAGAAGGAGGGGGCGGCGGAGAGACCTGAGGGGAGTCATTGAAATTGATGTCCTCCATAGGCGGGGATATGGGAAGGGATGTGGAGGGGGGGGACGTAGATGTCATGGTGAGTTGTCAATATTAATGTTGGAAAATAATTTCGAGGATAAATAACCTGTGAGGGTGTGTCCAGGGCTGGGGGATTACAGTGTGATTTACGTATTATATGATTAGATTATTTATGAATATATTATAATGTAAGTTAGCATTATAATTTTAATTGGTGTTCCTGTTTTTAGGGGTCATCCAATTTCTTGGGAGGGCCTGTTTTTTCTTTACGAAGTCAATAGACCGGCAATACATGTATTGGAACTCAATGTATAGCATTAGTACGTATACATATATTGGATTTGCAATGACTCTTGAAAATCTTGATGATACAATAGAACGTTAGTTGTACTGTTTTATTTCAAGATCTTGATTTACCGCCTGAGCAACAAGTATGAATTATCCTTTATCTCATCAATAACTGTTCCTGCGATCTATGCTTGTTCACCGCTTTATAGCTTTACTGGTGTTGTATTGCGTTGGATGCAAGTGGCTTAGCGTTTGTGGTGTATTTCATCCATTCATTAAAACATGTTATCTACTATGTATAGGTTATTGAAGCTCATTTATGCTTTTCTGGGTCAGTTTTTTATATACATTATCGCGGCATCTCTGAATTATCCTTCTATCAACTATCCTTGGATCTAATTATTCGTGACTTTTAACCATATATTTGACTTCATACGTACGTCTTTTAGAGAGTTTCCAAGTCAACTTTCTTGTCCTCCTTTTCTTTCCCTTGTACAATCGGTGTTTGTGGTATGATTTTTTGATACTGTTTATCATGTCTGTTTATCATGTTTACTTTTTTCCACTAAAATATATTCATTTTTTTAACAAATAGAGTCTATCAAAAAAATAAAACTTTTTGACAACAACCACCTCAAACAAGCTACGAATAACAACTTATAAACTTAATTCCATACATATCACCTATACCAAAACAGCCAAAATACCTCCCAATAAACAAGCTGAAAAGCCAGCCATTTTGATGGTTTCGCCTGCAGCAGAGGAGCTGGAGGTGCTAGCTATAGACTGGCTGGTTTCACTAGTTTCTGTTGTTTCGATGCTGGAAGACTCGGTCGAAGACTCGGTCGAAGATTCTGAGCTAGAAGATTTGGTCGAAGATTCGCTTGAAGATTCTGAGCTAGATTCTGAGCTAGATTCTGGGCTGGAAGTCAGAGATTCTGACTCAGAACTAAGGGAGATTGAGCTAGTGCTAGTTGTCAAAGTACCTGCACTGTATTTAGAACTAGAAGAAGTGGGCAAACTAAAAGCAGTACTGCTAGGAGCAGCAGAGCTCTTCGCTGTGCCTTTGGTGAATATCACACTTGATGTAGTACTTATGTTATCAGCAGAACTGTGGTTATACAGACTCCCACCATTTGGAACACCAATAGTATCATAGCTATTAGACTCTGTATCATACACCCCGTCAGAGCCGTAGATATGCTTCAGTACGGGAGTGCTGTCAAAGTCTATCCACTCACTATAATCTGAAGGCACTGTAGCCGGATCCACCCCCTGGGCAGTGGCCAAGTAAGACGCCCTTCTAGTTGAGAGAAAATACGTTTTGTACGAATTCAACGATTGGCTTATGCTAGAGAGAATGGAGAGCTCGTTGGGACCCAATCGATATTGTTTTCTCGAGGTAATAAACGGATGTGCGCTCTCAAACAGGGTAACGAAGTCCACCACCAGAGAAAGCTCTGCGGGATCTACTGGGAGATGGTACTCCGAGGTTATTGCCTTGAACTCAGTTATCACCTCGTCCACAAACTGTGCATTGGAGTAGCAAATCAAAGGAAGCAAAGCAAAGGCAGCCTTCATTTGAAAAGTCTTAAGTTGTAACTACAAGAGGTAGGAAAAATCGTCTTCTTTATATTAGCCTAGGGTTATATATATAGAAAACGCAGGAGTTTGTATGACGTACATGGTCAACTATAACAGTTTTCTACTGTGTGAGGTGGAGATTTCGAGTAATGTCCGAGTTTATTAAATAGTCTATCAGGTAGTCTGTTATCCGTGATATTTGGTATACTTTATATAGCTACTTGAAGGTATCAAGACTCAACTATTCCACACTCAGTCAGTTCACATTGAATTAATTGCCAAGACAATGATACGATTTGTTGGAACACGCGAGTTGCTACAGTTTAAATTTTCTAGCTATATTGGCTTTTCCGATTTTCAGCTGGGTCTCTCATTTTCATATCTTCATATATAAACTTTCCTCGGCCAAAGTATCTAGCTAAGCCCCGTTTTCAGCTCAAAAAAAAGTATCCACTTCTCAAATGCCAAGACTCTATTAATATCCACTCACCTCTAAATAGGGAATTCACGGCTAAATAGGGTTGTTGTACATACAACCTGGAAGATATTAATTCGGTATTCGTATTTACACTAAATTGCTACGTTGAGTTCTTCTGAGATTTGTGGTTCTTTTTGTGGTGTTTGGATGGGCTTGGTGTTTGGGTGTATTTCACGCGCAGCCAAAGTTGCGAGAGTTTTGAATTTAGTACCTGTTTCTTGAGTTTGAGGTTATATCGTAAGAAATTGAGCTGGGTTCTTGTTTTTGTGTATCTGAATGCTCAGACTTTGTTTTGGAGAGAAAATGGCAAGTGTAGCGCTTTTTATGAGGTGGTGTACTTAGGATTGTTTTTCAATGTAGATAAATGCTTTTAAACAACCTATATCATCTTATAGCTGAATGAGTAGTTTCCTTTCCTGCTTCTATATGTAACTTACTACTTTTTTGCGTGTCTTGTAGCCGTAGAGGGCTCGTTAATGTGAAAGAGGTATGCATTTTGATATGGTAAATGAGGAACTAATAGAGGTGAACTTTGACTTGATATTTGTGAATCTAATTACACACCTTTGGTTAGTTAAACTACACCTTAGTTTCCCTTCATAATAGTTGAAAAACCACACCAGCAATGTGAAATGCCCACCGTTTAAACCATCACACCATCGCTATCATAATCATCATTGGTACATCTACTTTCAATCACATTATCAAATCACACAGATTTCCGTTCTTTTTCAATTTTTTTACGTTTTCTCTAAATTACACAAACACAAGCATAAAAACAAGCATAAAAACAATTCTGTAAAAACCTATTCTCAGCATATTCAGATATAACCTCCTCGAAACTCAAAGACCTTCAGTTTACAGCCTCAATCTCCGAACAAACAGTTATATCACATATCTGTGCACTCTGGATATAATACCCATACTCATACTCCTAGTACACCATGAACATCTTACAACCAAACTCTACTGAGAAAAAATATCCTTCTGGGTACTCAAGCCAACTACTGTACATATCATCTGACTCCGATTTTGCAACTGGAAGTATTAACGAGTCTTCTGGAGATTTTGAAGCTGAAGATGAGGAGGAAGCTCTTCACGGTGATGCTAAGGAGTCTATATCTGGGTATCTTCAGAAAGTTGATACTTTTTGTATTTTGTCCAGTTTTCTAGACTCTTTGGAGATTGAGAGGGTTGGTGCTTATATTTGAGATTTAGCTATTGTTAATTTATACCTCATTTCTATGTATTAATGAAGTTGTCTAGGTAATTGGAAAACAATTTTGGTACTCTTTGTATTAATGGCACTCTGGGCCCTTTTGAGCGAGCTGCAGAACCATCACGTATATTAAAGGGTGGGAAACTTGGGTCTGTTTTGCTGACTCCAAAAGATCATAAGACGTTCTAGGTTTTTTCAGATGAGCAGAGGGTTTTGGTAAATAGATTGAATATTTTATTGCAAAATATGGGCTTAATAAAGTTCTCTATCTGTTGTTTACGTTCTTCTTTGTCCTGGCGTCTATTTTTTGAGTGGTTTACATACAGTATAGTCGAGAATGACAGTCCTTTGGAGTGCGTTTAGTAAATTATTTGACATAGTTATCCTCTGTATAGGAACGTTCCCGTACCGACTATTCAATTTGGGAGCCTTATTTCATGGTTGCAATATGTAATTTTCTGGTTTCAATTTCCATTGACTTAGTTAGTACCTAGTAATATGCTAAGCGCACGCTGAGTCATCTGGATGAGTCGTGCAGGAGATTGTATAAGTGATAGTAGAGAATCATAGCTCAGGCTTCATACTGCGAGTAAGCACTTTATTTTCTATATCAAAGCATTCTCTCTACTTGCCGCTCACTTCGAACCATGTTACATAGCTTGCAAACCAAAATACACTAGTACAAACTGATACTCTCTGTTGATTAAGGGTACCTGGATCTTTCTCTGTTTGCTATTCAGTTGGAGTGAAATGCCCTTTAGTTCATCATTGTACACAAGCATGTGCCTCGCAACAAAATCTCAAGACCACCCTGCTTAAAGCTTCATGTCGTTTTTCGATAGATCTGAATTGAAAGCTTTCTAATCTAACGATAATACTACGCTGTAGTGATGAATGGACCAACTCTACATTAAATTACTCAAAAATGGGCGCTCATATTTCCATACATAATTCAGGGATATCCCACATCAAAGCAAGCAGGTCAACTCAGTTTCAGGCCAGCATCATCAAAGATGAATCACCCAAAACACGCGTATAAATAGCTTCAAATGAGCTGAAACAATCATACTAGTTCATTCCATAACGCCAAACTCTCCTATACTGTGTTTGAGCATCCTACTCTGATAGCCATCACCATAAAAACAATCTCACAAAGCCACCAAAAACACTTGAAATAAAAGTAGAAAAAAAAAATGTCTACTCACACTTGCCAAAGAAGCCAGCTAAATATCAAAGATGCAGTTGTCACTTTGCTCGCCCAGATCCTCTCTCGGCGGTCGGCTTGAACGCTATGTTCAGGGCCCCTAACCAATCGCGATAAATTAATCACGTCAAAATACTCTGCACCACCAAAATTCCGACCCAAGTCATACCGCCATCGCCACTGTCGCCGCTGCTGCTCCGCCGACGTTTTGTTGAGCTCGGTGTACACTCGGACTCTGAGTCCGATACCCCCCGCAAGCGGGCAACCCGCGTCCGGCCCAAGCCGCGGTCACGTGCACTCAGTCGGGTGGTTGGAGAGCTAGAAGAAGAGAGTAATCCAGGGGGAATCGCTACAAGGTTGCGCAAAAGAAGCGGGGAGGACTTGCTTAAAAAGAGCAGGATTGTAGAGAGGGTAAATAAGACTTGGAGTCGAACAAATGCTGATATAAAACTAAGTACAATAGAAACGCGAGGCAAAAATAAAAGATCACGATTTGAAAGTGAAAGTGAATTTAGTGAGGAATCGTTCAGTGAGGCTGAACTGGTGTATAGGAGAGAAAATCGGGAGTCGAGTGTGGTTAGTGTGATCAGTGTGGGTAGTGAGATTAGTTTAATTAATTGCGTTGAGCAAATAGTTTGTGAGACTGGTCACCCTGAAAAGTCTGAACTGAAGCTGAATATGAAGCACGATGGGCCTGATATTTCTGATGATCGAGATAATAGGGAAACATTATACTCTAAGAAATCGAAATCCAATAAACAGGACACTCAAAAATTGGACTCTTCTGAAGATTCGATCTCTTCTCTAAAATCAGACTCTTCAGAAAACACGAGCTTCAAAACAAGCCTGAGCCTAGGAACCGTAATTTCAAAAGTTTCACAAATGTCCTCACACATATCACAAAAAATACAGGAAAAAGACCGCAAGATGATAACAAGGTGCAAGGCAAAGAGATGACGCATAGATTTAGTTTTGTTTACGACGGGATGGTTTTTTGTAGATAACAAAATTAGCTTTTTCTATATATATCTGTGATGGATTGGATAGTCTGGGGTGTATGGGTGCTAATGTATGGGTTTTTTTGGTGCACGGATGTAAGCTCATCGCGTCAAAGAAAATGACTCAAAACCTCGTAAAATCCTCCAAAAGAATGTAGGTGGTCATTTGACGCATTAGAAAATATTTTTTTCGATTTCAAAGTCTGAGTTCGCCTTGTTTGTGTTGGGATTTGTGCTCGTGTGAGAATGTTGGTGTAAGGGTGTCATATCAGCTCAAAATTCGAGAAAAGTTTCTGTAGTGGTGAGCTTCGACTTTTGACATCAATTGAAAAAGTTTCAAAATTCTGAGCTAGTATTTGGATTCATTTTCGGTACAGTGTGGAGCTATTTGTGAAAATGTGTTTTGTGTAAGGATGTTAGTGTGAGGACGTTGCGGAATCGCTTCAAAACGTACATGCAAAAGCTCTAACCGGCTCACAATTGGCAAGATTTCCAATCATCTTGTCATAAGGTATAAGAGAATGTGATTTCTGCTAAAGCTATCCAGGGTCAAACGACTCGCTGTATATGTAATTGGTGTAGGGCTATGACCTCCTCACTTTCATACTCTCTTGAGAACTTTTCAGAACCTGTTTATAATATCCAACAAGCACACCCGAGATTCTCAGCCTTGAAGGCCTACTTCAACTGCGTCCGTTTAGTAAATATTTTGACACGTACTTTAACGTACCCTCCGGAAAATCAACCAATACATGGAACTTCCCTACAATGTGCGAGCTTTGTACAACCAATCCCAGCTTGGTCTAATCCAACTTCTTTTGGTCCTGGATAGTGAGAAAAAGAATGAGTTTTTCAGGCTCTCTAATAATGCAGAACATTCTCAAAGAACATTACAGCGATTCATAGACGATCTACTCAATAACCGAGAGTTCATCCCGGATCGCCAAGCCTTGCAGATTGAGACCTTTGAACAAGCCAAAGAGTACTTTTCAAGCACTTTTAAGAGAGATCACGCAAAGATGAAAGTTTTAAAACTGCTTAAAAATAGGCAAGAAGATCAGGAAGATCATTGGCGGTCACGCTTAGCAAAGATCTCCGAATCTGGATTCGGAGGTCTCGATAAGTGAGTATATTTAGTTTTACAATTGATTTTTATCTTGGTAATCTTTGACAATTGACTTCTACTAACCAATCCAAATTGTCTGGATATAGACACTTTGGAACGCTTTCTAGACATCCGAAGACAGATAGAGACTGAGAAATTGAAAATCTATGAGGAAATGAAGCAGTTCAGAAATGAGATGTTGGAGACTTTACGAGTGTTAGGGATGCCACTATTTGGTAATACAAATTCTGGGGACCCTAAAGTATTGGAAATTGAAAGGGAAAAGATGATTGAGTTCCTTTCTGAGCAAATATGAGGATTTAAAAGGGGCAAAAAAACACCGAACCTGGGACTCGAACCCAGAATCTCCTGATTAGAAGTCAGACGCCCTAACCAATTAGGCTAGCCCGGCAATGAATACAATGTAAAAGTAAATAAATTAGTTGATAGGGGATTTCAAAAATTAAAATGGACTACTTGATGGTCAGTTGATCGCTTACTTGTATAAGTTCATACGAGTAGCATCGCATGTAGCAACCTTGATAAAAAAAATTTTAAGTATCAATCAATGCAGGAAGCGTCCGAGTTCAGCGTCGCTCCGTAACATCATATAACACAGGGTTACTTAGCCCCTTGACCTAGCCTCTAGCGAGCCCATGTTGTGAATTTAAGTAGAGGTCCTTAAACTATCTACGTTAAGAGTTTTTTAACGAGCATCTCCTGCGTGGAAATGTGTGTGAGTGAGCAGCTGCAGTTTGGTAAGGCCTGGTGCATACCTTGCAGGGCTAAAAAGCCTATCAGTTCAATACAAGTAGAGCCCAATCCGCTCTCATGAGAATCGGTTATCGTTGCTCCAAGCTAATCCAGGCTGAACTTAGTAATATTAATGCAATTATTACAGTGCAGTTGGACCAGTATTTTCGACGATTCTCCAACTCTATAGAACAAACAGCCTCACGAGGTTTCTGCGCAAATATCAGAACGGTCAGGGTCAGATCCCGAAATTGCAAGCATGCGCAGATCCTTACCAGGCTAGTTCTCTTGTTTAAGTTCGCTATATCTTCATCTGTATCGCCGTAACCACTGAACCGGAGGGGTGCATCTACACTACCAGTACCTATTGTATGACCTCCTCCTCAAGGGCTTATCTCGCCACCGCGACTGTCACCAGCAGCTCCATAGCCACTGGTATTCTCTACTTCAGCCACACCGACTCCAAAAACACCAGAATTATCACCTGAGAGAGTTAATTAATTGTGGAGAAACACAGCCTGTGCAAAAGCAAAATTCTAGGGCTCCACCCCGGGACCCGGAGAGTGAAGTAACATTTTGAGTTCACAATATTTACAGTCCGTTTCCAGTGTTGTAGTCTCCGCTAAAATGCCCTATATGATGCCAAGTTCAACAACTCATCATCCTGCCTGTTTTGCCCTTAAAATTTTACACAAAAGTTTGTCCGCTGCATAGTGTGGTGATATAAGAGGTAACTCGTGATCTATGTTTCTGAAAGCTTACCAACAAGTTGAACCTTTCCAAGCTTCAAGCTCATGAAGAAAACTAACAACAACGTTCAAGAGAAACTAAGGCATCTGAAGCAACTGGGCCATAAATCCTGGAATAGTTTCGGTAGCATGGTGCTGGTGCTGATTAGGAAATATCTAGCTCTATCTTATTGTTGCTTAGATATCCTTGGTTATTTTATTTGTTGAATCTTCTCAGCGCGGTTTAGTTGCAGAACATAAACATATAAAGGGGAGCTAGTCTGAGGGGCATATATTACGAAACAAACTTGAAATTCATACAAATATAGTAATGTGTACATTCACATAAACTAGAAACAAGATTTCCTCAACAAAATTACAGTTTAGCCATTAGGCAATACCGAGAAAAAAACAATGCGGGTTTTGTCCACCCAAAGCCGCGGGCAAAGTTTTGGTATATTACCTATGATTATTTTAAAATTGCTATGGCCGATTTCTTAAGAAAATCACTTCTGTCAAGAAGATCATAAAAGGCTAAAAGGGTTCCATGAAGGGTTAGAGAGTTCCAAAGACTTGTTCATCTTCAACAAAAAGATTTTCGAATCTTCGTGACAAATTTGAACTTGTTTGCTTGAGAATGTTATCCAAAACTTTTTGTTGACTTTAGACATGTTCAGAAAATTGGCGCTTCAGAGAGGTGTTTAAGGTAGTCCCAAGATGATCAAATATACCTTGCTACTTGCTAGTTTAATACAAGACTGTACGTATTTATTGTTGCATAAAACTTTAAGTCATGTGAAATGTAATTTGCTTAAAGTGTTGTCATTTGTTGAAGATGTCCGAAAGTCTTCCTTGCAACTCTTTAGTTCCGTGATTAAACCGTCTTGTATGGATTTTAGAAATTTTCATATATGGGTTCTAGAAGAAGCCGTAATACCTTCTATATAGAAGGAACGTGTACACCCATATTCCTTGCCGATTTTATCCTTTACGCAATCACATATTATTCTTTATTATTTTCTGAAATTCTGCAATAGTATTTAACATAATGCATTGATCATATCTTGCTACTGATGTAATATGAAGATTGTAAGTCAGTTAAGAAAAGTCGGGGGGGATTCGGTCCCCTTATATAGTATTATATGGAATCTTTAGTTAGATATGCCCCTCTGATCAACACCATTGCTCGACGTTATAACGATCTAACATCTAATAATGATACTTCTTTGCGTATCCCGTTGACTAAAGTACATCGCCACCTCCTCAATCATCCTATTCCTAATATGCATATATTTTTCTTTTTCGAAAAACTTAAACCTGAATCAGGTCCCTTTATATAAAACAAAAGTTTTATAGTCCGAATACAAAACTAATGAATGAATGCATTATCACATTGAAAATTTTCTCAACGATACAGGGTGATACACATCAATTGTGAAATAATAAAAACCACGGTTACTCTCCACTTTACGTCGCTGAAATCAAAGGTTTTATCGGAAAGATTGACCAACCAAATTATTTACTTCAATCATTGATATTTTGTCTCAAACAATAAAATTAGGCGCAAGCTATGTATCGGAAAATAACATTTGGTATCAAGACACAAACAACACAGCTCGATTGAATATTGTTCTTTTGCTTTTTGAAAGCATAACACATCACATCCCTCACATGAATATTTTTGTTTTAGCTAGCATCTTTCATTGGACTATCAAAGGCTATTTATTAATCTAAGGCCTCTCTCTATGCTGTAATTTCTAGATGCTATGCTAAATTGAATATCATGTCACTTTCCTTATGTATTAAGGTCATATTTAACACTTCATCCTAGTAACTTTCGTTTACTTTTTCCTATTTTATTTTCCCCTTCATTTACCCACCTATTTTTCACATATAATCTTAAATTGGTGAACAGGGATAATATCGGTAAGTAATATGGTTTCTTCTAGAATCCAATATGTACGAGCCTTGAGACAATTTTCGGTGCTTGTCATGCTCAAATTCGCGTGATAATCTGATTTCCCTCAATATTTGGTTGGTGTATAGCATTGTTAGCTAACCTCACGAACGCGCAAATCTCGGACTTGCGGCTATCTTCAACATAAATCAGTTGAGAAATGTTTGAGACTGGGTTCCCTTATATAGTATTATGAATATTCCATAATCAATTCATCTCGTGGCGAATAAATACAATTGTAATTGGATAATAATAAAGGAAAAAATAAGTATAAGTTATATGACTCTTAACATTCACACATCAAGAAAGTATCAGTTTTGACTTCTCGGTTTATAAAAACATCACTCAAAAATAAAGTGCGAATTTTGAAACATTTCTAAAAAATAAAACCTTATACGACCCATAAATACTTTAAAATCCTCAACCTAAGCAAGAGATAAACAATATTTTTGGCTCCCTAGTTTGTGTATTCACTTACGTTGTCAAACCTATCCCATTATATAAAATCATGTTGAATACAGTTTGCATATTTATAGAAGGTAAATAGTCAGGAGTTGCAAACCCCATAGAAAAAACTCGATCATCATCAACAAATCCAGCATTTAATAAATATTCAGTTTAGGTTAGATTCAAATTATAAGGACTGTATAAATAAATAATTAAATGTACTTGTGCATTCCTAAATACTCATTCAGCTCTATCTAGAAATAATTCTACAAGTACCGGATCCAAACACTGATCTAAATTTTGGAGCAGCAATTACCTGATCCATCTCAGAAAAGTTCAAATAAACAAATTTAAAAAGTATTAAAAATATTGAAGATTGTCTAAGTCAACGGGGGGCGGGAAAGGTGAGACTAACTCATCGATGAAAGAAAGATTAATTGGGCAACTGCAATCATAAATAATAGAGCGTTAAATACTTTGACAGATCATATGGAGTAAAGCTAATTCATAAGTGAAAACTTCTACAGCTAAACTCATCATTTTGATTTGTAGTGATCATTGGATCATTGTTTTTACTGACATATGCATTCTTTTATTGATTATAGCTTGCTACTGGTGTAATATAAGATTGTAAGTATTTATGGGGTGTGTAAAGTTGTAAGTCAGTTAAGAAAAGTCGGGGGATTGGGTCCCCTTATATAGTATCGTGGAATATTCTAGAATCCAGATATCACCTGATAGATAAGTGTATAAGGAATAATAAGCTCAAGTTAGATATGTCTCTGATCAACATCTTTTTCATCTCGCTCCAAGTTCCATAAATTACATATTTGGATACATCCTTTGGGGAACCTAAAACTTTCCGCACGGCCCTTCATAACATAACTGAATAATTTTCATGAGCCTTCTAGATTTTTTAGTCCTTCTTTATACCGTACAATAATTCAAACAAAAATGATGATATATTCGTTCAATTTGTTAATTTTCACAAATATTTGTAAATATTTTTTTAATAAGACCAAAATTTTGAGCTGAATATATTTATCAGAAGAGGGGGGGGGCATAGTAAGATTTATTATCTTTGCATTATTGTATCTCGTTAAATTCTAAATATCCATAACCATCTATAACTTCTGTATCTCATTGATATGCTGAAGTTTGATTTTTATTAGATAATGTTGATTATATCTTGCTACTATAAAAGATTGTGAGTATTTGCAGGTGGATGAAGTTGTAAGTCAGTTGAGAAAAGTCAGGAATTGGATCCCCTTATATGGTATCATGAAATCTTCTGAATCCATATATATGTTAGGTGAAAAATAAGGAATAATAAGTCTAGGTTAGATGTGCCTCTGATCAACATGTTTTGTTCAGAGAGCCCGAGCAGAGCCTCATAGCTGACGCAAAGATATGACATTTTGAAAGAATCATTTTGGTCTTTCTCTTTACTTTCAAGTTAAGCTTAGAGCACCAGCAAGCATTGATGTAATTCAAATAGAATATACGCAGAAATAGCTACAGTGATATATATTGAACAAATTTGGCTATGCCACATAAAAACTCACTTCTGCCAACTTAAAAATTGCATCATTAGTCGATAGAGGTGAAAGGAATGATTTGCGCGTGGCTTTGACTGAATGTCTATCATCCATTTACTATTGAAATTGTGTTACTCTTATAAAAGGGGTTCGACACTCCGCATCTCCGGGCAGCTTGGCCGCATTATCTAATTAGATATAAAGAAGGCATGATCCCATATTTTTTACTCGGCATTATCCCCTTAAAAAATTTCTATCACTCCTAACTTGCACAGTATGATTGTGATGATTTTATCTTTACGGTTTTATAGCGAAAAATATCGCTCTTGTCGACTCGCAATTATTTATAGTCACTCAATATGCTCCTTTCAAAAGCCGTTCTTTCTTTGATAACTGCTTCAATGAAGTTATTTATCTCGTTCGACCTGCTTAACTAGCGCAGATCTCAGAAGTGAAAGCTGGGATCTTGTGACTCAAGAGGTTATAGTTGAGGATAGCTTGGATGAAACCCTGGGCTGAAAGTTTTTGTTGTTTCGATCCTCCGATTGAGAAATCTCATCTTTATGGATCGCTGTTGTTGAATGTAATTGCAGATTTACAGAAGACGATAAGGAGTAATAGATTTATGTAAAGGATGAAGTCGGTAAGGAATATGGGGAACAGGTCCCCTTTATATAATGTTATGTATTCTTCTGGAATCCATATAAGGAATCTTCCAGAAACCACGAGACACTCTATCAGGGGACTAGAGAGTTCCATGGAATACTAGAGAGTTCCATTAATGACTAGAGAGTTCTATGAAAGTTTAGAGAGCTCTATAAAAGACTTGATCATCTTCAACAGCTATGCCTTGTCCAAAAACAACATGAAATGATCTCTTGTTGTATTAACTTGTGAGTTGTTGACTTCTTTGTCATTCCCAGCAACATCACTAGCACTTGACTATATGTTTGGAGCGATTTGTCCTCATTTAATGCTCATCTGGAAGGTTTCTATTTTTCTTTGCAACAACGTTGTTTTTACTTAAAATGTCCAAAGAAGATAATGCTCTGACTATCAGATATACATACACATACACCTTTACATTTGTCCTGCAATATATCTGTCTCACTCGCCCAGCTCTCCATGCTTGGAGTAGGATTTAAGAGTTTTATATTCTCATACAACGCAGACTCAACAATGAAATGTTGAACCAGAGACATATCTAACTAGGACTTATTACTCCTTATTTACTTATTTATCACGTGACATCTGGATTCTAGAAGACTCCGCAATACTATATAAGGGGACCGAATCCCCTGGCTTTTTTCAACTGACTTACAACTTTTTATACACCCCATAAATACAATCCTTTACCATCCTATGTTACACCAGTAGCAAGCTATAATAAATATGAAATCCATGAGAAACTTATTCGAGCTTTATTCCTTCATCATCTGATTGTTAGGAAGAGGCATGCTCCCCCATAATGGAGCGTATAAATTGCCACGCAAAAATGAGAGCTGATATGATGTATACATGCCATCGATCAAGATTTTGGATCTTTTGCATATTTTGGGTAAATATATATATATATTCTCTTACTTACATATTCTTTGGGTTTCTTTATATCTGGTACCTGTGTCCTTTGCGCTATTTCTTCCAGATGTTTTTGTTCTGATTTTATTATTTTAAATTTCTTGATTAAGTAAATTCGCAATTACATTTTTTTGGTTTCACCATCATAGCTTGTTGAAGATGATCAAGTCTTTTTTTATAAAAACTCTTTAGTTCTGATAGGGTGTCTCATATATTCTGTGAGAATCAATAATATTATATAAAGGGGACCTGTTCCCCATATTCTTTACCAACCTTATCCTTTACATATATCTATTTCTCCTAATTATCTTCGGTAAATCTGCGTTTATATTCAACATAGCTAACATATATTCTGCTTTAAACTCAAAAAGCTTAAAAGACTAATTTTAGGGACTACAAACTTAGGAGACACACTGTCAAAATATTTTTTTCATTTCCCAGGATTTCTCTGCTGTCTCTTATTCGGACTCTAATGTCTTTTCTTTTCTTCAACAATTCGACTTTGATTCGTATTATGAAAATCTTTCAATGGGAGCACTCCAATCCCATACCATATACAATATTTGTTTTAAGAAATGCTATCAAAATGGCTTTTTGTAACTTACACTAGTTTTAACATCTCATTGTGTTGATTATATCTTGCTGCTGGGGTAACATAAGGCTGTAAGTATGTACGGGTTGCATAAAGTTGTAAGTCAGTCAAGAAAAGTTGAGGGATTGGGTCCCCTTATATCTTCTAGAATCCAGATTTCACGTGAAAGTATATTTGGAACAATATGTCCAAGTTGAATATGCTTCCGATCAACATCTGGCTTACAAAACTTCTTTAATCATTTTCATTGTACTTTAGTTTTTCTCTCATATTTGATTTCATGATCTACTAGTGTACACAATTGAAAGTTGAAATTCCTTACATTAAGATCAATCAATTCTGCTTTGCAAATTTTCTCAGGTTGATGTACACTTTTTCATTTTTCATATTAAATTACACCCCCTTCTCCTGTATCACTAGTAGTTATAAAATTTAGCCATCATCATTTTTCTTTTATATAAGCTTTTGGGGGTACTATCCCCCTTTGATTCGTTTTTGAAAACTCTAGCCGAAATCTTGACACTTAGTTTTTATGGTTCCACTTTTTTTCAGTGACTCTACACAATTTTTTTATTTCATGATTAGATACCCTTCAAAATTAATTTCAAAATTGATTTCAGGTTTTCTTGCTCACATTTTAGTAATATTTTTTCATAAACTTCCCAACATGAATGCGCACCAGTCCCGTTACATGGAAAACTACACTTGACTGCTCTTCTCTATTGAGCGGCATTGGTCGAGTTAATGCAGCAGCCCATTCGCACACGCTAAAATTTTGAAGATGACCCGCATCACTCTCTGTGCGAGGCCTCAAGTCCGTTTCGATTCACCTTCAGTGAAAAGCTGGTGAGCTTGCGAAACACTGTGCCGAGAGGGTCTTCTTGGTATGGATGCTCTTCTCGTACACCAAGCCGCATCTTAAAAACCACCGGTGTCTCGAAGCTCAAGGTAATTTCACAGATGCCTAGGATGCTCTCTACGTCATAGCTTTCCAACTGCAGCTAAATGAAAGTATCAGTATGTATCAGTTTTATCTGCAGTGTCGATGACCAAGACTGGTGAGGATTTCTTGCCGCCAAGGCCGAGCCCTCCGCCACCCTGTTAAAGATGATCAAGAATTTCATAGAACTCTTCTCTAGTTCCGTGATAGAGTGTCTCATAGATTCTGTGAGAATCAATAATATTATAAAAAGGGGACCTGCTCCCCACATTCCTCACCGACTTTATCCTTCACATAAATCTATTACTCCTTATCATCTTCTGTAAATCTGCAATTACATTCAACAAAAGCTGGCAAACACCTACGTCTAGTGCCGCTTGTTCATCGCTTCGTCAAGTTGGCACGCCTAGTGACTAAGAGCCTGCGGCTGCTAATCTTTGTATTGGAGGGGGATGCCATATTACTTTTCCAGATTATTCTAGATGGTAGTTCTGTTACTGTACGGCATATGATAAATTATTTTGGACATCATCGCGCCGCCATCAGCCGGCTTTTCCTATTCTTGCATCTTGTGAACTCGTTTCGATAATCAAGGGGGAACTGACGCTTAATTTATACGAAGAAATAGAAAGTTTAGTTGGATATTTTGAAATGAAATGTGCAAAAGTTTAATATACTATATACCATGACTTGATATCTTCGTCCGTCCCGTAATTTAATTTGAAATTTGTTTCATATTTTTCATTTATCTTAATTTTTGGTATGTTTTCTGAATAAAAATTTAAACAATATCTATGGTCATGAAACCATTTTTAGATCCAATGGTAATTAGTAACCTTGGTAGGCTGATAAATAATCGGTATCAAACAAATTAGAATTTAATTCTGTCAAGTCCAGAGGAAAACTAATATTTTTTTACCGTTTGATAAATACTCGAGATGCTCCAATAACATAGAATCTTTTTTAAATCCAATACTTATAAATTTAAAATGTCTATAAAATAAACCTAGAGCTGAATGTTTATATAGTGATACCGATTCTATCTGCGTTCCTATGAATCAATTCAATCTTAAATATTTAGTTATTGGAACATATATTCGATAGACTAGTGTGTGTAGGAAAGAAACATGTTAGGTAGGCAGTTATATAGAAAATGATAAAATATTGCATGAAAAGAGATTTAAAAGAGTTGATCAGAGACATATCTAACTTGGACTGATCATCCCTTATACACTCATATATTACGTGACATCTGGATTCTAGAAGCTTTTGCAATACTATATAATAATAAATAAGGGAACCCAATCCCCCGACTTTTCTTAACTGACTTACAACTTTACACACCTCATAAATACTTACAATTTTATATTACACCAGTAGCAAGCTATAATCAATAATTTTCAGATCAAGATGAGCTTCGAATAATTTCCTGCCATCAAGTACGAGTACAAAATAAAAGCACTGTACTGTCAAACTTAGACGTGGTTCTATTGCAGCTTCATAAGGCCGACCCAGGTGTATAAATTTACATGAATCTGGATTCATTATTAATTTAGGATTATATGCAAGCCTTGGGTAGTTTTGGCCTGGGATTAGGCGCTCCTCGGTTTTATTTGGCGTAAAGCTTAGAAAAAGTCTTACAGATAGGAGAAGTCAATAGGATAAGAAACTCGCACCTCGTGAATATCACCTACAGATAAACTAATTGAATGCACATTGTTTTTTCTAAGGCTTTAACCAGTTGGAAGCTTGAACAGGTCGAGAAAAAAAACCACACAAAGTGAAGTTATATAACCTCTTTGACCCACAGTTACTGCAGCAACAATATACGAATAACTTAAAAAAAAGCTCACTCAGATATCAAAACGGAAAGCATTAAAAAATGAAGCGGTGTACTCTACTATTTAACTCTACTTAAAATCATTGATTCCCTATTATCTTCTATGGATCTGCAATTATATTTGACGTAGAAGTGGTGGAGCTTTGAAGAATGCAAGCCTTCTGGACAATACGAAGAAAATGTTCCAATTTCTGATTAGCCTAAATAAGAGCTTATTTGGTCACTATGTATGCTGATCCCGTAGGTGAAAACAGCAGTGGGGTGCCCTTGCTCTTCTTAGTTCACTGATCTACGTTAATTATGTTAAAAGTTTATTAATTTTATTTCAATTTCAACATTTTGCTCTTCTCTTCAACTGAATTGAATGGTACCCATGAGTTTTTGACAGAATTATTACAAAGCTTAGTCTTAAGAGGATTTTAGAATGTTCTAAAAGGGGAAGTTTAGACGAACTCAAACGAGAGTGTCTCAGTTGGGCTCAGGAAATATAAAGGATTCGGCTTGAATTCAATCTGATCTGTATTTTTCATGGGTGAAGCTGGCTTCAACGTCAGTATAAGATGGGAGGAACATGGAGGAGGGTCAGCAGTTGTTGAAAGAGCAGCTTTCACCACATTTAGGAAAAGAATGATTTATGGAGAAAGTGCAGTAGTAACCTCCAAGAGTACCACCTCTAATCACTGATAAAAAAAGAAAGTGTTTTTTGCTATCGAAGATGCAAATTTTGGAGGCGAAATCTTTAGGGTGTTTATCCGGGTAAAAGTTAGCGAAACGAATGCTCTGTCATGTTGGAGGCCTACGAATATGAGAGACAATAACGTGTAGTTAATGTTGAATATAATTGCAGATTTACAGAAGATGATAAGGAGTAATAGATTTATGTGAAGGATAAAGTCGGTTAGGAATACGGGGAACAGGTCCCCCTTATATAATATTATGGCTTATTCTGGAGCCCATATGTAGAATCTTCCAGAATCTACGAGATGCTCTATCACGGAACTAGAGGATTCCATGAAAGTTTAAAGAGTTTCTATAAAAAATTTTAATCATCTTCAACAGTAGCAAGTTATAATCAATACTTCCTGTTCGAATTCGAAGTTTATAACGATATACAGTAAATAAACCCTTGCTTGATGTTTTCACTCATATGCTTTAAGGATCTGAATATCATGTCCTTCTTCGATTCCAATATCAAGGTCTACCAAAATGTCTAAAGCTTCGTAATTCATGAGAATTATTTACAGAGTATACCACACCTTTGTATTATTATAAAATGGAAAATAACCATGTTCAGATACCAGATTAGTGATTACTTTATAATAATAAATTCCTAAATTATTTTCATTCCTATCTATGACTTTGACCTTGAACATTCAATCACATGTTGATCAGAGGCATCTAATTTGGAATTATAATTCCTTATATATTTATTTATCTCGTGATATTACGATTCAGAAGATTCCATAATACTATATAAGATACTATATAAGGGGACCGAATCCGCCGACTTTTCTTAACTGATTTACAAGGCTATACACCCCCCCTAAACTCTTGCAATCTTACATTACCTCAGTAGCAAGATCCTGCAAGAGTTCTGGTTTGGTGTACAATATGAGCAAGAAAGGTTTTCAAAGTTGTTTGTTTAAACTTAATCCAAATACATTTGCTAGTACTAGCACAATAATCTTTTGCCCATTCTATAAGTTTACAAGAATCCTCGTGTTCTTCATAGCTAATAAATGTGATCTCAAGTAATTAACTGTTGAAGATGATCAAGTCTTTTATAGAGCTCTCTAAACTTTCATAGAACTCTACTCCAGTATTCTATAGAACTCTTCAGTCCCCTGATAGAGTGTCTCGTGGTTTCCGGAAGATTCCTTATATGGGTTCCAGAAGAATTCATAACATTATATAAAGGGGCCTGTTCCCCATACTCCTTACCGACTTTATCCTTTACATAAATCTATTACTCCTTATTATCTTCTGTAAATCTGCAATTACATTCAACAGATTTACAGTCTGATAAACCAGAGTTCTACTCTTACCCTTTACCCCATAGATAATTCTACAAGCCTCGTCGGTGCTTGTAACTCCAAAAGGATTATCTGCTTACTGGATAGATTGTCATCTTATCACCAATCTTCCAACATACCTTACTGCTTTAACCCCTCTCACCTTATAAAACTATCCCTTAAAAACAAAAAAAAACAACAAAAAAAAAACATTGACACTCACAAATGTCTAATTACACTTTCCCTAAAGACTGGGACATCCCTACTGAGCAGTTGAGAGGCTATCTCGAAAATCTCAAAGCCTCCAAAGTCAAGAAAATTACCCAGGACTATCAATTCCCTTTATTGCTTAAGTACATTAGGGATTATCTTGCTTACACCATTCCGGACCTTCTGCGGAATGATTTGAGACAAATATTGGAGGCTAGTAACTATGATTACAGACCTTATCGCTTTAACCAGTTACTCAGAAGCCTCATTTTCACTAAAGTGGCAGATAGCTTCCTTAATGAGTTTGACGAACTGGAGGGCTTTGATCTATGGTTAGCAATCAAAAGTGTGGGCCAGGACTTGTCTTTTATTTCTCATCACACTATGTTGAGGAAATTTCGTTTGGCTGACCCTAATGATATTGAAGGAGTCAGAGACTTGTGCTTGATTGTTGACTACTACTACTCTGGCAAGTCCTTAGGTTTGCCTATGTACTATCTCAGTCTATTTCCTAAAACGGAGGTTCTGAGTATTCTCCTGCAGCCAGGGATGACTGCTGAAAGGTTTAACACTAAGAATTTTCAGAGTCTCAGAGCAAGCTTTAAGGCCAGAAACAGACTGAGATCCTCAAAGATTGTGAAAGAAGAAGCCTTTTTAATCGAAGTTCCTAATCTCTCGTGTGTTTTCGCAGAAGAAGGGGGTTTCTTTGTGGAATGTACGCAGGAAGAAGCAGATGGAGAAGAAGTGCACTTTGCGGAAAAAACTGAGGAGGTTAACTTGGTCGCAGATCAAAATCAGAGGGATCCGCAATTTATCTTAGATAGCGGTGCTTCTGTCCATGTGATAAATGATGAGTCATATCTTCAGAACACTCGCTTTGTCAATGTGAAAGTCAAAGGAGTCAATGGTGCGACAGTAATCAACACTGAAGGCGATGTTGATCTTGGGAGTATTCTAATCAGAGATGTAAAGCTAATGAGAAATGCTCCCAAGAATCTTATTTCTGCTGCTGTGTTGGCAAACTTGGGCTATGAGATCAGATTGAGAGCGGGCTCAGGTGAGCTATGGTTTAAAGAACGGCTTGTGGCAAGTCTTACGAGAAAGGACAAGTTTTGGGAACTTGCGTCTAAACCTGAGGAAGCCATGGTGTTCAATGTTGATCTCATTCGTGCAGTTCATTGTGCTAATGGACATGCCAGGCTTAAGGATATGAGAGCCCTTCTCAACAAATCCAATGCCAGAGACTCGGAGATCCAACAGGTTTTGGACCTGTGTGAGGCATACTCATCTGTGGTGAAAGCACCAGCTGCTAAATCTACCAACTATCTTTATGCTGTTGGTGAGATGATTCAGGCTGATGTCATAGGTCTAATTAATGGTTTTTATGGCCTTATTGTTTCTGACAGGGCGTCCACTTAGACCATGAGCCGTATCTTGAAACACAAATCAGAGGTTACTATGAAAACTATTGAGATCCTCAGCTCCTTTGATAGCTTCCTCAAGCTCAGAGGTCTCAGCATCTGTATATTCAGGGCAGATAATGAGTTCGACACTGTAGAACTTTGCCAATGGTTACAGGGAGACCAAAAAGCACACAGAAGTGCGATCAATCCTGAGTTTACCGCTTCATACTCGTCCCATCAGAATGGTGGTGCAGAGAAATTGAACGGCTTGCTTGAGAACAAACTCAAAGTATTGCTCAACTCTGCAGGCCTTGGGGTGGAGTACTGGAAATTTGCTTTTGCACAAGCTGTGTTTCTTCACAACTATTTACCTCGCTCAGGTGGTAAATCTCCTTTCGAACACTTCCGAGGCGTGACGAAGCCTGTCAAAGCGGAGGCTCCGTTTCGGTGTCGTGTGTTTGCGAAAAACCAACATAAAATGGGGAAGTTGGTCCCACAGGATATCCGGGGCATTTTTCTTGGTTACCACAAAACAACCTTTATTTGTTTTGTGCTTGAAGATGATACAGATCGTATTATTAGAACGTCGGTCTTCAAGTTTGTGACCCTGGAGTTTCCTCGAAACACAAGTGGTGGTAGTGCAGCAGGCGGTGGTGCAGCAGGCGGTGGAGTTTCTGATGTGGTTGATGTAGAGAGTACTGGGGAAGTGTGGAGAACGATGTTGGTGGCGGTTGTGAAAGTGGTGGTTGCGAAAGTGGTGACAGTTATGGTGACCCTGTTTCGCGTGTAGTATTCTCTGGTCCAATCGTTGGCCTTGATAATGTTGACACAGAAATGGAAGCGTCAAACTACTCTCCCTCCTCAAGAGCTGTGACTGATGTTTCTATGGACAAAGACGAAGATATGGTAAGCACTGAACAGGAAAACTCGTCAAGTAAGGAACCCGGTATGCTCACAAGTGCTGCGGCTGTTCCATTGATTCTTGAATCTCTGGAACCACTCATCGAAGAGCCGAAAAGCAGTTCTGCGCCTAGTCCTAGACGTGAGAGACTCATGCTCAAAGCTAACATTGAGCTGGAGGGGGGGAGCTCATCAAGTTCATCAGAGACAAGCTCTTCGCAGTTGATTCCAGCTCTAAAGTTGCTTACGTACTCGGCTGAAGGCACAAGACGAAACCATAAGAATACAGCATCGGAATCTGAACCTGATCCCA